>JALECJ010000056.1:810200-1209750 GCA_023515745.1 Amoeboaphelidium protococcarum
TAATCAGTTCAAGCTAATCAGTTCAAGCTATGTAGATAAGACTTCAAATCCTGCAATGACCAACGATTATTCTACAGCTGCAGACAATTTTCGACGATTTTATGAATAATGGTGCTATGTTGAGTAAACTACTCCTTCCACACAATTTCACTGCCATCCAATTCACGATAAGATTCATGGTTAGCCAACTCCTACTTTCTGTTGATAACAAATTGCCAATTAAATTTTTAGGTAGTCCATTGAAAAACCATCACACCAATAAGCCACATGTCATATTTTTCAGTAACGCGAGTCTCAGGTGCGCTATCACGCGCCTCTTGCAATTTAAGAGATCGAACTCCAAAGCGTATTGCTAGATCATAATCAATCAACACTATCTTTTCATCACTTTTCCAACATATGTTCGCGGCGCGTATATCGCAATGACATTTATTGTGCTTTTAGCTCAAGCGAGACAACTAATCAACCAACTGCAATAAAACGTCCTTCAGTTGAGAAAGTCCAGAGGGAGGACGCTTGTGTAGATCGTCGCCTTCGTACCAAGGCATGGATAACAAACTTTCTTCATCCTTCCACCCTTAACACAGCTCGCTATCCCGAAGTAATCCAGAATTCATCATAGTAGGATTACCAGTCCAAACACTGTACAGCTTATAAACGCGTTTATTCTTTTAATCAACATAAAGAGGATTGTAGAATGAAGGGCGCGCTATTAACTAGGACGCTTTAACATGAGGCAGCATTGTTTAAACAGAGCCAGGAGGAATCCAACAATATCTGGCACGCGGCTATAAAATATCAGTAGAATGTTCAACCAGGCTTCTTTAAACTTACATTGCCCACAATACCCAAGATGACAACATGACAGCCATATCACGGCCAAAACAACGGATTGAGCGCTGAACTTCAATGATACCAGCATAATTGTATACAGAGTTTAAATCAATGCGTATCATGTACAACGATTTGTGTGATAGAAGAGGCACGTAAAAGTGCCACTAAGGACCAAATATCTCAGTGACAACATCTGCAGGCAGCATAGGATAGACTCGCAATATGAAACTTATACCATATAGAGCAGCCTAACGCGCTGGTTTTTCAATTAAAGCGCTTAAGTCATTTTAGAGCAGAGAGTCTAGTTTGACTTCGGCGATTGGGCCAATAATATCACCACGGCCAATCTTTTACAGCATGATATCACACACGCTATAACGTGGACAAAACACCCTAGGCATAAGTGGCTAATTTTAAGCTTCAAATCCTGTGTTTCTAGGAATTTCTTTACCTTTTACCCAAGAGTATCCATCAACTTTCAACACTTTAAGAATATACTCTAGCAACTTTATCACTTAAGGCTGAGTGTCTGCAATCTCACTCTAATCTTGAAGCGTTGATAAACTGCTCAAGTATGTTTCAACATCCTACAAGCCATAATCCATAGCTGATCTCTGATTTGGAGGCACTTTTTACAATAGTTCAGCATTGAAATCAGTCTTGTTATCAAAAATAAGTAACAAATGAGATGCCACCCCACTATCAATTGCACTGCTATGATCAGACGTATGTATCAATGGCGACTCTCGTGCATTACTCAGATCCTCGAGAATATTGCTCACGAAATGTGTATTAGACATTACTTGCGATGTTTAGAAATGTAAAGTGATAAAGTTAATGAAGGACTGAAGGAGAAATGAAAGACGCTACTTTAATGACCAATAAAAATGTACAGCCAATCAGATGTGATGACTAGGCGCAGCGATAAAAATGTCGTGGCGCGGGAATAGCAAATTGGATCTTTAAGTCAGTCAATGCTATAGGACTAATATATACCACTAAAAACTTATGTCAAAAAACTAATAAAGAGTCCAAAAATTTGTCACCTAGGTATCTTACTATCTACATTTCATAATGTCGTGATCTAACAGACTATCAAATCCTGGTTCTTGGGTGAATCATGTGATCAAGGGGCTGGAACGTTAAGTAATGCCGCCTTTTCTATCTAGAAGTTTTGATCAGATATTATCAAATATAGATCAGTTGTCACTTAGTTATCTTTCACCCTTTAATCAATTTGCTGATATCATACATAAGGCGTAATGGTAAACACTGACGGTTATTGGCAAGTTGTCCGGCTCTACATTAGCACATCAACTTAGGATTACCCTGGTTCGTTATTTATTATATTCAAACGTATATATACGTACACAAAAGCTCAGCATATACGAATTTAAATGTTATACGGTTAACCGTGTTATAAGGTTCCAAGATAGCGAGCGCCTCAGCTCTCTTTCTTCCTTCCGTCTAAACTAGCGAATGCGATGTGGCCGGCTATATAGAGCTGCGAGCTAGCAGCTTTTTAGTCGTAAACTGTTTAATGGGAGTGCAGTTGAGTAATCGACTTTTAATTCTTTTAGTGTCTTTAATAACATGATGCAAGATGATTCTGACGATGCTTATTGCATGGGACCGAAGAAATAGTTTCACAATAAGAAAATTACGTGACTTCTTGGTCAAATTCGACGACGGAGTGTCTGAAGGATTATGTAGGGCTAGGATGCTTTCAAGGTGTGTTGACTGCCTTTCAACTACTTTTAAATATTTCATCTGCATATATCATATACGCCGTATACCTTATAATACGTATAGGATTTTGAAATGGGTGTAATGATTTGGGTGATCTCAGATTGGGGCCTGTACAATATCCTCTTAGTAAATCGAACCTTAAGTCCAGCTGGTTTGTCTATCTTGGACTCCTCTTACATACATCATCCGGTGAGTCTTAAGCTGAGATATCTATAGTTGCTTCCGTTCCCTGCCAAAAAGTTGCAGATGATGACGTTTAGTAAAAGTGGTTTGGATAACATTCTGCAGTTGACTCAGTTTTAGAAGCTGTTTAATATTCCAACGCTAACTAGTAAGTATAATGGTAAACTGATTTCATTTTGCACGGATGTGAAAAGTCTGTCATTCGGATATGAGGTTTAGAAAAATGTCACCTCCGAACTGATCTATGGCAAATGCATAAGTGTTGTGCCATATCCTAACTGTAGTAATTAAAACGCTATTGGGAACGATCAAATTGCTGCGCATTAGGATTTCAACTCTAAAGATGAAGTAGAGTCTTATGAAAGTCGACGATGAAGTAGAAGAAGATGATAATTTGGACAGAGTTGATGCAGTGATCGAAGATTTACTAGAACAGAATGATGCTGGTAATGATTGACAATGCTTTGAGTAAGACTCTGATGTTGAAGAAGATACCATGAGAAGATTAGTCAAATCTTGCTAAGAAATCAGATATTTCCGATGTCCGTGTAAATATCCTCCCGGAATAGGTGGCCTAGGACATCGTTATAATTTAAGGTGACGAAAGTGAAAATTGTGACGCGTAAGTGCTCTATTATGCTTACTGAATTAAATTAAGAGATTTGTGATGCTGTAGCTTGACCTGCGCTCGCGCTAGAAATTCACCAGCAGTTAACTGCAAAAGCGAGTCTTCAGTTATTTAACTGAGACAATGGACAAGAAGATCAGAGATTTTATGGGTAGATTCAATGCGCAGTGGGGCTCTATCTTCTCAAAGTTTGGCGAGGATTCTGTTAGTTTTGTTATATTTGTCAAATAACCAGATACTCTGCATCTCAATTTCACCATGTTCTAGTAAATTGGTCCAGTCTTATTACTGCACAAGTTTGTGCACATGAAGCAAAGCGCATTAGAAGAGATGCTGCTGTGTAGATTGGAAGGTCTCCACGCTATATTAAAGTTTTTCTACCAAAGTCTAAAGGCAATGGTTCTAGTGCTAAGAAAAGTACCGAATTCTCTTTAGTTCGTAATTACAATGTTCGTCTTTTGTGTCCTGTAATAGCTTTTTGGGAATATCTGCAATTTTCTGGATTGAGTACTAGTACTTTTTTATTGGAAACTATTAATGTTCTAAAAACAAAGTTCGTAATTCTGCATAATCTCACGTAAATTCTGCGTCTTCCCTCTTCGTATGGGATGCTAAGAGGACTTATCGGAGTCTATATAAAGGCTTCAGCCATACTTGGACATCGAAATATTATACGCACCAATAGGCGCAAGGTTTAATTGTCCGCTTGTCTTGGTGTAATATAGCTTTATTGCAGTATTTAGACCGAATGACCTGCATTAAAGTTTAGTGAAGGAGCAAATGACGTTTACTTTGGCATATAGTCATACTTTGGGGAGAGACTAATACTTGTAGAATTGGCGGCAAAGAGTTTTTTGTTGAAAAGCGATAAGCTTCAATTTTCACCGAACGATCATCCTACAGTACTACTGTGCCTAATCTACTTGATCACGAACGGGTGACATTTTCCTTAGGCAACAGAGAAATCACATTCTTTATTTATTCATACATCTGTAAGTGTGGCCTTCTATGAGTAGATTGAAAGCTTCATAAATAAACGTTCTTTCCCACTTAGGCTTGGAGCGGTTAAAATGAACAATCAATTAAGACATGGATCAAATGAACACATTGGCGATAAAAAATGCAATTTTATTTAATCAGTTCAAGCTAATCAGTTCAAGCTATGTAGATAAGACTTCAAATCCTGCAATGACCAACGATTATTCTACAGCTGCAGACAATTTTCGACGATTTTATGAATAATGGTGCTATGTTGAGTAAACTACTCCTTCCACACAATTTCACTGCCATCCAATTCACGATAAGATTCATGGTTAGCCAACTCCTACTTTCTGTTGATAACAAATTGCCAATTAAATTTTTAGGTAGTCCATTGAAAAACCATAACACCAATAAGCCACATGTCATATTTTTCAGTAACGAGAGTCTCAGGTGCGCTATCACGCGCCTCTTGCGATTTAAGAGATGTAAATCCAAAGGGTGCGGCTAGATCGTAGTCAATCAACACTATCTTATCATCGCTTTTCCAACATAAGTTTGCGGCGCGTATATCGCAATGACAACTCTTGTGCTCTTAGCTCAAGCGAGACAACTATTCAACCAACTACAATAAAACGTCCTTCAGTTGAGAAAGTCCAGAGGGAGGACGCTTGTGCAGATCGCCGCCTTCGTACCAAGGCATGGATAACAAACTTTATTTATACTTCCACCCTTAACACAGCTCACTATCCCAAAGTAATTCAGCATCCATCATAGTAGAACCAGTCCAAACACTGTACAGCTTATAGACGCGTTTATTTTTCTAGTCAACATAAAGAGGATTGTAGAAAGAAGGGCGCGCTATTAACTCGGACACATCAACATGAGGCAGCATTTTTTAAACAGAGCCAGGAGGAATCCAACAATATCTGGCACGCGGCTATAAAATATCAGTAGAATGTTCAACCAGGCTTCTTTAAACTTACAATGCCCACAATACCCAAGATGACAACATGACAGCCATATCACGGCCAAAACAGCGGTTTGAGCGCTGAACTCCAATGACACCAGCATGAAAATATACAGAGTTTAAATCAATGCGTATCATGTACAACGATTTGTGTGATAGAAGAGGCACGTAAAAGCGCCATTAAGGACCAAATATCTCAGTGACAACATTTGCAGGTAGCATAGGATAGACTCGCAATATGAAACTTATACCATATAGAGCAGCCTAACGCGCTGGTTTTTCAATTAAAGCGCTTAAGTCATTTTAGAGCAGAGAGTCTAGTTTGACTTCGGCGATTGGGCCAATAATATCACCACGGCCAATCTTTTACAGCATGATATCACACACGCTATAACGTGGACAAAACACCCTAGGCATAAGTGGCTAATTTTAAGCTTCAAATCCTGTGTTTCTAGGAATTTCTTTACCTTTTACCCAAGTGTATCCATCAACTTTCAACACTTTAAGAATATGCTCTAGCAACTTTATCACTTAAGGCTGAGTGTCTGCAATCTCACTCTAATCTTGAAGCGATGATAAACTGCTCAAGTATGTTTCAATATCCTACAAGCCATAAGCCATAGCTGATCTCTGATTTGGAGGCACTTTTTACAATAGTTCAGCATTGAAATCAATCGGGCTATCAGAGGAAAGTAACAAATGAGATGCCACCCCACTATCAATGGCACTACTATGAGTAGACGTATGCATCAATGGCGACTCTCGTGCATTACTCAGATCCTCGCGAATAACGCTCACAAAATGTGAAGTAGACATGACTAGTAATGTTTAGAATTTGAAAGTAAAATTGAGGACTGAAGGAGAAATGAAAGTCGCTGCTTTAATGACCAATATATGAACAGCCAATCAGATGTGATGACTAGGCGCAGCGATAAAAATGTCGTGGCGCGGGAATAGCAAATTGGATCTTTAAGTCAGTCAATGTTATAGGACTAATATATACCACTAAAAATTATGTCAAAAAACTACTAAAGAGTCCAAAATTTTGTCATTTAGGTATTTTACTATCTACATTTCATAAGGCGTAATGGTAAACACTGACGGTTATTGGCAAGTTGTCCGGCTTTACATTAGCACATCAACTTAGGATCACCCTAATTCGTTCATTTATAATATTCAAACGTATATATACGTGCACAAAAGCTCAGCATATACGAACTTATATATTATACGTGTTAACCGTGTTATAAGGTTTCAAGATAGCGAGCGCCTCAGCTCTCTTTCATTCAGTCTCAATTAGCGAATGCGATGTGGCCGGCTATATAGAGCTGCGAGATAGCAGCTTTCTAGTCGTAATTTGTCTAATGGGAGTGCGTTTTAGTTATCAACTTTTAATTCTTTAATATCTCTAATAAGGTGAGGCTAGATGATTATATTGTCGATACTACCGTGAAAGTCGCATTGCTCACATATCACCGAAGATCTCTCCTAAAAATCGTTACTCATCTGCTCGGAAGCCTCACATTAATGCATTAACCCGTTAAAGCGTAAGACGTTAGCCAGGAATAGCAAAAATTGGGAATTTTATCGCAAATTAGCAGCGTTAGTGGTTTATTGTTTCGTGTGCCACATTCCTACAATCACGTTGATTTTAAAACAAAGTAGACACGCGAGTCTATTCGCTTTTCCAGTGTGAGCCAACAGTCAAACGAAAACGAGAACTGTACTATATGAAATGTAATAGAATAGATAAAAAATGAAAACAGATCCTTATTATTAGCTTCAAGCTTTACTGGAATAGGCCCATCGAAGTATAAATGAAGCGATAGATTTGGATCAATTAGGTGACTCTCATGCAGCCTTAAGTAAATACACTCAGGGACGAGATTACTCGCTGAAGTGCCTATAAATCTAATCGCAGTTCCATCTGCAGTAAGGACTTAGTACATAGAGAACGACATTGATATTCTTGCACTAAATCATGTAGGAATCAGTAACAGAGTATCGATAAATTTCAGCGGAATTTACAGTTGGTTGAAGAACGGATTCAAGTATTGTCGCGACTCATTGCGCAGGATGCTCCATCTAACGCGTCAAGTAGTCGTCCATTGAGTAAGACTTATTTATCTGCTGTCACTGCGGGAAGTTCATCTAAGCGGCTATAATTATCGAACGCTCCCTAATCTCCTTCCGCTGTTATGGACCAGTAAAAATCATAGGAGTCCAACCAAAAATTTCAACTACCAGCGGGTATCGACAAGAAATTGGCTCATATGATTCTGGATGAAATGTTGGTTATTAAGCCTAATGTTTCGTGGGATGATATCGCTGGACTACAGGCTGCCAAATAATAACTGTAAGAACTTGTGATATTACCTGCTCTCAGACAAGATCTGTTTTAGGGACTGCGGTCTCCTGCTAAGGGATTGTTATTATTCGGTCCAGCAGGTAAGATTTTGAATTTCTTCACAATAAGTTACTTTTAACGCATCGCGTGTGTAGGAACTGGAAAGACTTTGCTAGCTAAAGCTGTGGCTCATGAAAGTAAGTCAAAATTCTTTTCCATTTCTAGCAGCTCTTTGACGTCCAAATGGCTGGGCGAATCTGAAAAATTGGTCAGGACAATGTTCTTACTAGCGCGACACCTACAACCTTCGATTATATTCATAGATGAGATTGACTCTATTCTGGGGTAGCGGTAGTCTGCCAGTTCATCAGGTAGTGGTGCAGGGGGTGAGAGTGAAGCATCGAGGCGGTTAAAAACCGAGTTCCTAATTCAGTTTGATGGTGTGGCGACCGATCAGAATGACAGAGTGGTACTCATTGCCGCCACAAATCGACCGCAGGACTTGGATGAAGCTGTGAGGCGGCGATTTACGAAGCGACTTTATATTCCATTGCCTGAAGCAGAGACTCGGTTGCAGTTGTTGAAGTAGCTGCTGGATAGACATAAACGGCACAGTGTCTCTGCATCTCAACTCAATGCTATAGTCAAAAAGACTGAAGGTTACTCTTGTTCAGATCTGACTGCGCTAGCAAAGGAAGCTGCTCTGTATCCACTTAGAGAAATCCCTTTGGCGCGATTAAAGTTGATCAAGCCTGAGGAAATCCGCAATATCACAGCCAAAGATCTTATACAGGCGATGGATGTCATCCGGCCCAGTGTTTCATCTCAGGATTTGACTGAACTCTCTCGATGGTCTCAATCATTTGGAAGTAGTGGATAATGAAGACCCATAGAATGACGCAAACAACATACTGCATGTCAATTTAAGCACTTATATTATAAACTCACAGCTCATCATTTCGAAATCATATACGCTACTTTTTCGTTGTTGGTTTTCTCAATGTATCAAAATCATCTTATTGTTTTCTATCAGCTTTAGCAAGACCTTTATTTTTAAAGAGTTTAGATTTAGCCTTTTCCCTGCGCTCATCCACAACCTGCTTTAGTGGAGATTGCCGCCGGCTTTACTACTGACCCATCTTTTGTACACTTTTTGGTTAATCATAGTCAGTATCTTATAAATACGCGCCTTGACTAGATTTAGTTGTGGATTCAATCTTTATCCCACTTTGGGCCGATAAATCCGTTTTAATTGATTAATCATATACATCTTATTTTTACTAATGAGCAAAAGTATCAACACTATCCGATAAGCCAAGAGCTGCATTCATCAATTATTACTCTTGCAGTTTGACGCGCTCACGTTCTATTTCCACTAGCGATTTCTTGTTATCAGCAGTCAGCAGTGTATCATCATCATCATCCCCAGCAACTCTGGCGCCTTCCTCTGGCTTTGTAAACCATAAAATGTCTCCTCGCCGCTCTGCATTCTCACTGCGAGCCATTATAGATGCACCTAAATAATTTGATTTATGCTTATCAGTTTTTACATCTTCCCACTTAAATAAACCGCTGCCACCTCTATTTCCCGGTCTACAGATAACGAATATAGTACAATCAACCCACTATTTACTAATTAATATGAAGCATGAATTCTTACCTTATTCTATCTTTCATTTGATGATATAATTAGGTCGGTAATTAACGTTACTCAATCTCTTTATGTAGCTTTACCTGAACGCGGAAAAGGCTTTACTATAAAGACGTATTGCGGCGAGTCATCACTGGAAGAGTCCTTGTAAACGGCAAACTACTCTATGAAGAGTGAAATACAAAAACTTACTTTATACGATTTAAGATTATTATTTATTATTTATTTAAATCTCATTAAAATTGAATCTATTGAAAGTAACCCGCTTCCGGCACTTCATTATACTCAAGGATTCAGAAGGCCAACTAGAGCCTCACAACACTTTAAAAAAGCATCTCCTACTTTAGACCAATTGATTTAACGTTTGCATGAATCGGGATTACAGTTTCCAAAACGCGCCAAGGCTTCCCTCTCAAGAAATTCCTCCGTAGTGAGAGGCTTTTACTCAAGCATGAGGTTCTACAACTATGTCATATGCAGCTCATTATACGGCAGAGCATACTGAGGATTGTCAGTCCTTGCATCCAGAGGACGATTTCTCAAAATTCCCCAACTCTCGTCATAGTCGTGAGTATTGTCTCTAGAGTAGTAATGAGAAGTGAGGACCCAGTACGCCCAGCTAATATCATTCTTCACAATCCAGTCACTGACACACTCCAACCACATGGTATCGACATTATGAGCATTAGGATCATACTTGCGCACATCCATACCAAATTCAGACAGCCACAGCGGATGGCCAAGTTTACCTTTGACGAAGCCGACGCGTTAATCCAAAAACTTTTACGCGTGATTACACCCAACTCTATATCCCAGCTTGAAGAACGGCCAGCTGTAGATGAGATTATAGAAATGAGCCTCGAAAATCAACTTTGTATTCATAAAAGAATCCATGCCTGCTGAGACGAAATGCTCCTTCTTTAACTGACGTAAATCTCCGCCCATAGTCTTTCCGGATACGATGATCAACAAGTTCGGATTAGCCTTGTACACAGTAGAAGCACCAGCTCTCATATGCTTAAACCACTCCTTGTTGTCGCTCTTCAACTTCAAAGACATTGGCTCATTACGCAAACCAATGCCCACTACATTGGGCCAATTCTTGGCTAGTGTCGCAACGGTATGCAGATTCTACAACCAAGTGGAAGACTACAATCCTCTTTACTCAAACCAACGCTATCCATCCATAAGTCCACAACACCACTGAGCTTCCGCAGCGTGATTATCCATGATCACAAATATTCCAAATTTCCCCAGCTCATACAATGCAATGTTCAAGACATCTCCCACAGTGACCGTGTTAATATCCAACGTTGGATTGTTCTTCACAAAACCATCCAGGCTGGTACTCGACATGGCCGCCTTACGCGATCTTCCTCCGAATACTCTCTTCATATACGCAGCAAATCCACGACCTGGTTATCTCTTTTAATGAAATGCTTACACCAGGGTCCAATCCAATTTGTCGATCATTTCCATAGAGTAGGTATAGCGCACGCAGTTGAATCCCAGATTATAAATGGACGCCGCCAGCTCCATGACGCTATAATGCGCCAGACCTTCTGGGATCAAAGCCTCCATATGACTGGCCCAATTGACACACGCCATCTTGACAAATTTTCTGTTGGCATCTAGAATTGAATTTAACTTGGTGGAGAACGGTACCTATAGGACAAACTCATTATTAGGCATCTAGCCAGGCAACACCAGTCTCTTCAATTAACGATTCTAAATATCTGGCTCCTCAAAACTGCGCATCTACAAGAATCTCTGATAAGACGTAGGCTTGGTGCTTTCGATCTCCTGTAGCGCGTATTCACCCGGAGCTCTAAAATCAGTTAGCACCTGAAAGTCCTATCTCAGGCTGTCCAAGGTATTATCGGCGGCCACTAGAGCAGCCAGCCAAATAATAGCAGTAATTGCGGATTTCATTTTCAATTTTAATACGCGACTTTCAGAAATGATCTGGTAAAGTGAAGTGGTCGAAGGATTGCTGATGAGGACCCCCCTGTTTAAGGGGTTTAGCGGCGAACGCGGTGTAGCCTTATCACATTCAGCGACATGCATTCGTACTATTGTATGATGGCTCTCAATTTAAAGTTGTAAAAATATTTGTAATACTGTACTAGAGTATAAATTTATGGAAATGTTCAATAATTTCAATTCTAAGTCTCATTTTCAGGGCCATCGAATTCATCGCCATGATCCGCTTCATCCTCATCCTCATCATCCAAGCCGGCCAACTGAACACCTTCAGGCAATCTGTAAATGCGAACCTTGGTAGCATTAGGATCTCTCCAGATGATAAATCTTCCATCTTGCATAGCATCGCGCTCAATAACTTCATCAGACTCCTCCTCATTCTCGTCCTGATCTACATCGTCAGTGCGTACGCCCAAAAAGACATCCACCAGCTACTTGACAATACCCCAACAGTTGCTGACATCCATGTTCACCTACTTGGCCAAATCTTCGCATTTTACAGACTGAGTGCCTAGCAGAACGTACTGATTACTCACGCTATCACTTTGACTGTTCATCAGACCTCTGGCACCATTGACGCGACTAAACAGACCAATCTTGATAAAATCCACACCTCCCAAAAAGGCTTCACACAACCATCTGGCCCAGACGAAAGAATTAGATTTCATTTCACTGGCCAAAATTGCACCCTTCTAGTTCTTCTACAGCTTCGTCTACCATGTGGTATAGTTGGCGATAGGATTGTTGGATTTCGGATCAATAGGAAAGTGTTCAGTAAGAGCCCTGATGTGAACTTGCGACTCCGACTCGACTCCCTCATTCGAAGTGACCAGATAAGAGTCGGCATCAGTTCTGGCAACAAGAGTCAAATTGGTAGACGCTCCTTTAGCAGGCTGCATCTTCCATGCACGGTAAGAGAATGCACGACTTAATGTCTTCTTCGCATCCTTACTATCACTGTCCGCAGACATATTCAACACCTTACCATCATCCAGCAGTGGCACTTGACTAAACACCTCAGAGACCAGAGTAGCCTATTTAGCCAAATTCAAAGGACTCCATGGATGTTCCTTATTTCCGGCAATGTCGTGAGGTGCATAATCAATGTGAGGCGATGCAGCACCGGGATTATTGTACAAAGCTGGGTGCGGAGGTGCAGTCTCGTGTACGAATTGATAGTCCAGGGTAGAGCCGTCTCTCTTGTCAAGATACAAAAATCTCTTCATCACTTCTACACCATCCTTATTCTTCCCCGACACCGTCTTCTTGGTGACCACTATATCCCAACTCAGAGCAGAACGAGGTAATGCCATTATAGCTGCAAGTACAGATGAGCTAACAAACACAACATCACTGCTCTCCAAATCCTCAGATAGATCTTCACTGATGTACTTGTTCTTCTCTTGTACCTTCAATAAGATAGGATCCTTCAGAGCAGTGGTGCGATCAATCTGAGAAATTTCATCATTCAATTACAATTCCAGCTTCTTCTCCACCAACATCTTCTTCTACTTTGCAGTGACTCTGTCCCAGGCACGATCATAAGGCTTCAATTGACCGACTTTGTACAGATTCTTGTCGAAATCTGGGCCGCCACTGAGTACAGTTTTCGCAGCCCTTGCAGCCAGACTGAGAGGCTTAGATGGCCCGGCGTCATACGTCATCTTGTTAAACTAGAACATCTGATACTCTTGAACCAGTTTCCAATCTGCACCAATCGTAATCGAAGACTCCTTCTTTCTCTACTTCAACTGCAGCTCATCCACTTTACGTCTAGAATCATACGGGCGACGACCACCACCAAAAGTGTTATTATTATTTCTTTTGAACTATGACTGCTAGTACTACTGGGAAGATTTGTTACCAGCCGTATTTTATCCAGTTGCTACACCCCAGCCAGGTGCAGAGGCAGACTTGACATTAGATTGCGCATTACCGGTTCTACTAACAACGTTATAAGCCAAACCATCATCAGCATCATCTCTGGATTAAGCATTCGCGTCATCTGCAGAGTACCAATCAGCAATCTTATTCAGCACAGCACCCTTATGGTACGGCTTCCACATACTCTCAGGCACATTATCGGGAGGCCCAATTCTAGTATGAGAAAGCAACGTGGGAGGCAATTCAAATACCATTTTTTAAATGAATTGATAGAATCAATTTGATATATTAATCGCGTTTCAATTATAACAGAGAACGGATGTAAAGAAAGGAGCGAAATAAAAAGAGAACGCGTCGAGCATCAGAATGAAAATCGAAAATCGCTTCGGTTAAAACTTTCTCGCGTTTCATCTTCAACGATAGTCTGATACGAGCGTTGATGTACCAGTCCTAACTGTAATTTTAGTTTCAGGTGGTCACTGTGAACATTTCTCTTTTAAAGCTAAATGGCCTCTGTATCTCTGTTCAAAAAATATTTACGTCATAGAAATTGTTGCAAGTTAATCAGCCATCCTCAGGTCAGCTTGAGTATGTCATACACTATTTGCGTTAAGGTGTTTAAAAAAACTCTCTCTCTACATATCAACACATTCCATTTAACAAGATGCTATTAAAATATATCACAGTGCCTCTCATTTAAAATTGATATCATAGCATATTGTGTTGTACAATACTACCAGTACCTTCCCATCAAGGACTTCATTAACTACTGTAAAACAAAATGTAAAGGATTCCCATCCTGAAAGGGAAATGAAACGAATCTCTCTGCACTCTTCAGATCGATCGTGGCCGTTTCGCGTTGCCGTTTCCGATAGAATTCTCAATCTTTGTTCGTACGAAAGTGAGAGAGTCGAACACTGCAATTGGTTGTTGTTGTATCACACGTGGCTATACTCTTCTTATTTCAACATTACTATTCTAATGAAACACTCAGATTAGCAAAAGTCACAGTAGAAGCCTCTTCCGTTCAAGTATCAATTGTTGGCTGGCGGAGTTGCTGGTGAGAGCCATTATATTTGTTGTTGATAATCAAAATCAAGTTTTACAGTTGCAAATGTGTGTAGGCATCACTGAGATTTTGTTATTGTATCCTCTGGATGTGATCAAGACGCGTTTGCAGTTGAGTACAAAGTCTGTGGTTGCATAGTAAGGAACTACAGTAGGAACTAAGCCAAGCATGGTTGGCATGTTGAGCAACATTGTGAAGCGAGAGGGGTTCGCATCGCTGTACCGTGGAATTATACCTCCCATTCTATTGGAAGCACCTAAGCGTGCACTCAAGTTCTCCACAAATGACTAATACACACATTGGTTGAAGGAGAATGTTCCATACTTTAAGCATCATCCGACTGTCGATTTGAACACTGTTGCAAGTTCACGCGATTAATCACACAAGTAGTCTGGTAATAGAAATGCCAAGATTCTTCTAGGATTTTGCACGGGTATAATGGCTGGTTGTACAGAGGCATTCATTGTGGTGCCATTTGAACTAATCAAGATCAACCTGCAAGATCCCGCAAAGAAGGCTCAGTTCAGCGGAACTCTTGATTGTGTACGACAGATTTACCAAGGTAATGCAAGCTCCGGTGGTCTCATTTCAGGTGTTGCAGGCTTCTGGCGAGGATTGGAGTCGACTCTATGGCGGCATGCAGTGTGGAGTGGAACGTATTTCGGCGTCATTGGATACATCAAGTAGACGGATACTGTAGTGAAACTGAAGTAGGAGCAAGCGGTGAAGGGTAGTTCGTATGATACCATGATTGATTTTACGATTGGTGTAATTTCAGGAACATGTGCCACCCTATTAAATACTCCATATGATGTGGTGAAGACGAGAATTCAAAATAGCAGTGGTGGAGCGTCAAGCCAATGGAGTCACCCTTTGATGTTTAACATTGCGCGAAATGAAGGCCCCGCTGCACTGTGGAAAGGCTTCGTTCCCAAAGTTGTGCGACTTGGCCCAGGTAGGAATTCTCTTATACATATTATTTATCTTGTAATATGATTGAATTGTTAATGTGTAGGTGGAGGTGTTATGTTGGTTGTCTACACTGCAATCTGTGACTTTATTAGGAGAGAGTGGATGTGATTTGACAGCTCTCTCTCTCTCTCTATCTCTCTTCCAACTGAAAGACACTTGTAAGCGCATGAAATTTAAAAGCATAAAATAAATATTAAATATGACTAAAGGGAGTAGAATAATTCATCAAGATGCTTCAGTAGAAAGAACCTTTTGCTTTTCCACCGGAATGTGTTAAAGTTGCATATCTACCATCTGATCAAAGACGCGCATCAGCAACTTTGCATGATGTTACAACTCTGAAGTCAATTCAGATGAAGTAGAAGCAATGCAAGTGTTAAATTCATGTAAACAACAAGCAACAGCCTCTAGTGTAGACATTCCATTGTCAATTTCTTTCCTTATGAGACTATATCTGGACGGTTAATTACAATCTTGATCTCGAATTTATTACAGCCTGTTAACATCCAATACTATCGATGGTATATTGGCGAGTGGCCCAGAGCGAAGTCTAATTGCAGATGGCCACGTCGCGTCAATGAATATAAACACATAATGACACATTACAGTACTATTTCCATCGTCTTCTCCTGTATCAACATTAAATAGTTATTAAGAGATAAATTAATCCATTGAAGTTGCATTTTTAGATGGAAATATCAGGACTGGCTGGATTCGCTATTGACTACCAACGGTATCACGCAAATCACTCAAAACCGAGTCAAATGCCACAGTAGATTTCGAGTATTATACACCACTCCTTAGACTTTCTATAATCTTTTTACATTAATAGATACGCGCATATCCCAGCACTTCCGGTATAAGATGTCCGGTAGACTTTTTATGACCACACTCATTACTATGCTAGAAAACAATGACTGAACAGCGTGGAGATTAAATGTCATCAGAAGTATCACTGCTGAAATGGACAGGATCTACCGGCAGGTGACTGCATAAACACATTGATTATGATCGAAGACATCTGCTACACTCCTTCCTTTATTCTGAGATGGGCGCGAATTCAGACACGTCAAAATCAAATATTTCTTCCTACTATACGGTCATTTTTTATCATTTGTATTTCTCCTTTTATCAAAGAGAATCTATCAGTTGATCTTTTAGTCTTTCGCTAATCGAATTTTAGTTTTGTAGATCAAAACCATTCCACGTCAAGAATATTACGTTTTTGTAACTAACGTAAACTTTTGCCTGATTATACTCCTTAAGGACTTATAAAGATGTAAAAAGCTCTTCCAATCTTGGTGAAAAGGCTGAGCGGTCTGTAGAGGTTCGCTCCGGTGTATGAGTTGCAACACCGACTACAACATAATCTTAGTTTAGTTGATCTTATCGCTGGTGTAAAAAATGATAGATAACAACCCGATTAGTCTAAGAATAATGGCGGAATGTTAAATTAATAACATTAATCGTCTAAACATGCTGGAAAAGAAGTTATACTGATGACGGAACATTTGCCAACGTTTACGGCTGGTAGACGGTTGGCGAATAATCAAGATTCGTAAGCTTTGGAGTGGACGCGATAGTTTTACGCACAACATGGTGCAGATTATGTCACTACTAATAGAGGTGGTAAATTGACGTTCCATGGACCTGGTTAGCTGGTGGTTTATCCAATTTTGAACTTGTCCAACCTGCGTGATGGTACGTGTCAGCCAGGTACTAAACGGCCGCCTACAGGTAACGTGAGATGTTATGTGTATGACTTGGAGAGTGTTGTAATGCGAGCATGTTAAGATGGGTATGGCATATAAAGTAAACGCGCGGAAGATCTGATGTCCTAATAGTAATCATCATAATAATCAGAATCGAGCAACAAAGAACCAAGCCATGATAGATCTGCACTAACAGGTGTTTGGATATAAAAGTAGAACAATCATTCATAATCGAATAATGATGGTTCATCCTTGTGGAAATGTGACAAGATTGCGGCACTTGGGATTAACGTATCGCCGCGTACTCGACGAACATCGCATGGATTCTCCCTCAACTGTAATGTGGGTATAGATCGCTGGTATTCCCTATTTGATCCTTGTGGATTCAAGTATAAGAAGAGTGACGATGCTTCTAGCGATGGTAGCAACTATGGCATTACATCTATATCTGCCGAGATTGGGCGAAATGTTCCAGTGTCGAGTGAACTGATGGACATTGTCACCCGCTCCTTCTCTTCAGTATTCAATCGACAGCTAGTGGACGCGCAAGAAGCTGATCCTGATTTATGTGCAGACATTGACAAGTTTCTCCAAAATTATTAGACTGCTTGATAATAAACGTAGACTTAAGTTATCATTCCATCTTCTGGTTGGTGAGTTATCTTTTAATTCTCTTTAATCGTTAAGGCCATCTTTACTTACTTTCTTTCCCGCTTGATTTCATAGCATTTTCATTAGCTCACGTATACACATATTACATAGTAGATTCAAGACATGACGTGGGAGTCGGGTCTATTTCTATTCGCTGTGTTCATGGCAGCTGTACTCTTATTTATTATGGTGTTCTTTGTAAGATTATGCTCTGGCGATGGTAGTTCAAGATGTCCGATATGTGTTTACGATCTACATGTAGATTATAATGTTTTCAGATTTGGAATGTGATTTTATTAATCCTATAGATTTATGTAAAAAACTTAATCAGGTAAGCAATTCATACTGGAATAAATTTAGTGGTTCAACTTCTGTCCTGTGTTGTATTAATGAGTGTGTGTGTAGTTCATCTTGCCCGAGTATGCTCTTCATGCCGTGTTGGTGGTCATGTTCCTGTTGGGTGGATAGTTTATGGCACTGGCGTGGAATCTCCCCTTGCTCGGCTATCACGTATATAACTTTCAAAAGTAGAGACACGTCCTGGATGCCACTGAGATATTCCGGACACTTAGTATGCACAAGAAGGAGGCTTTCGCTAAGCTTGGGTTCTACATGCTCTCGTTTTTCTATTATCTTTATAGAATGATTCTGGCTCTGTTAGAGAGTTGATATGTATAATTGAGTCGGAATTGATAAACATTGATTATACTTGGTACTCCCAACTGAATGTCATGAGTTGATTATATACACTTTAGCTTCATCACTTGATTAATCGCTTCTTATTTTATACATCACTGCTATTGTATTTTTTCATGCTTTTATCATTCTATACATTTTTATTCTCAATAATTATTGTATAATATAATTCGCGCGTAGAAGTAAAAGTATCATCTGTCTATCCACCCAACCATCCGCATTCAGATGAGTCTAAATTCTGCACAAAGTGGGATATGATCAGATGGGAACGTGTAGTTGGGAAATCCAAAACTTTCGACACCTTCAATAGAGAAGAGTTGTTGTTATTGCAACTTATCCAGAGGTCTATTCTACTAGCGAAGTGTATTCGTCATCATGAACAGAGAGGTGGTCTCTTGATTGTGGTCCATTGCCAGTCTGACATGATCCTGCTTGGCCACAGCGTCCAGATTAATATCTTTAGCGGTACTTTGATCCTTATGCAGCAGGTAACCACCCAATACTCTTTCTAGGTGTAGCGAGTCAGAGTGAAAGATGTAATCAATAGCACCGGTAAAAGAGTCAGTATGGTTTGTGAATGGAAGTCCAACTACACCATCCGCAGTTACATCTCTATCTTCCACAGATCTATACGCACTTTGTAGCTATTTGCCTAAATGATGCTGGCACGAGTCACTGCTTGATATCCTGCCATAATCAGACTCTTTCCAACTGCGAAACTTTTTAATTAATTGCTAAGATTCCGTATCTGGATCCACTTCATCATCGCTATCAATTTCATCAATATTCAAATTTGATATTTCATCAGTGCCTTGACCATCACACACCACTTCATTTTAAGTGGATATGCTGTCAGTGCTTTTCACTTTGACAGGTGGTGATGTGTCACTGAAGCATGGCGCCATGTCTTTGTGCTCCCCAATATAAGATACTCCATCATCATCAGATGAGGTGACATAGGCATACACTAGACTGGTTGGTAGAGAGTTGAAATCTCCAGTAAGAACAATATCAATATCCTGGATGTGTGGAAATTTCTACAATACCAACTGGTAATACTTTTTCATCTCATCCAACAACATTACAGTCTATACGAACTTAACATCCGCAAACTGAGGATCCCAATGTATATGAACATTCACTACGAATATGAACTTGTCTCTATTGACCATTGACTGCAAGACACAACCGACAGCTATATTGTCTTTACTCACAAATCTCTGGAATAGAATATCACTCTTCACAAAGTCATTTCTATTCAGAGCCAGGCGGGAGAACTCGGCAGTGAATGGCCTCATGTCTAATCGCTAGAAGAATTGAGTATTCCACAATATCGAACAACCATCAGATCCAGGAAGCCGATTATTGTTATCATTACTTTTGTTAGGTGCAGCGTCCGTTTAACCATCAGAGTTTTAATTATGTAGATTAGAAGAGGAGGATTAATTGTCATTGAATCTCTTCTACACTGGCAGAAATCTCCATCGCGACTTGGGCATAAATATCCCATCCCACAGCGAGTCTTCAAATAAGAGTGGTCTACACTTTGCGTCACCTTCCTGCATTTAATGAGCACATACGAACGATGTAGATTCTGCACTTATCCAGTCACCAAGAATCCTTTACTGCCATACAGAACTTTCAATCTCCTGTAAGCATATGATGATGCCACTCTCTCTGTAATCTTGAGACAGAGCGCGCAAGGTAAATTCAATACGTGGCCATCTATACTTAAAGTCAACCACCGATTACGGCGAATGCCAGTATCTATCCATCTTCGCATATCGCTCACTTAAAATGTTGAAGGTGATGACTCTGAACGAGGCCTAGAATGGATCCTGACGCACGGGGGAGACTTAAATCCATCGGCGCACAGGATATTTGTATGGAATCAGAAGTTCCTGAGGAAGCGAGTCTCTGAGTTAGGCCACCAGTCCCTCAGTACCGAGTCGGTATAACATATCCACATAAATCCGATTTAGTTGTTGATTACCTTCAACGCCTAGAAATTACAGTCGCGGCAATAGACCAATAGTCACCGGAATATCAGCGAGGCTATTGTCAAAGATCCAAAACTCCACCAGTTGACCCAACTTGTAAATCTCAAAAGGAATCTACCTGATCTAATTGGCAGATAAATCTAACACTCTTAATTACTTCAACTGCAATATCGCAGACGGAAAATCAGCAAATTGATTATGACCCAAATTCAAAACTTGCAAGTGCATAGCGTAGGATTAAATGCTAAGGCTTAGACGAAATAGGCGCATTCCACTCATGTCTAATCCATATTGACCTTTGCAATTGTTGTCATTCCGTGATGCCAGTTTAAGATGTCTTTCGCAGGCAGCTATCGATAAATCTTGCTGTTACTGATCTTTACCATTAGTACCATTTCGTTTTACCTTGCGAACACTTGATGTTGATGACGAAGATTATTATGATGAAGATTGCCGTGATTTGATAGTCTTATCAACTTGAGCTAGAAGTAACGCGTACCCGTGAGGTAAAGTTCCGCAGTTCAACGATAGCTAATATCTAAGGTAAGATTACTACTGATAATTTGACTCTAATTACTAGTCTTTACCCATAATTGCCAGCGAATGTTTAACTAAAGTAGAAAGAGCACTTACAACGTGCAATTGTCAGAGCGATGATCAAAAGTCGAAATGGAATGAAAATTCGACATTAAAATATCATCCTGAAAGTCCCAACATAGGTAACAACTCTAAATCATTAAGATAGAAATCAGAATACCGAGAGTATTAATAATATTAAGGCATTCAAGGTTGACTTTAGCCAGCGTCAAGTATCATGTTTCTTACTTGCTGACGAAGTTGAACAATCGAACGATACTTTCGCTCCAAGTGCTTATCCAGAGCGAATGCGTAATCGATAAAAGCACGTCTCATCTCTGGATTTAGTTCTGCATCTTCAGACTATGGCATGGTACTCAAATCAGGATTACTGTTCCTATAAAGATCGGTATTAGAGGCACCAATTGAAGACGACGAGATCGTATGGAAGCCGTACTAAGCCAAGTTGGAGAGGAGCAGAGTTTCTTACTTTGACGTGTCAACAGTCTCGCGAATCTGTCTTCTATGAGCACGTATAAAGTCATTAACTCTAGCATAATTCAATGGTTCGGACTATACTGAAGTTGAAGGTGATGTAGGGGACTGTGAATCAGGGCTCTAAGATTTCATGCCACTTCTTTTCTTTTGATTATTTCTAACAGTCACCTAAGTAAATTACTATTATCCAAATTCAGAAAACGTCTGATTAGCAGCCGTAAAATCACCTTCAGATGGACTATCGTTGTTCTTGTGTTAGGATCCTTTGGGAATCCGACTGGATCTATTGCCAATGGCTGCAGCATTTTGAGAAGATCGATTGGCGGCCTGATTAGGCTGCGATCTATTTGGAGGACTGACTACTTCGATACTTTTCTTTTAAAAACTCCATCTCTATTGTGATGAAGATGATACCATTTTACCAGACGACTTGCTTTTGACGTTTCCACCGTCACCTCCTCCAGTTTAATAATTCAAATCTGTCAGTATTTCCTACTTCACACTCTTCAATTTTTACATTTCAAAAGACTTTTCTTCATCTGATAACACCGCGGCAGTCATACTGACATCGGGCAACTACTCCTACTCAAGTAATCCACCATATCTACCGGGTGACATTTTAGTATCAAAGACGTGCGGATTACTGACATCAGGAACCAATCTATTTCCTGGAGGCATATTCATCACTGGAGGTTTTTAATAATAGTTGGACTACTCGTATTATTGGGCAGTATGAGAGGATGAAGCAGCAGGGGACGTGGAAGCATTATTACTATTGTACTAAGATGCAGCATCTTCACTCTTCAACTCTTTCACTCTATCAGCATAACGCAGAGTATTCAGAGAGTGTTCACTGTTGCCGCTATTAGGACTGATGGTGGCTATCATGCAGGTCCTAGAGTTTCCTACAAACGAGTCTTTGAGCACCTGCGTCAATTTACTCTATCTAAATGGCGTGTGCTTAGAATCCTAATCCAATGCTCTTATACACTCTTTCAGAGCCAGAAGAGATTTATTAATCTCAGATCCTTCCATTCTCGTCTTGGAATCAGTCTCTCCACGATCTGCTCCACGCTCACTGCCAGCCAAGTCAATGAAAGAGAATTTTCCAATCACCTTCTGCTTCAAAGTTTTTATGGATATCTGCAGTATAGCGTGCGATCGAGAAGAGTCAGAATTAGCACCAGTTTTACCAACACTTCTCTCCTCGCTGCCTTTCTGAAAGATGTCCATCAGCTCTTGCTGAGAGCTCACTGGAAATTCAGTAATACCCTGAATGACGACATTTTAATTACCATCCTCCCTGGCATGAATGCGCTACCTACCATTTAGTAGATCATACAGCTGGCCTTGATAAATTTCATAAAAGGAAATCTCGGCGTGAAAGTTACTATACTCCTAACTTCTAAGCATTGTAAATATATCACGACAGGCCAGAGCATATAAACCTCGACTCTAATCCAACATTGTAAAACTTTTACCACTACCCGTCTGACCATATGCAAAACACGTAGCCTTCCCACCATTAAATACAGTTTCAATCAATGGTTAGGCAGTTCTCTAATAGATATCTTCATTTGAGCAATTAGAGTCAAATACCTCATCAAATATGAATTGATGCTTCTCAATGTACCTTGTCAGATCCACCTTGGTCTTGGGCTCATGTACAACCACAGTTTTAGAAGATACAACCTCAGCAATGTCTCGCTCTTATCTGGCCAGTTCTTTTCTATTCAACGGCCGCTTTCTCACACACACTCTTATTCTATCATTGAATTCAGTACCTGTTGAAGTCTACTACTTTGCATTAGAGCTGAGATTGAGTTTAGACCCACTGCGATTATTGTTATTACCCGAAGATTTGCCAACGGGAACGCCATACGCATCCAACTGACCGACACTCATCCGTCTTCCCTAACTACCGATAGATAAACCTTAGTTCAAACTTCTATCCGAAGCAGCCAAACTGTGAGCAGAAGAAGATCTGGAAGATAGACGTTTATCTCTTTAGGCAGTTGTGGATATTTAAGCAGTCAGATTACTCTAAGAACCGCCAGCCATAGACTTTGACGTATTTATCAGCAACTAGAATTTCAATTTATCATCTTCAGCACAGGAAGTTATTCGCGCCAAAGCCTCTACAGGCATCTACTATAGCACACGGACAGAAGTTATACCGGCCGTTATCAACTGCACATAGTAAGTCTCCAGCTAGAATTGACGCAAAGAATCCAGAAATTACGCAGCCATACTATGCTAGATGTTGCTTCAGAATTAAGTGTTAATACAAGAGGTGACTATCTGCAAATGATATACTATAAAGTGAGTGAGCTGTATGTTATTAGTGTAAATGTGAGATAACTACAGTATTTTTGCATGCAAGACAGGTGCGAGTAAAGAAGAAGAGAAAACAGAGAACGAGAGCGACTGACTTGAAACGTTTCAAACATCAGCCAGGCGGGAGCGCGGAGATGAGAAATAGAACAGAGACTGTGAGAGATGAAACAACACCCAGACGCGTTCTTTCAAGTGTAAAACGGGAAGGTTTTGGCTGAAACGGTAAACGTGGAAAATGTCTGTAGAAGATAGTCATTATAAATCATCTCAATACTCGGTCAATCACAAGATATCTTCCTTATATATTCCTGACAGTGTATCAACTCAACTTTGTTTCACATGAGTGCAGCATTTTCAGTTTGTTCCAGCGACGGCCAATTTCTTCAGGTGCTCCATGAACGTCTGCAAGCTCACATCGTCCGTGAAAATAGGCTGGGCACCAGATGTCTGCTAAGATTACTGCTAACCTCCATAATATCCTCCAGCGCCTCCAGTTGCCATCGTGGTGTGCGTAGTTGAGGGATTCAACTTACTCAACAGAAATCTAGCCTGACTTCCACCCTGGTCACAATTAATGAAACGTGGGACAGGGAAGCGATCTTGTAACAGCTCTTGCGCGTCAACCTTGGGTGCCTCTAGCAATTCCTTGAACGATGCATACTCCTCCTACTCGTGATACTTTTCATTTCTCCACTGAGCAATAGTCTCACCATGCCAGATCAGAATGTGGAAGAAGGTATCTAGCAACAGAATGACATCAGGCTTGGCAGAGACGGAGTCCAGTAGCACAGGCTATGCTGGTTCCGTGTACGAGTAAGAAGTCAATGTCGGCTGGATCATTATCAAAGAGTTCATAACATCCTCCCTATTCAAAACATGACGATAAAAGGCAGTTTCATCGGGAGAGTTGTTAAATACCTACAAAAACTAACTTCTGCGATAGTTGTACATAAACTGCGGGTAGATGGAGAAGTTGTCGCTCAATCTGAAGCTAGACGGATCGTTCTTGCGATAGTCGGCAAACTTCTGACACAGATGGATTAACATACGATCCAGCCAACGCAACACATCCGGTCCATCATCCAACTCAGCCTTGAAAATTGCAATTCTAGCCATAAGGACCGCGGCAGCTTCTTGATCAAAGGAAGCCGGAATATCAGGAGATGACGCATCAGCCCAATTACGCGCCACGGTTGTCACTCTACAGCGGTATTGACCACACGCATGCTGATACTTCGTTACAAACTGCAACACTCCGCGAGAACCACCAGCCATGGGTTGATTAGCCTGATTGACAACCTCAAAGTACAGAGCCGCAGTGGACTTTGGAGATATTCCACAAAACTTCCACTGATTAGTACCACCAATACCAATCTCAGTATCACTGACATTCTAAGCTTTCTTCTATCCACTAACGCAAGATCCAATCAATCCACAGACCTTGAATTCTCTCGACGTGCTCACCTCCAAAGTGGCATTAAAACCCATATCAAGCTGATCATTCTCGTCGCGATCAAACACCTTCTGGAAAGACTTCTTGAAAACAATAGTCTAGAAGCTGTCAGACAGAATCATATACCCACCAGTCATATTCACCATATTTCTCATCTCCATCAGGCCAACCTGGTCCAGACAGCCAGCAAAAATATCGATGGTATGGCCATTGCTGGCAGCGCGGGAAGCAAGAGAATCATAAAACTTGGTCGCCTTCTTCACATGCTTAGCGTGATCCTTCTCCAAGTCATTGTGCGAGCGCATCATCTCCTTCAACTCAACACCGACCACTTGACCAGAGCCTACTGTACACGGACCACCGGCAAACAGCATAACTCTGGCACCAGTGTTTGGAAACGCAGCCTCCAGCAAGCTCACGGCCAGATTCATTGCAGATCCAGTGGAACGCTAGGGACGATTGCCGCTCTCAACAGGCCATGGGTCACGAGTCAACTGCTCCAGGATTGAGGTGAGCGTGAATTCACATTACTGCAAAGGAAGAATGTACTTGGCAGCTGCAGCACTGAATTACTGCTATTGCTGCGGTTGAGGTGCTCCACTCTTCTTTGGCACACTTAGACCCAACATGTCCTACAACTTCTCCGCTGTATAGTCTTTCCCACCTTTAAAGACATGAGACTTGAGCATAGATTCATGACTCAACTCATGTAGATGAACCATAGTACCAAAGGTAATCAGCCCAACCAATGCCTGCGGAGGGATAAGCGATAGACCGACAATCAATTCATCTCTCAGTGCATTCAAGTCATCAATGTCCAGACAGGTATCAACCACAAATATAAAGATTGGCGGCGGAGTTGGTCTAGGAAGGACGTACTCGGCAGTCGTGAACTGAGGCAGTAGTTCTGGCGGCAGAGCATTATTGGAAATGTCGTGGTAATGTGGAGGAAATCCATTTCTCTGCAGACAGAAGGGACACACCCACAATCTGGCACGGACATCAATCTGACAGTACGGATTCAAGATGGCATTGCAAGTCTTACAGTGTTAAGGTTCTTAAAATAGCAACTACATGTCATACTTCTTCTTCAACATTGTATAAGTACAGCCAATAGGCACTACCAGACGAGATGCCTCAGCCTTACTGCTGACAAACACATTCCAAGACATGCGGACTCCATCCTAATCTTCAATTTCCTCAAAGCTTGACATGTTAAACTGAAATCTTAAGTAACTCGAAAATGAAAGTTAATTCCAAAACTAGTAGATGTATAGAGTTTAGATTTAAAATAATAACAACCTTCAGCTACAGTAGTTCAAGTCAACTTATTGAGAGAGAGATCAAGAGGGAGAGAAAGAGAAAGCACGAGAGAGTTTTGACGAAAGAGCGACCGCTAAACACAACTACAGAGAGAGCGCGCTATTTTGATAGTGTGAGCTAACAGACGAACATGCGAGCAGTGGAAAGGACAAAAGTGTTTTACTGTAAAGTCTATGCTATTTTGCCAGACGATTTACTGCATTACAAAAGGATCGCTCGCTTTGGCGGCAGTATACTGTAAGTTGAATAAATAGATAGTCGTGTACCGAATATAGTATAAAAACGGATCATAAAATTAAAGATTACAAATGCAACTTAACTGATTTTATACCCCACATTAGAAAGCAATTGTGAATCAATCATCCTCTTCATCTTCGCGGACATCCTCAGCACCAGTGCCTTTAATAACTTTCGTGACCACTTTAACGATAAGCAAGAACCAGTATATGAGAAGTGACTGCAATAGTACAAACAGTGTCAGAAAGAAGATCCATGTGCCAACAGAGAAATATGCGCCAGGCTTACTATGATCAATTTATGATGATTACTGCTGATCAATCGCAAACATTGCTCTAACCATGTACGGGTTCCACTCGACATTCTTCAAGATATCAACAGCATCCACGTAGATTGATCGCACTATGAAGTAGTATAAAATATGCCTGGTCACTAGCCACACAACGGTGAACAAGCCAAATAGAATATCACAGATGAACTGATACTTTTTATCTAGTAGATACTTTAGCGACTTGGCAGCACAGAGAAAGACATCCGCTGCATCCATGACTATAAGTACAACATTTCCAATACGCGTAAAGTGGAATAGGTATGAACTGAGGACAAGCATAGACGTAATACCATGATGCGCAGTCATGGCCCAGTGATCCTTTCTACGCTCATGTCTCTCTGTAAAGAAAAGAAACTAAGACAACTACTGCAGCCAGAACGATGCTTGCACCAAATAGTACCACTTTATCAGGCTAGGCAACTAATACACCGGGTAATCAGTCCAGCACTCTCGCAAGTTGAATGGATAATATTTCTCACGTGACCATATGTACAAGCCCATAGATAGGGAGCATACATAATAAATAAACAGATAAGACTATTCAGCAAATCGACTTGCCATGGCTGATCTAACAGAGACTTGAGCTTTAAGTAACTCATTCTACATCACAGATGATGCCTTTTAAGGACTAGCATCAATCGAAGCCACTTTGACACGATGAAAAGCGAACGTGTACAGTCCGAGCGTGAGAGTCTTTTATATCACCGTCATAATAGCAATCCAGCCCAGCACAAACAAGATGTCATATGGACCTTTCTAAAACAACACGCCTTGATCATCCAAGTTATGATTATATGATTAATCAGCGATGGTATTAGGCACTGGGTAGGATAGAGAGATGAATTACTTCAGCGAAATACGTGCAGATTAAATATTCTAGCAGATGGGATTCGGATTTCCCACGGCGCAGTAATTCTGCTTTACATACTTTACACAGTTGACGACGAACATGACAATCAGAATGGCATACAGATACTTTCTCACCATATTTCCACTTTTCTACTCTTACTTTACGCTATTCACAACCTCATCCACAGTGGCTTTAAACTATTACTACTACTATTACTAAGCTGGTAACTAATCACGAGATGTCTGCGCCAAATCGCTGTCATTCTACTAGTAATTCGAGCTCTTCTCTACACTCGTTTCCTACTTCTATTGAGGTAATACCTGCAAATCCTCTAGGCCCTTCTTTTACAGAGTCATCCGCGGAATAATAATAAGAATAATGTCAAATGTGAATAGGATTAATAAAATTGTATGAATCTGAATAGGGACAACAAGAATGAAAGGTATATTTTATTTCGATAATAAAAGCCGAGATTCACAGAGCTGGCCTGTCTCCTTATAACGTGACAGCCGGCCGTGCGAAGAATTAAAATGCGAAGAGATCGCGCACTCGCGCGTCCCCGTTGATGAGATTCAATGACCGCTCTTTTATGATGATGCATGGTGCCCTGCTTAATAGTAATGACTTGACAAAGTTTTCAATCAAATTTAACACAAAGAGGCGACGGGTAGTTTCAACCGTAAGAGAGATAAAGAGAGCGGCGGCTAGAAAGTTGGGCGTAGTGATTACCAATTGGGCTAATGTCATGATCTGCAAACATATTCAATCTCTAAGTGTTATGTTTCAAAGCGCCTTCATATTTATTTTATTACAACCTGCAAAAGTAAATTTTTATTCTGTCCCATTAGAGTGGCAATCTAATATACCATTTATAATAAACTTTTATTATTCTTACTTGTTCTCAATGGTAATCGGGTTCGCTCTCAGAAATACCATCTCGCCGAACTCTTCTCTCTTTCTGTCTAATCAACTTGTCAACTTAACCGTTTATCTTTAGAGTCTGAATATAGTATTAAAAATGCTAGCTTCACTTTTTCTACCATCGAATGTTACGAAAAGTCTTTAGCTATTGAAAGACCAGCGACTGCTCGAGAGACAAGTTGCCAGTGGACAGTTACCGACCCTGCCTGAAAATAGTCCAGTTTGGAAGCATGTGAAAGACATTTCTAGTTTTAAGGCGGAGAATAAACAAGTTTTGGATATGTTGGGAGACATCACTTTCCACTTTGGGGTGCCATGTGAGACGATTTATGATTGCGCTGTGGTAGTTCTGGGTAATGCTATGAGTTCGCTGCTTGTTGACGCGTCTCTGTTGTATGACATTTACGAGCAGGGCATCATTGCTGCTCTAAGATGCTATTAGCTTGGTAGTGGAAGCGGCGATGAAAAGTATTATAAGTAAGCTAGCAAGTGGCTATAAGTGCTGGAATCAAAGTTCTCAGTCAGCAGTGTTCGTGTAAAGTTGCTCAAAGTCAAGTTGTACGAGTCAAAGCAGTAGTGGAGTGAGGCTTACGCTATTTATGATTCTCTAATTAAAACCAAGACTGTTACTCAGAATTCTTAAAGTACCAAGAGCAAAGCGAAATAGTCATAGTAGGATAAAGAAGTGCTAACGTTTGACTTGGATTAGTCTTTGCAGATTCCTGTTCATTTGGTGCAGCAGGCGATGAAGCAGAGAAGTTAATGTGGCGATACAGACTCGGCGATTTAGTTGTTGGTGTCGATGCTGGACATTTTCCCATCTGATCCAGAGATTTGGATGTTATTGTGTTCCCTCTATTGTAAGAAGGTGGTGGGTGGTGATTAATCGACTGCCGACAGTTTATCGTTTATCGACCTGGCAATGTATTGTGTGGAAGAGTTGATTGTGCTGAGGCCTTTGAATTACCTGTACAGCACCCTATATGGTGAATTGTTACGTAAGAAGGCTGATTTAATTGTTTAATCTTAGCCTGGTGGTACGTTGAGTGACAGTAAAGTGGCACAGACTTATTGTGATACTCTCTCGTTAAGCCGCAAGTACTTTGCATCCACTTTGGAACTGAATCCTGCGTTCTAATACGCTGCGGAGTAGGTGTGTGCTCTGTAAAAGTAAATCAAGTCTGTCCAGGCGCAGTTTAAGTTGACTTTAGATGCATCAGCGAAATCCTCTGCTCAGGTAGATGAGCTGGTCGCGTTATTATAAAGCCAAACATTAACCTCTAGTACTGCTTGAACGTGATACTGTAACAGTCTTAATATTGAAAATGTCACAATCATAAACCTTACTATTTCCATAAACATATATATTTTTCAATCAAAAAAGTATTACTATTCATAACTCCTAACCTTTCGCTAGTAGAATAGGCACTTGAGCCTCTTACAGAATCTTTTGGGAGACACTTCCAATCTGCTGTCTCTTGGCCGCGTTCTATCCATGACTGCCAACTACGACCACGGAGAACTTATGGGAACTGTATCCGCCACCACCATTCTCTGTATTTATCAATTTAATCAAAGCCGCTGCAGGATTATGCTCAATTTCGACTACATATTACACGTTAATCTTGAGACCCACCGGGTTACCTTGAGAATCACATAGTTTCCCCAGTTAATACTCGTACAGCTCCTTCATCCGCTTAATAGCCAACTTCTCTTCATGCAATGCATCAAACATATCTGAGCCTCCAATATGTCTTTCATTCTGCGGTGGCTAGATAATGTGCACCAACGTTAGTACTTCATGATGTTGTGCATCTGGATGGGACTCCTTCTTGTCCTAACATGCGTTATTAATGAGAAGCTGCTCCATAGCAATCCTTAAAGCATATCGAGAGCACGATGAAAAATCAGTAGCCACCAATATATTCCTAGTCATATTGCCTATTACTTATTATTCTATTAAAAGATGAACTACAGTATAGAATGTTGAAATTGTTATTAGGAAATTCTGTGCTGATGAAAGGAGGGCCGAGAAGTGTAAGTTGTTCAGTATCACAATTCAGGATCCAATTCTCTAAACAATAAATAATGTATAACTACAAGTTAACATTGCGATTAGTAAGAATAATATATATTTAGTTTCATTATAAAGTTTCTGCTTTGGATCTGAGTACTCTTTAAAGCTCATCGTGTCCTTGAAGAAGTTCCTGATGAATGAACAAGTGCTACACTTTACCGCTGACAGAATCCGTATACTCGTACGTGACAAATGGCATCAGCGTGGAGTGAGACTTTGGCCGCAGTTAACTAACATGGAGCATCATACTGCTAGGCCTTGACCAGAAATCCAAGCGCGTAACTTTAAGTGGAATATCTTCAATGGACGCGTAAGATTCCGTATCCACTGGAGCCTCTAGCTAGATCACGTACGATCTCAATAGAAGGGATAACAAAGCAGTACTACTCCACCCAGTGGCAATTACCATTGTTGATACCGCGACAGTGAGCGGACTGACTTGAGGTATAATTGAGGCAGCGGTCTCTGCTATAGCAGCAGTTGATAATGGAGTTGACGATAGCTGCTCCGATTCCGCCATCTTTGCAGCAGCAGATACACTAACTTTGCGCGTTGGATTAAGCACAAAGAAGGGCACGCAAGCAGTGGCAATGAATGCGGTACTCAGTGATATTTTCTTTAGCAATTTCAATGGGCCGATATATGGGCTTTTATATATCTACTTCCACTCTTTGACATTGTACTGTACGTTAAGATTCAATTAATTCTATGTTACACGCGTCTACGTATCATTCACTTTAACATTCAGCGACGAGCTATGTCTTATCAGTTGTGCAGTCTTGATATGTCTCTAGTTGCTTGACTTGACAATATTAATTGTCATTTTATTAGAACACTTCCAAATCATCGCCATTTAATTATATAATTCCACGTTTTTTTAATAGAAGCGATAAGACTAAAGAGAAATCAGTCTTGTAACATTATTTATACACGCGTTCCGTTATGATTTGGCTGCGTTCTTTTACTCTCATTCTCTCACTAACTCACTCGCTCGTTCGCTCTCTTTCGACTCCGCGCTTATTCCTTCATCAATCAATCACCTACTGAGTGCATTTACTATTTAACACCTAAAATACTATAAGTTTTAACTTGTTTGCATTGTGTCTCTGTATCTCTGTCTAAAGTATACCATTAAAGTTTACATATCCTTTGGATAAGTATTATCACATAAGTAGTAGAATCACAATAATGTCGTCTTAGAATCCTGAAAATCATCCGGTGGTTGTCCAGTTGGAATAATTGCTGCAATCGTATTATAGTAGTAATAATCAGTCAGAGTAGTAGTAGCAGTAATCATCTTCATCATCCAGTTTTAGAGTATCAGCCAGCAAGATCCAAGGTGTCACAAAGCATGCTATAAAGAATGCACACATGTACAAAATGATTGTCTGGGCGGTGGAGAGATATCTGGCCAAGTGTCCCGTCAACTACAGAATCTACGGAATATACACGGTGGACTCGATCTGTCGCGCCTTGAAGAAGGATTTTGATAGCGTTGGTCGTAAAGGTAATGGGTCTTCATCGTCATCATCATCATCTTTGAAGTATAAAGAATCTTTACAGGCGCGTATTTCATCTAAGCTATAGGAAATCTTCTCATTTCTGGTGAAGAAGAGTAGTAGTGGTAGTAATGAGAGTGTTAATAATTCGGAATCATCAAATACTATATCCCGTACAGATGAGGCTAAAGTTTGCAAGTTGATTAGCATGTGGTAGAAGAGTGGTATATTTGAAGGTACTGTAATACGTGATTTGCTTCAGTAATATCAGCAGTTTTAAGCGAAAGAAGGTGGCGAATAGGAAGAACAAGAGGAGGAAGTTGAGTAAGATGTCAATGACGAAGATAGTATTGAGAGTGATGGTGATGAAGTTGCATAAAAGTCGTCTTTGGCACTAGGCAATTAGAGTGATGCTTAAAAGTCATCTATGGCTCCCACCAGTTAGCCGCATACATCTTCTGGTACAATGTCATTGCCAACCGGCTCATCATTATCTTTGCATGCAACCACTCCACGAAATAATGTCGACAATCCCCTGCAGTTTGATTATGGAGATGAAGAATTCCAGCCAGTGGTGGTGACGAATGGTGGTCCGGTGACTTCTGTTGGTGGAGAGGGAAATAATACTTAGTAGGTGGTTTTGGATTAATAAGGCGCGATGCAGAATAGTTTGTAGACTCAGGCAATACTGTAGATATCGTAGTACTTGCAGTAGTCTATCGGTGCATAGTAGTAGAAACCGCAGCAGTAGTAGTAGTATCCATAGGTATAATAATAATATATGCCGTAGAATTAGATGCAGCAGCCGTTGTAATAGTCACAGAATCCCGCGCCAATGACTTTCAGTCTACCGGATCCAGATGTTCTTGCCAGTTTAGCTGCTAATTTCAACATTCCATCTCCTGCTGCATCATAGTAATATTAATATTAATATCCTGCTAATAATTAGGTAGCTTAGGAACACAATAACTATGCGGTTGTTGGTAATAGTAACTAGTAATAGTTTGAAAACGATTCTCAGTTTAAACGTCGTAAAACAGATGCGTATCAAGCCACAAACTACGCTTAAGCTCCATCATAATAATATAATTTTAATCAGTAATACTAGCAAGCGGAACAATAGCAGTAGTAACCTTATTAGCGGCGGTAGCATTCGATTACTCAGCCTGGAGATGTTAGTTAGAAATGGCTCTAAAGAGTTCAACCATTCCCGTCTAATCCCAATCGGACCATGTATGCTGATCCGGCGGTCCCTTTGGATGAAGTTCATGTCCTCACCAGGACTGTATACTTGGGAGATTTACCATCTCATATGGTTGATGCTCAGAGCATTGCACCCCTGGTCGCGTAATTCAATGCTGAAGTTATCACCTTGGTGAAGAGTAAAATGGAAGCGTTTGTAAAGTTTAGCTCCCGGCAAGATGCGGAATACTTCCGTCAGTATTGTACTGATAATGCCGGCAATCAGCAGTTATAAATACCCGCAATAATAGATTGGGCATGTGGATTTAGTTTGAGAGAGTTTTTTAATAAAGCGGATGGAGTCTCGGTTTTGAAGATTTCGGAATTGCAGGAGAAGGATGTGAGCAAAATTTGTATTGCTCTCGGTATGTCGTTCTTGCAGTAATATTGGCAGCAGGTGTACACCTCGGGTAGTTTATAGTAAAATGTTCAGAGTGGCGGTGGTATATTTTCTGCAGATATTGAAAGAGCTCAATCTCTCGGTGGAATTTGGTTGGGCGGCCTGGTGGTTGAGGAGCCCGACGCGTACATCAATCCGCCTAAAAGTCCAAATGTAGATGTTCTAGTGCTTGATTAGAAGCTAGGAAGTCCTCAAACCACTACTACGTAGAAAAGATCGAGATATAGTTGAAATGGAGTAGTTATCGATCTTTATTGCTTGAAACACTATTTTCATCTGATAATAGCAAAGCAACTGGCAAAGACGGTTATCGCGACCGTAAAAAATAGTTATAGACTGTTCAATTACAATTTTATCGCCCTTAATATCAAGCGTAGTACCTATAGCGACGTAAATGCTTTAAATTAATTTAAATTTAAATGTTCAATCAATCAACATGACATTGATTTTAAAATGTCTAATATCCATGGATTGAGGGGACCATCACCTGCAATCACAATGTCGAAAGTCTTAAAATAGAGATCTACAAAGTGCAGAATCTTCGCGTACGACAGGGATTCATTACCAACACACTTCCAGCGATTGGAATCCTTGTCCATAACAAATCTGTTCATCAGACCAATTGTGATCACATCGTCCATATTGAGACCATGCACCATTTGAATGTCACTCAATGAATCGCCGAGGAGCAGAACGTGTTTCCTCACAGTGACAATCTCTACGTGTTTCGCTGAGGCATTCGGAATCTCTTTGGCAGGAGCCTGGACACCATTACCTTCCGCTGGGTGACAAGGATCATAAGGGTATCTATTGAAGCCATTCTTCAACATTGATGCAAACTCATTCTTGTTGAATACGTGAACGGTAGGCTCGTAGAAGCCCACATTTATGCCAGTGTTCTAATCAAAGATCATTCTATTGGATATGACGTGCATCTGATCCGTGTACAAATCGCTAAACTTGAGTATAGTCTCGATCACATCAGTGATACCTGCAGAGAACACCAGCACAGGCACATTCTGCTGCCTAGTGAATTCCACCAGGTGATCAAAGCCTTCGCGGAACGATACACCTTACTCAGCTGTCATCTCCTCTAAATGCCCACGCGTAAACTACAGCGACAAGATCTGCTCATGAGCCTCTTTCCACCACTGCACCATGTGTGGAATCTTCTGCTCCATGGTCATCTTGGTGGAGATCTCAATGGGGAAGTACTTGTCAAAGGTCGCCTATGACGCAATTCTGTACGACTCCGGAGTCTTGCTATAATGGTGGAACATGCCATGTGAGCTCATATTTCTTTTCCCATTAACCCAGTTCTTTGTCAATGTCATATCAAAATCTACACTATACTCCATTAGTAGGTTGCTGCTGATGATTATCATAGTGAGATGGATTTAAATCTTACCAGCGACGATATGCAGTTGATCTAGACCAGCGTCAATTAATCGCTGCAACTTGGACTAAACTTTGGGCACATCGTGCATGTACAAGTTTGGCTAAAGACTCAACGTTTTTATTAATACTTAACTCTTGGTCGCGCTTTTGGTCATATTGTTGTAGTTGTTTTAATTCACTGTTATTTAGATAAATGATGAAATGAAATCGCGATTCTTCAGGTGTGATAAGTCTACACCTGAAGGCGAATTAAAGATTATTTACAAAAAGAAACAGTATCCTGAAATTAGAAGTTACACAGCGATAAATTCAGTTAAGACTTTTGTACAATATATTCCATTGAAACTACTCGCCATTACGTTTTTACTGATGGTACGAGCAGTCACTTGCGGAGAAGCCGAGCGAAGGAACTGAAGGATCTCTCTCGCGTTTTCAAATCTTACTCTCTCTCCCTTGTTTGGTCTCATTTCGATTTTGATCAACAAATTTGGGAATATAAAAGTTCTTAATCTTTTGCAGTTTACTTTTGCTTCAGAATTTGTTAATATAAAGAGACTATCACCGGTGATCTAATACTGAAATATGGAGTTTTTCGCTCATCATGAAGAGTCTGAGCATATTAAAGATAATTGCTAGAAGGCTCTGGCGTTTATGCAGCATCAAAAGTCACTGGGACGGAAGATTGTGCTGTTAACTGTAAGAACTCAACTTATTGATATTATACGCGCAAACCTCCTACACAAACTTAATAATGTGTAGAGTGGCGGTACATAAGTTCCACTGGAGAAAAACATGGTGAGATTTATTGACAACTTTTCGCTGGGAACTCGAGGTGCTGCATCTGCAGAGTACTTCCTCAGACTTGGATATGCTGTGATCTTTATGCATCGCGAGGGAAGTCTGTAGCCATTTATCAGACACTGGTAATAGTCTCATAAGAAGCACGGTGAAGTTGCTCGTGCCTTTCCAGAAGGATTTGCATTCCCGTGGCTGGATATATCTTCTGATGGTGAAGTCGCTATCAAACCGGAAGATTTACGCAAGATGTCCGCTAGTCTGTCGGAGTTGTAACACTTTCACTCATAAAAGTAGATTCTACTTTTGGATTATATCACAGTGCATGACTACTTGTTCATGTTGAGATCTGTCAGTAGATCTTTGGGATCGATGTTGGGCAAGAATGCGTTATGGTATCTCGCTGCAGCAGTCAGCGACTTTTGTATTCCATCTTCAGACTTGGTATGTCTCATATTATGCTAGTTATTGATTGCTGATTATGTTTATATTCACTGTACTTGTGTAAGTGTAGGCCACGCATAAGATCTAGAGTGCTGATGGATCGCTGACTCTGAAGATGGAGCAGGTGCCCAAAATTTTGAAGCCGCTCGTGTCTGAATGGGCATCCAGAGGCTTTATAGTGTCTTTCAAGTTGGAAACTGATCCGCAATTGTTGTCTATAAAATCCACCAATGCTCTGAAGAATTATGGCCATCAGGTGGTGATTGGCAACATCCTGTCCACTAGAAAGTCTCAAGTTGTGTTCTATTCTCGGAAGCATCTAATGTCTCCATAGTAGTTGTAGTACAATTCCAGTAACAACCATACACCATCATCGTCTGGTAGGTAAACGCCTTCTGTAGACGGCCAATTGCCTGTTACGTCTAATGAAAATCACATTTAAGTGCCGCCTCATTCTACTGCAGTCACTGATGCATTTCACGTCACCTCGATCACCATGGATTAGTCTGAACTAGATGGTGGAGGTGAGATTGAAGAGAAGATTGTATAAAACATATCCAATATGCACGATGAATGGATATCCTTGAGGGATTGATTAATTAATTAACTTTAAATCATCCGACTCTCTACTTAAGTCAATTTTAAGTGTTCAAGTGTACCGAAAATGATATCGAAGCGACAGTTTTAAGTCAAATGAAATCAATTATAAATAAAGAGAATACTACACAATTACATGGGTTCAATACGCTAGTCAGCGGTATATCAATAGTCAGCAGTTCTCAAGCAATATTGACAAGGTGATCTTTAATCTCACCAAGAGTCAGCTTTCGGAACTTGCCAGCATGTGGACCTGAATCTTGAACGACGCCAATCTCAAGTCCATCTTCGCTAACGCCACCTTCCATACCTTCCTTCAGAGTCAGAATGGCAACATGTATCGCATCCTCCAACTCCAATTCATCATTGTAACGCTTCTCTAGGAACGTCTTGGCATTGATCTAATTCTTACCAATTGCCGTAGCCTTCCATGGAAAGTACGAACCAGATGGGTCAACCTGGTACAACATATGTCCCTACTCATTGTCATAGCCAACGATCAGCAGCGATACACCAAACGGGCGAACACCACCACTCTGAGTGAACTCTTGCATGACAGCGGCAACTTCGCGCACCAACACAATGGTGGAAGGACACTCTCCATACACTTGCTTATACTTGCTAGCACTCTTTCTGGCCTTGCTAACTAGAACACGGCTATCCGGACCCATACCGCTGTAAACCAGACCAATATTGTCGCAAATGGTGTACACCTTGGTAAGCACAGAGTCATCCACTAGCGAGGACGGAGCCTTCTTCTCCGTGGCAATGACACACCCATTTTTGGCCTTAATTCCAATGCTGGTCATTCCCTGAGCCACTGCATTCAGAGCATACTCAATCTGTACCAGCTTTCCACTAGGCGAGAATGTAGTCAATGAGAAACTGTATCTATCAGACATTATTTATCAATTGTAACTTTAACTTGGTTTATTGTGTAGTGTAGTCGCGCTAGTTAATTTACTCTTGAAAAGAACAGCGAAGAGGAAAAACTCCAATTTTGATGGACGAAACGCAGCGAAGCCAACATACGGACACATTGTCTTTATTGCCTCAGTATATCATTTTTCGCGCCAGAGCATTCAAACTACTTTCAATCAATGGCGAATGATGTATTTCATGGTCGCTCCAAGTTTTACGCCGTCAAACGTAGTTTTGGTGAAGTAAAGATGTTGAATGAGGACACCTAAAGCGCAAACGGTCAGTGAGCTGAACAAAGAGAGTATGCAGCAGAGGAGACTGCTGTGAAATGGAATGATAATCGCCAAGGTTGGAGAATAAGTTAACCGATTAAGTCTTGCACGTATAGCGAAATTTCAAAAAAAAGCGTTGTCGAGGCTGAGGAAACCTTCTGTTTGGAAGTTTACTGGGGAGTAGTCGTGTCTAATGTTTCAACGGAGAAAAGACGTGTAATTTCTACCCTAGATTAGGAGTATGCAAAAGAACATTTCTATATGATAAAGAATATTTCCAATTCCCTCTGCAGGTAAGTAACGCGCATGTGCTTATTCTTGATAGTAAAATCGCGCACTATCGCTCTAAAACGTTCTTGTTTCAACAACTTTGTTCCTTTCTATAATTTCTCGTTCTTCAGCACAGTCTCAAGTTATAAGTACTGTACTGCAGTAGCTGTTCCTAATTGGTTTGTCGCGTTGACTATAGTTCTGCACATCCATTTCTAGCTGGTCTTGTATTCTTGTAGTATTCATTAAACTGTGATTACCATTTACTGAAATTTAAAAGAATGGTGAAGAGTCTCGATGCAATCAGGAATAGGTAAAAGCTGAGAAAGAAAGAGTAGCAGTAGCAGGGAGTGTAGTAGTAAAGTTTGTCTCATCCGGATGGTCATCTGCCACTCTAACATCAGTAATAACTACCAAGTATTGCCTTGAATTAGAAACTGCCAAAAAGCTCTTCATAATTTTAGCAACATCATCTTTAATCTTAAAATATAGAAAATGGATAGTTGGATGTGGAAAAGCCAGATGAGAGTGTGCTTGGTGTGCCCAATGTGTTTCAACGGATTTCAAACAGTTCTCAGCAGAGTAACAATTGCTGGACTTTTGTACCTCTGCGTGATGATGTTGATTAAAACTATCACAGAATTACCTCAATTGAATCGAGTGATGATGAGTAAGTAATAGATGGCTCTATTGAGAACGATCGTGAATCTGCTCCGATTGAAGATGATTATGATATATAGCCTACTGTGAAGATCGATGCGTTTATAGCACATTAGAATATAAATGTCGAACGAAAGAGACGTTATTCAGAAGATGCGTATAATAATTCTGATTAAGCGTAGAAAGGGTATGATGACTAAGATCTAGATGAGAATTAATAGTGGACTTATAAGCCTCATGATTATAGTAAATCTCTTGCTGTTAAATCGGCAAATACCAAATAGGATAACACTGTGAGTCTACATCATATATCTGCGTGCTAAAGGATTGTGTCCCGCATGGTGTTAAGTTCTGATTCTCAATCATCTTTAGATTTACTCCACCAGTCGCTTAGAGAAAGTCGAATGTTTCTCAGTAATTTGCGGTCAAGAATTATGCCTTCTTGTTGGTAATTTAGCAGTTAAAGTGATTATGAGTAATGGTGTGTGGCTTTTAAATCGTTATAGGAGCAGGTTACTCTGCGAGATGTTTAGTATGCTTCAGTGTACAACAGAGAACTGACGTTGTCTTTTGATGGTCAGAGGTGGTAGTTATATCCTGTTAATTCACATGTCTTTGCTAGTCTTAAAAAGTCTGCAGCCGGTCATGGATTTCATTTAGTGCTTGTACGGCTACGTGATAATATATTTTCTTTGAATTGTAACCGTTAGACTGGCTCCGACGATGATTCTGATGATCTTGATGAAAAAAGCAAATGCACAGTTGTTATGGATAATGATGTTCTATTATTGCTAATAGAAAGCTTCCTTAATCTATTTAGAGGTGGAATATCATACTATGGGCGCCCGAAGAATTTACTGCTTTCCGTTCCTCACATTTTGTCTGATGGTCTATTTGAGTACGCTTAATTGGTCTCCTGTCATTTGTCAGAGGTCTGTGCTAGTAAATAGCTGGTCAATGGTAAATTTCACGACAAGTTTGAATTCACCTTGGATGGCGTAATCCTCCCGTACCAGTATCATCGAATATTGTAGTTATTGCCTGGGCATAGACTGACAATAAATATGTCCTTTATGAAAGATGTGAACAATGGGTAACGGTTACAAGATGATGAACCGCAATTAGCATCGAAGTAAGAAGTGATTGTTCAATTAGGTGGGTGAATTGAATAATACCGTAGTAAAATGACAAATGTACAGTATATTTGAGACAGTTCACAATTTAGCACCAAATACAACACCAACTGCTGCAGCGATTCCAATAAGGATTATCACAATGATAGCGATAATCAAGTACATGTTACCTCTCCGTCTATTCATGATCTTTACAGACTGCTCACCCAATGTCAACTTCTCATTGGCAATTTCTAGTTACTTTTAGGCGCGTTTCAATCCCATAGATTACATTTGCAGAGCATCTAAAGTTTACGCACCCATAGATTCAGACTCTAGCGATATCTAGAGCGATCTATTAAGAATTTCACCCTGTGCATCAATTTTCGTGGCATTCGCATACAACTAATCTCTCTACTTTGGCTATCTAGCGGTAAACGGCGGAAGATGAGACGCGACTGAGATGCTATTGGCTCGACTCGATTAAATATTACTTAGCTTAATCTTATACTTTTTCAACTGAATTCGAAGAGGCACCACAGATTTTATCACATCTGAGCTTTCGGTGGATATAGACACAATCATATTTTCAGTGTCTTGTATTAATCTATCCGCTTTCATTCGATCAAAGGAGCCATCTGGAACAGAGAATAAGGTATCAAGCGCGTCCAGATTCTATTGAATTAATTGGATGTAATTTTACTAATCTTCAAACGACATATTAGCGAATTTCTGATATTTCTTCAATATAATTCATGAAGATAAAGTGATCTGACCCCTAGACTTGAAGCTACCGTCTTGATCAGACTTTATCGCGAGCTCCTCCGGCGGTCACCCTTTTCTTCCTGATTAAAGCCTCCTCAGTCAGCGTTAAGATTCGATGTTAATGAATCTAACGCTTCTCATACATTTAGGAGGCAAAATCAATGTCTAATCTTGGGCGCCATCACTATAGACTGTATGTGATAGTGATGGAATCAAGAAGATTACATTAAATTACTCTCATTAAGAACCCTAAAACTTGATTTTCGATTTTATTTTCCACTTTTCGCGCTTTATAACCTTAGCAGGAGCCAACTTCTTCTTTTCTTCTTCCATTATCGAAGAAAAATGCAAACAATTCACACGCATCTTGAGATTATTGTCAACTCTCTTTGTGCGCCAGTAATTGTTGAGATTAACGCAGCATAGGAACCATTATTACATCTCTGTGCATTGAATGGGCCATTTCGTTGCAACATTTATACCTTTGGATTTAGATTTCACCAACTCGACTCTTTTCATTTTGAATGATTTTCAAGTAGACGTTTCTTTGTTTAAATCAGTTAAGATTTAGCACTCATACTGCTTCAGCCTACTGTACTCAGTATGTCTAATGTCAATCTATGACAGAGAAAAGTATAAAATTATAACAGCCTCTAAAGATGATTGATATATATATTCAGTCCTGACACACTTCAGTCTGCTCTTTTGTATTTCAGAGACTTTTTGGTGTTTTCAATGTCGCGTTCGCGTTTTTTACTGGCAGAGGTAGATCGCGGATTATAAGCGCCCAACTTGGCCAAATCGGAGAAGACTTTGGGAACTAGACCATCTTCTCGGAGATAAGCCCAGCTAGTTGGATATCTTTTAATACATTGAAGCCATTTCATGTACACGCGCTACTCTTCTTCCATCTTGTAAATCTCTTCATAGATCCACTAATCTTTAAACTTCCGGATTTCCTCTTCGTACGGCTCAAAAGTGACCGGTTAAGCACTCATAAGCACCTACTACTTGGCAGTCTCTGCAATAATCTTGTTATATGAATTATACACTGGCCTATCTAGAAAGAGACCAAGAGCTGGCATCTTTGGAACATTGACGCGAACTTCCCCACACAAGGTGTCAAATAATTATTATGCCGGGAAACCAATTCTCATAGCCAGCACTGCAAATGCCACCATTTTTCTAATCTGATGCAGCATAAACGAGTGGCCATGCAGTTTGATAGCTACCCATTCAGTCTAGCCTTTTACAAATGGCTCAGATGCAGTAACGGATAGCATGTGACGATTGGAAGACTAGTCCCAGAATGGTCTGCCTACTGTAAAGTTATGGAAGTTGTGAGTACCTAGATAGCAGCTCAAAATATTACGAAATTATTCTAGTCGCTCAGCTGATATTCTATACTCTCTGCACTTCTTATCAAGATCATCCGGTACTTGTAACTCGCCATCAGAATCATTCTAGTCTCTATCTTGGCCATCTAATAAATCTTCCTCTTATGATTGTTATTGTCCGCTAAAAATCTCCTTCATATGAGCAATCTCGTCCTCAGTCAGCTCTTGTCCGTACCACTTGCGCTCTTCATCATCAGCCTACTAGAGCATAAACGTGGGCAAGAGATACTCATACATACGACTCTGGCAATTATTTTTAGCATGAAAATTACCACGTACGCGTACAATATCCCACACTTTGATTTGTGCCGGGAGAGCTTGATTTAACGCGTCAACCGTGGTCTTGACGCCATCTGTCTCCCCATCTTGAGGGAGTAATAGCTTCAGCGATACCACCTGACCAGCAGCATGAACACCTTTATCAGTTCTGGCGGCACGATTAAAAGCAACCTTGCCCAAATTTAACAAATTTTCCGGTCTAACACAGCCAACAGCAGCGAAAGCTTTCTACAGCTCAGATTCTATTGTCGCCACACCAGGATTATTCTACATCCCGCAATATCCTGTGCCGCAATATCCCATTAAAATGGCCATCTTTTTCTTCACAAGCTTCACACCATTAATCGCTAGCATCTAATCTTCCAAACCATCTGCGGTATTATCTTGTGTCTCCATATCAATTTCTGTCAAGCGAGTTGTTTACAGAGGTTTGAGTGATATATGGTCGACAAATTAAGAAAAAGGAGAAAATTTAAATTCAATAAAGCGCGTTAGTGATGATTAGTCAAATTCTATTAAGTATCAAGTATGATGATGAAGCGGCGATAGAGAGTAGCAGATTATCATTTTGCGACGAGCATCCTTCGATCAGAGCTGTGATGGCTGATGTTATTATGATGTGCGCCATAGTCGTGAAGGAGCACTCACACTCAGGAGTTACGATTATGACCGCAGATGTTGATACAATGATACTGAGGAAACATCCAATAGAGCCTTCAATTGACTTATTGGATAGTTTAGACCATTTATGTCGACCATATCGTTTACCAACCAAAGCCGCGAACGTATCGCCAATACCCAAGGAAATAATGCCAGCAGTACTAGCAAGAACACGAGCATTCAGATTACCAGAAGTCAAAGTGGGAATAAATATTGTGATAAACAGAGGTAATGAACATCCAATAAGTAGATAGAGATGTGACAAGATCATAGGCCCCGAGTCCCAACTTCGTATATGAATAAGATTGATTAGATCGGCCGAGCTTAGTCTACGTAGACGTATCTTGCCAGGTTCAACTTTGGGCTTCTGGTTGTAATCTTATGGTGATTAATTGGCCATTAATACAGGCTATTCGATAAACTAGAGCATAAACTTATCAATTTGCACTGGATCTATCCATGGAATCCAAATCCGAAATATCCTAATATACTCCAACATTATGAACGCGGCAAAAGCCAATGCAAATGAAAGAGTCATTAGATGTGGAGTAAAAATTGTGCCTGGTATGAACATGATTACTGCAATGAAATGAAACCACTTTCGGCGCATTTCAAGTCCCCCTGGACCTAAATCTATCAAATGCTTAGTCCCCATAAGCATAATTACTAAGCATGTAATCTACCAACCAATGATTTTTATATTCGCAGTTTCGTCAAATATCAAATATACGCCAAAAGCTATAGGATTACTGCCCAGAGTAGAAAATTGCGTATCAAACTTTACGCAAAGATACAGATAAAGCTTTAAAATTACAATTGAGAAAGCCAGATAGAATATTAGAGTAAGCAGATAATATCTCCAATTATAGAGCTAGGTGGAATAGGAATGACGGATCAGACTCATTACTGGATACGCAATGATACCAAAGCCGAGAATGCCAATTACTGCTGCCTAGCTCATTAAGTAGACTCTGTAATCAACACCGTCAATGTCAGCAATACCATAGTCGGATATATAGTTATGCAAAAAGTCTATTCCGTACAGGGAAAAAAGACTTGTTAGAACGAATGCTTCAGACAGAGCAAAGTTGCCTTGAGCCAAGGAGGATATACATCTAAAAAGACCATGGAGAATGAAACAGGCACTGATTATAACCCAACTATGATACTCTGTAAATGAATAGTATCCGCTTAATATTGATATAGTGCATATCAAAAGATCTGTCGAATAATCTTGAGCAGATCCTCTAATAGTTGAGCATAAAATCACGTCAAAGCAGAGTGCAGCGGATGAACAGAAGGCCACGGATGAGATGAGATCTAGTTTATGAGAGTATTCACTGTTATTATAAGCACGCAATACATTTATTAGAATCAGCGGCGCCAGAACAGACATGAATAGACCACCGCCAGAAGTCAGTCTCCATTATAATGGTGAAGTCAGCGAAATCGAGACAGTTTTACTAGAGTTGTATTGGTAATTGAGAACATGAAGCAGTTAGGCACAACACAGCAAAACAATCACGGCGATTGATTATAAGACACTCTGTCGCAGTGGTAATTGACTCCCAAAATAAATTATTGTCAACAATCCAGGCTCTACAAATTAAGGCGCAGTACTACAAATGTTACTGATAAATATAAACGACATTTTTTTGACAAACTACTACCATTCGCTCGCTTGTCACTCCGAAAAGAAAGTTGATCAACCTTTTAAGGAAACTATACCTACTGCACTTTTATATCAAAAATACGCGACATTTACATCTTATTAGAACAAAGCAATAGTTGCAGGAAACTTGAAAATGAAAATTATCATTTATTACCATTCATATATCTAATCACTCCTAAATCGCATAAGTGTTAAGTCGATCATCCACTCAGTATCCTTGATCAAAAGAATCAAAATTAACTTGAGTTCCTTGATCGCGACTTGCTGGGCGCTCATAACTGCCATACTGCTACTCACCATCGTTCTTTTTGTGTCCATAATCGAGACAGCGGCCCATCAGAGTAGGCTTTCCTTTGTGCTAAGTAATGACTTGGTACCCCTGTCTGCCTAGCTTTTCTATACTCTGCCCAAGCATCGACACCTTTTTAAAATCCCAATCTAGACACTCTGCATATTTGTTCGGACGCTGAGCAATGGAAGCGCGCTTTTAAGCATACTTGGCCTCCTTCTTGTCAGTTTTGCCCTGCTTATATTTCTTGTATCTTGAAGAGATATCGCTCGGCGCCTGTTTCACCTTCTACCAGCCGCGACTCATTGCGGACATTGTGGACATTGATGATGAGCCAACTTCGGAAGCAGAGCCACCCAAGCTCTGATAGCGCTGCATCATTTCCTAATCATCTACTGACTCATCTTCAGGGATAGTTGGTTCACGACGAGGGCCGCGTCCACTATTCAAACGGTGCGTGCCAGTTGGTTCATCGCTTCCTGCATTCATATTATCAAAGCCTGACATTTGCAAAGTTCTCTCCTACTTCTTCTTGCCAACGCTAAACAAGTCCTTCATCTTTGAACGGAAACCAGGCTTCTTCTACTGCATAGACCAAGGATCCTCAAATTGGTCTTCCTAAGGCAGCATGATCTCATCAGCACCACCGATTTCATTACCATTGCCCATCTATTGACGCGACTGTTAGCTTCTGCGTCCGCCTTTGCTTGAAACAGAATCTCGACCGCTCTTGAAACGATCAAAAATACCAGCATCTGCGGTCAGCGCAATGCACAGAATGATCACATTGAGAATCAGCAAATTTAGTTTAATCATTATTATTCAGCTCAGGTAAATATATAGTTGATGTTTAATAATAATTGTATAGATAGAAAAAAAGAGGAAGGATGGTGCTATTTAATGCCTTTCATCTCGTTACTGACATGTAAACCACGGGTAATATGAAACGTGATGGCAACGTTGCACCAACGATCGTCCTTGAATTTGCCAGCGCGACATCACACAGGCACGAGATACATTTCACGAGTTTCCACCTATGGTATTTCTCTAAATTGGGAATGCATTAAAAGAACGCAGCTATATGTACCATAAATATTTGGATATCGATTTTATCATCAGAGACATGTATGACTATATCGCCTTTACTTACATCCCATCATCATGTTTTTTTCCTCTTCAAACAAGTGATCAAAGATTCAATCGCCGTAAAGAACGAACACCATTGACGATGATGATGAAAAAGTTCTCACGATGTATATCAGGCTAAAGCTTGGCTCCGCTGAGGCATGGCAGTTTGAAAATCTAGAAGACGGAATAGCCCAAGTAACTGGTGCCTAATAAGGAGCTTGTATTCGGCAAGTTTTTTACTGACCATATGTTAATCGCTGATCATGACAAGGAGAGAGGTTGGTCTGATCCTAAGATTGTTCCCTATGGCAAAATCAGCCTGGACCCATCTGCTTGCGTATTTCACTACGGCATGGAGTGCTTTGAAGGAATGAAGGCTTACAAGGATAAGTAGGGGTAGATTAGAATGTTCAGGCCGGATATGAACATGAAGCGATTGAAGCGTTCTGCTGCTCGACTGACGCTACCAGACTTTGATGGAGATCAGTTGCTGAGTTGCATCAAGGACCTTGTCAAGCTTGAGGCTCGTCATATTCCATCTGAGCGTGGGTACTCTCTGTACATCAGACCGGCTATGATTGCCACTCAAGAATCGCTTGGCGTTGGTCCTTCTGGTAGGAGTAAGCTGTTCACTATCTGCTCCCCTGTTGGTCCGTACTATAGAACGGGCTTTAATGCAGTCTCGCTATTGGCAAATCCGGCGAATATCAGAGCATGGCCTGGTGGAGTTGGTGATTGTAAAGTGGGTGGTAATTATGCACCATCTATCTTGACGCAAAGCAGCGCTGCTAAAGAGGGATTTTAGCAGGTGCTATGGTTGTTCCCTATCGAGAATGGAAAAGATTTTTAATTGACTGAGGTGGGCACAATGAATTTGTTTGTCGTGTTGAAAGATAAATAGAGCGGGTAGGTTGAGTTGGCTACACCTGCACTGGACGGTACTATATTGCCTGGTGTGACGAGAGATTCAATCTTGAAATTGGCAAAGTAAAAGGATTTGAAGTGTCATTTGAAAGCTCCTTATGATAGATCGAACCTTAAAGTGTCCGAGCGTGTTATCACAATGAGCGAGCTATTGGCTGCCAGCAAGGAAGGTCGCCTTATGGAGATGTTTGGTGCTGGCACTGCTGCTATCGTATCCCCGGTGAAGTAGATTCGTTTTGATCACAATGGCAAGAGTTAGGACTTGATTATTCCATTGGATCCTAATAACAAGGAAGCTCAGGCTGGTCCATTTGCAAAGTATTTTAATGATTTAATCATGGGCATTCAGTACGGCGAAGTTGAACATGAATTCTCTTCCATTGTTCATTGATACTATCAGGATATTGTAACTAAAAAAAATAAAGTACGATTGATCATATATCGGCCTTCTATTTAGACTCACTCATCTTTAAGTCTCATGAAAATTCATTGACCAGCTAACAGCCTGTCCTAGCGTACGTATTCACCGTCTGATATAGTAACATCCGTGTATGAACCTTCCTACAATTCACCGGCAGTCTATGCCTAATCAGGATTCACCTTCCATGGCACAACGCAGTTCAAAAGGTACCACACCAGAGGACTCTTCTCTTCGATCTCGATCCAATTTAAACACAGCAATCTTGGCGCTCGCTGTTATTATAATTATTATTAAGAGCTCAAAGAGGTGATCATGACATTGCTAGATACAAGAAAGCCACGAATTCCTGACTTGAATCTATTCATAAACTCTTACTTGGATGTAATTTATCCAAGCGGAAGTCGCTGCAGTTATTAAAGTTAGCACTCAGTAGTTACTCGACCCAGCGCAGAGTAACTGATTTCATCTTATCTTCCTAATTTAAACAAGTTCATCATGCGACCAATAATAGATCCAAATGGATATGATGAAAGAGTTTAAATCTGCAAGGTGGAATAGTAGAGCATGTCCATGCATAGACTTCGCTGCACATTAGACAACTACGGCCAGATGGCAAGTGCGGACTTTGGTATCTCATCACGATATCGCGCCACTTCAACCAGCATTGTTCGCTTTGCAACAACAGCAACTGAAGCATTACCAGCATCTTTATCAGGCACAACAGAGGACTGCCTAATACCGAGAGCTTACCGCAGTGCTGTGTCTGCAACGGTCAAATCCCTTTCAAGATGCTGCAACTGATGTCGGCTCAAAGACTAGGAAGACGACTACAACTTTCCCGCCTAACCACTATAGATCTACATCATAACGTCCGTAGTTGGTACTTTAATACTCAGACGCGTCACGTAACTCCCGCTTAATCGATAAGCATAGAACGCGCTGATAGATGTAATTGCGAGAGCTGCCAATGATGGAAGATACAATTCAGTCCAGAGATTAACATTCTATCGATTCTATCGCTAATTAGTTTGTCTTATCAACTGATACTATTACAGAGTCTATATAGTTTATTCTTGTATTCTCTTCAATAAAGGGTGTTCGCCATCTCCATTAGACTTTTGTAGATCAACCTGTAGCAATCGATATAGAAAAGTTCCGGTGGGGAACGCAACAGTGCCTATTAAAAGAGATCCTCTAATTATACTAATCGCTGGAGTAAGCGGACTCTAATATATCTACGTGAACATATTCTTATAATAAAATGATAAAAGCTAAAAGAGCGAAGAAATAATGCAAAGAACAGTAAAGGGACTCTCCATGAGCGCGCGACTCGTCTTCTTTATCTCTCTTCCTCTCTATTCGTTCAACAAAGGAAATTTAACGTCGCCCCTCTCCTCGATTGTTTCTTCACTGGCATTAGTAAGTACAAATCGTATACTGTATATCAAGTGGTTTATTTTTCGCTTGCATTCTAGATATTACTAAAACAATAATTAAGAGTTTCAGTATGGATAAAATAGTAGACTTGTTGGAAGAGCATTCAGCGTATGTTACTTATACTTTTATTCTGTTGGCTGCAGTGTTTCCCATCTACTTTGGCTCTTTCGCTTCTATCAAGTATAAGAAGGTATAGGATACAGCTGGTGGTAAAAGCACTAAGTCATCAAAAGATGAGAGCGATGATGAAGATGAAGATGTTGAGAGTGAAGCTATTACTAGCGAAGATGCCATGTGGTTCCCAATCATTGGAAGTGGTGTGCTGTTTTCGCTGTACCTGGTGTTCAGATTCTTCAGTAAAGAGTACATCAACTACCTGCTGACTGCCTATTTTGGATTCCTGGGCTGTCTTGCTCTGGCCAAGATGATTGATGCTATTGGTAACTTCACCATCTTGAGCAGTAATGGGCTGCTGCACTTGGAAAAGCTCAAGATTAGAATAACAAAGCACAAGGGCAAAGAACTGATATTCAAGTACTCTTTCACCTATTTTACTATAGCCGCTCTGGTTGTGGCTATTCTATGCACTGCTTACTATGTGGTGACCAAGAACTGGATTGTGAGTAATTTGTTTGGTTGGGCATTCAGCTCGTCCGCTATTCAACTCCTAGATCTGGACGACTTCAAAACGGGAATGCTGCTTCTATCCGGTCTATTTGTGTATGATATATTCTGGGTGTTTGGTACTGAGGTGATGGTCAGTGTGGCCAAGAATTTTGATGCTCCTATCAAGCTACTATTCCCTAGAAACTTTGCTGCCTGGGCCAGAGGAGAGAAGGTACCATTCTCAATGCTCGGCCTGGGTGATATAGTCATCCCGGGTATCTTTGTGGCTCTGTGTCTTCGATATGATTATTATAGATATGCAGCATCATTGAAGAATGGTAAAGGTGCGGCTATAACTAGATCATTCCCAAAGCCATACTTTATCGGTTGTATGATTGCTTACATCATTGGTTTAGTCACCACTATGGCTGTGATGCATGTGTTCTAAGCTGCGCAACCGGCGCTCCTGTACTTGTCTCCTTCTTGTATTCTGTCAGTGTTGTTGGTGGCTCTGGTACGCGGTGAATTATCTCAAGTATTTGCGTACAAGAGCGAATCTGCTTCTAAATTGTTGGCGAATGGCTCTGCTGCATCAGGTGATTAGAAGAGTGACAAGAAGAAGAAATGATACTCATATTAATAAATTGACTTTATTTCTTGGTATTGCATTAACATTCTCAAAGCGTATTCAAATAATATTACAGAATACTATTATAGAATGTTCTTAAATCATGGACTCAACACCAGACGCGTCGCATTGGCTTTGCAATGGGAAATATCACCTGGAGGGAGGATATAACTTTGATCAAAATCGGTGCTGAATGACTGGACATACTTCATATCTTCATGCAGCACTGTATTATAATCATCGTCATCCCGATCATAGAAGCTCTCAAATATAGCGATTATGCTATCTGTGCCATATTCAATCCACATGTTAGCGTAATATTCATAGGCCAACTGCACCTGATACATTGAGCATACTTGATCACCCAAAAACTTGTAATCAATAAATTCAAAATATCTGTCATCATACCAAGGATCTTCCCACTCAAATGGGTGAACTTGACACTCTGACTCTCCATTAGCGGTGCGTGTAATGCTATAAGCCTTACCTTAATCCTACACATATCAAGCGAATGATCTATAGTGCATATTCGATTACGCCGTCAGATATAGATATACTTACACCGATAAAGTAAAAATCCACTTTAGCGCTATTTTTCTAGAATATAGTTTTGCGCATCAATTACTTTTAAAGGTCTAGAGCATACTCATACGTAAACTATTCACCAATGGATGGCTCAACGCGCAACTTGACGCGTCTTCTAGAAGGCAGCACAATCTTGGACTAGCGACGCAAGACTGAGCCATCAGAATCGCTGTCTTATGTCGTCTACAACACTAAGCTCTAATCCACAGGCGTACACCATACTGTCAGCGTCGATGCAAGAATTACTACCACCAGGGCAACAAAATTACTGCGCATGAACATATTCGCAACACCGTGTCTGTCTATAGTTGTTGTCTAAAGTTCAAGGGGTGCCAGCGTAAATCTTAACCTCATAATGGCGCGGTAACGATTACAAAGCTAAAATGAAGCAATAAGTTCGTATCAGTTACGATAGTTTCTACAACAAATTAATAAAGCATAAACAAATTATTTCACTATAAAGCTACAGGTGCGTGAGATTAATAATCACCTTTCTTGTTACCACTATTGCTGAACAGCAAAATTGCCTTCTGCTTCTTCTTCTTTTTCCCCTTCTGCTACTGCTACTACTGCTCCTACTACTACTGATGATCTTGGTCTTGACCAGTTGCGTTATCATCAACATTAGCGTTACCCTCTGCTGCTGCAAGATTACTATGTGACTAGGATGATTACTGGGCCATCATGGCATATTCAACATGTACATTCTCGTCTTTGCCTTCATTGCAATTATTCAGCCCGGTGATCGACGCAAAAGACTTATTCTTACGGCTGGATGGACTCATACCATGTGAAGGTGGCGTGAGACCAACATCCATCTACGGGAACAGCTCATTATAAGAGCGCGGACGAGCCTTCTTTGCGTATGAGTTGGATTAAATCATACTACTACTATTATTATTGTTGTTGCTGTTGCTATAACTATTATTTACATTTTTTTAATTTTTCTTATCATTACCAAAATTAACACTAGACTAATTCCATACCAGGGGACCACCAGATTTACTAGATTGCGATACTGGGCTCAATGGAAGAGGCTACCATGCACTTTCATCGTCAAAATCAAACATTTCCACATGAGTCCTGGCACTACTAATGCCACCCTCAAACCTCGTCAGTTTATCCAAATTCACAGAATCATTAGATTTGGACTATTGCTTCTTGTTCTTTCTAGCAGATTACTCCTCCTTTCTCTTTTTCTATTCATGACGCTTCTGACGACTATCCAGCTCAGACTACCAATGACTTGTCTATTCAGCAGTCAAAACTTACGTCAATTCATCATTGCTACCTCCTGCAAGATACTTTTCAATGTACACTCCACTTTAATTATCGTTCTTCAACAACTACTACCTGCATAGAACAGGCTTCTCCCAATCAAGTTCTATAAATGATACATCACATCCTAAAGGAAGATGTCCCAGATAGCGATATTTCTTTCTAACTTCCTCAGTCATTGTTGTCTCAGTCACCACACTGATTGTGGCATAAATCTCATGCGGAAAATCTTGATACTCCCCAAATGCACTTTTAATTATTTTAATGTCCAACGGGTGAAGAAATGAATATTGACCATCAGAGCATTGGTAGAAATAATAAGTACCATCTAAAGGACCCTTTGATGCATTGATGCCGTACTTAAATCCTTGACTACTTAACTACTTCTACTCACCTGACAGTACAACGCTTTTACGACTCGACAAAGATGACGTGGATGCACCATCCGATAATGACTATGCGCCACCAGAACTGCTAGTCTCCACCTACTCCTGAATACTACTCTCTATATCCGCAAAAGGATCTTCCATCACCGTGGCCTTGATCGTTATACTGGCCGAGGGTGGTAATTGTAAATCATCCAAAACGGGAGCATTAGATGGCAGAGATGAGCTCAGGTGGCGAACATCTAGCATAGACGACATCTTTGCGTTATGATGGTCAGTTTGTGAGAGCAGTGCAGGCGAATGCTGCAGCAAAACTCTCTCCCTCTCCTTCTGCTCACTGATGGCCATCTCCAGGTACATCGCCTCATCGTTCTCATTAGCACTCTATGCCTCATGCAGCAAAAACTCCAATTACACAATCTCCGGCATAATGATATGATGTAAGATGACACTAGGATAAGCCACCAACACCTTTGACCACTTTATCAAATTCATATCCCAATCCTGCTGCAGCTTTGGCATACTAGAATTAGCCCACTTGGAGTAATTAAACTTGGGTAAAGTGGTAATACTAGCATTCGATCGCTGCATCAAAGTCATTGCCACCACTGGCTACCTACTAGTGCCATCAATCTTTTGCGTCCTGCTGTAATCACTGCATTGAATTACCTGACAAGATTTCAAATCTTTACTGCAAACTGAGTCATGACAGAGGGGACACTTAACACGCATAGAATCAACAATGGACAGATAGTGCAGAATGCAACTATAGCAAAATACATGACCACACTTTCCCATCTTTGGCACTGAGGGCGGGCACAGACAGATGGGACACTGAATATCATCAGGCTGAGCAGCCAGCTGTAAGACCAGTTCCACATTGCTCCAAGTGACCAATTGATCAGGATTCATATCCTTGCCAAATTCATCAGTTTTCACCACAAACCGGTAATTGGCATTCACAAATCTCTCCTTCACATACGGCTAATGATTTACTTTCTTATGGTTAGTATGTCTACCGGAATTAAACTACTAAGAATGACTTGGCTAACGTGGAGGCAGAGTGAAATTGAGCAGATGATTAGCGGAGATACCCTTCTTGGACGGAGTGGATGAAGACTACAGCTGACCACCAGAATTTCTCACTTCACCGTGAGAGCCATTACCCTTCTACTCTCTCGCTGCTTAAACACTACCATTATTATTCGGTAACTGTGACTACTTTTTACTTTGCGGCATTGATAAAATGACAGCAACTATGCAAATCCTATGTGATAAGCGACCGATAACGATGGACGGGGGAGATGATGACGGATGGATAGAGCAATGATAGATAGAATGGGATGACCAATCTATCAAGATCAATGGAATTAGAGGGGACTGCTGGAAAACAATAATAGGTGGGGTTTACCGGATGGCAAACGTATAGTAGTAATAAAAGGGAAAAGAGAAACAAAGCTTGGTGATGATCAAAAGCTTCTGTGATTGTTTTTTTTTCGTTTCTCGTCGTTGCTGATCAGCTGATGTTCTCGCTTTTAGCCACCACAACGGTGCTTAACGCGATGATAAAAATAAACTTTGCCTAGGTACACGGGTTTTGGTACTCAATTTTATCAAAACAATGATGAAGATAGTTGTATAAAAGCCACTATGAACTCTGCCCCATTGAACAAGTTGAAATGAAATGACTATGGAAATCAATTGGCAGTCTGTGTTTCCCATTCTATTAGTTTTTTATCAGTTGTTTCATGTGATATAAACCAGGAACAGAATTGTATGATACGAAACAAATGTACATAGTCCATTCAACAACTGATAATATTATATTTATCTGAATGAGTCGTGAATATGAAGTGTTAATCGACAACGCAGCTATTGATCAGATTACATTAAGCTTGGATATCAGGTTGAGCTGTTCTTCAGTGTTGTCGCAGTCAGCAAAAGAATAGGAATTCTCTTATCTACCTGTATCATCAACGTCAGACCTGAAGTCACTAGTGGAAGTATCGTCCTGCGCATCACTATTAACGTCAATAGCTTCGCAACTGCTTTTTTAATGAGCATCGATATTGTACATTCCTACAAACTTCCAACAATTGGGACAGCATCCCTAGGACCTATCGCGATCAAGTGAATTGTGAATAGCAATCAGATCACTAGAAGGCCTAGATTCCGAATTACCACACAAATCAATCTTCGTTATATCATTCTTGTGTATCCATCGCTCATACAGAACAATGACGCGTCCAACATCATCAAACATCCACTAAAATAAATCATAACTTTGCTCCAAGTCTTTTCGCAATAAAATGCCATTCTTAGGAGAATACTCCAGATCGCGACTTATGAGATGTAATTAAGACAAGGGCACTATGTGCGCTGCAACCAACTCCTTAAGATCACTTTCTCCAGATGCAACACAACAACCGTCTCGTATGATCAACGCGTCTCTCATCTTCGACATGGCTTTCTTCTTACGATTTACGTGCCGACCTGTAGAACAAACGCCGCTTTAGGAAAATGAACGACACGAACTTATAGATGATACAGAAATATCCAATGATTCTACACTAATAAATTGAAATTAAAACTTGATAGTGCAATTGAAACTTACCGTTAGAGTTGGCAGAGGGAATTTGTGATAGCAGTCGACTCTCCCTTATTATCTTCAGCTTTATTATCTCCGTAAGATCATGCTGAGCTTAGGCAAGTCTGTTTTCGACAGATAATAGAAGTTATTTACTCGTATCAGCTATAGATTTCAAAGCATCTATTGCTTAATCGGGCTATCTCTCTTTAATAGCAATCATCAAATCCTTCTCAGCATCAGTCAACGATAATCTGGCTTAAATCTACTCTTACTTAACGTCTGTAATAAGAGCCTTTACGTAATCCACGTCCTGTTCCAAACCCATTGTTTAAACGTGATCAAACGCTTTGACCTTTTCGAATGTGTGGAGAGTACTTCTGTTAAAAGATGAGAATATGAGAAAGAAAGTCGCAATGAAATCTAATCTCACATGAGTTTGAAAATGCAGCTAATCCATTTCCATCGTCCAATCAGACCGTTTCAAATCAGATTCGATCGCGTTTCACAAATAGCCAAGATTAATTTCAGCCTTCGTCTACCATTCTGCATTCCGTTTAATCCACTCATCAAGTCATAATATCTGCAACTTTTATTCTCTTATATGAAATATGGACAATCACAGTAAGAGAAAGGGATAGTATATTAAAAGTTCAAGCAATACCAAGCAAGGGGATCAGATTAGTAGTGATACAGTGGCGCGTATTCGTCAAATGTCGCGTATCAATGCAGGTAATGTGGAAAAGGCTGCTCAGCTACGGGAGAAAGGTAATCAGAATGTATCTACCGGATAAAATTCATTCACCTCCTCTCTCAAGAAACGATATTCATAGTTTCAGGATAGCAGCAAACACGTCGTGTCTCCATTAAATCACCCAGATTGTCATGATGGTGATGAAGATGACGAGGAAGTAGATTATTAGTCTGTGGTTGAGACATATGAGGAAATGGACCAGTCATAATAAGAGCCTGAGAGGCAGAATAATGTCAGATAATCCGACATGTCAAATTAACGCAGAGGCAACGATACGTCTCAGCCAAAAAAGTCCAATCTGAGAAAGCTATTCACACGGCAAGAGTCTACAGAGACTGCGTATAATTCCAATAGTCGTCCTTCTGGTGGTGGCGAACGCGAAAAGTAATCGCGAGATTTGAAACAGAAACCGAGCGTGACTTTTGCCCCTCCTGAAGATGATTCTGATGAAGACTCTGAAGATGATGCTCTGTCAGTAATTCTGGATCAGGCCGAGTCTAATGAGTAAGTTAACAGAGAGCTGTTTGCTCGCAAGCAAAAGACTTTGAATGAACAAGGATGGAAGAAGTTAATATTGTCCTGGTTGTGGAAGTTTTTCAAATATGCATTCGTCAGCTTATTGATTCTATCCCCTGGCACAGTGTGCTTCCTATTAAATGAAGAGCGTTGCAACATTATGGAGGTTAGTCTTCTAAGATGGTGTTTTCTGATTGTTTCATTGGTATTTGGATACTTTATTGCTGATTTCGCCGTGTTTCTGGCCATGATGATCATCAAGAGAACTCCTGTTGTGGGTACGTAATACTTTTATTTCATCAGCAAAGTTTCTACTCCGGCAAAGTTATGGCTGACTCAAGTGTTTGTATCCACCGCGTATCAGATTCTGTTTACTGGTACCATCTTGAAGGAACCTGGCTCTAAGTATTAGTACGAAGCAAAGATTATTGAGTCTATCATCACGTGTGCTCTGGTCAGCTCTATCGCGTTTCTTATCAAGTCTCTGCTTAGTCGCTTTATTGCTATCAATTTCCATCGTGGTGCGTATTATCGACGTATTAAGAATGCGCTGCTCTCCGAATATGTAATTATGTCTTTACTGAAACCAGATGAAAAGAAGCGTGGATTTAATTTTTATGATAATGTTAAATCGCTTATCAAGAATGAAGCTCAAGTTCTAGCTCGTGCGATTAATCAACTGCCCAAAGGTGGGAAAGAGGATGTCGATCTGGTGACCAGTCGTCTTCCTATCACGGAAGAGCAACTGCTGGACAAGACTCCCTTCACGAATATCAAGCTTGCCGCCTATGTTGAGTTTATCAAACGTAATGAGTTGAATCTGAAGGAGGGGATCTTTAAGAAGATAATCCTCAAAGAGTACACTGACAGCGGTCGCCATATACTTGATGAATTCATCGACGGTTAGCCAACAAGTACCGTCAATTACGAAAGAGTGCTGGAGAATCTGACTAATGGGTAATGTACCCGACTCGTCGCCAAGATGCTGTACGGAAGACTACTACCAGAGAAGGCTCATGTGGTAATCCTGGCAGATTTCTACCGAATGCTCAATCCTGAGGTGGCTCAGAATGCTTTCCAGCAATTTGACGGCAACTGGAATAATGAGCTGACTGAACGCGACTTTATCAGTACTTTGCACAAAATCTGTCGTGAGAGAACAGCCTTACGTTCTGCATTGAATGATGCTGAAACTGCCATAAGCAAGCTGGACAATGCGATAACTGGTTTCCTGATGCTAGTCCTTCTAATTGTATATTTCATTATATTTGGAAGTAATCCGCAGACGGTTCTCACCACAGTCTCATCTTTCTTGTTAGCTAGTGCCTTCGCCATTGGTAATTCCGCAAAAGTGCTACTGGATAGTATTGTGTTCCTCTTTGTCACTCATCCTTTCGACATTGGCGACCGAGTGGTGATTAATGATGTCACCTTCACCGTTGTTAAAATGTCTCTGCTCACCTGCCAGTTCAGAAGATTCGATAATACCATCGTCTTCTTTTCCAACGCTGTGTTGTCGCAATTGCCAATCTGTAATTTGAGAAGATCTCCTGATCAGTTTGATGTCATCAAGATTCAAGTGGCCATCACTACTCCCACGTCAGTACTGCGTCAATTTGAGTCCAAGATTGGTGCTTACCTGGATAAGAATCCTTCCCATTTCTACAAAAAGTTTGAGATTGAATACCGCGAGGTGGAGAATACTAACCGCTTGCTCATGAGACTGTGGGTTCAACATCGCTCCAACTTTCAGAATGTCAGGCGTTACAGAGAAAGGCATGGTAGACTGATACTGAGAATTAAGAGAGCTTGTCAGAATTTGGGCATTGATTACGAACTACCTGCTTAAACTGTAACTCATCAGATGCACCCAACTCTGGCCGATGTCATTGTCAATGGGACTCCAATGAGCAACGATGCCGCGTACAATGCCCAGAGAAATTTACAGCAGGACGATATTACATCTATGAAGATTCCGAAAGCCAAAAAGTTGACTGATATCTCATCGTCTGGTAACAGATCTTCCTCTCAAGGTCCCGATAATGTAGGCGATGTGTACGGTGAACCAAGTCCTATCACGGCCTTCAGCTCTGCATTGCAACCTCCACCTCCTCTGATGAAGCGATTCTCTGTCCCAAGCACCCTGAACAATGGCAACAAAAAGCCTTGATTCTTTAATTACCTGAATTAATGTACATAATGGTAGGTTAAATATCACTATTGAGAAATGTTTAATATAATATTAATGTTTTTATAACGCGTATAGATGATCTAGCATGAATACTTGTTCTTGATATACATGTATTGCCCTATCAACTCCAGCATCAAAATCTTTGAGTATACTAATTACTGAGTATCTAGCCCTAAGCGACTATGTCTATATCTGGACTCAGTGCAAAAACCGAATGTATAAAAGATGAGACAACAACTACTAGTGGCCGAATCATCGCGGTCCATTGATCATTTGCCCCTTATAGATAAAGTAATGCTTTCCTCTTCCTCTTTCTCTCTCAAGATTATCCAATCACATGCAGAAAATGACCATTAAAAGATTAAAAGTGAAATCATTTGAATAAAGGGTGGATTACAAGAATAAACCTTATATATCTTACCAGATTGAAGTTATTACAGAGACCAAATTATGGGTTGTCTGGCATCGATACAGCGAGTTTGATTAGCTGGCACGAGTGTTATCTATTGATTGTGGACCATTAGCTAATGCATCTCTACCACCCAAATCATCGTTATTATCCCCATTTTCTGGCACTAGCAATAGATTGAATGAAAAGAGTCGTGATCAATTAGAAAGGCGGCGCGTCTGCTTGGATGAATGGCTCTAGTACATTGCTCTTGATAAAGATGATCCAATTGCGACACGGTGGCGAGACAGCGAAAGGTGGAAAGATTTTATTGGACTGAACTGGAATGAGCGTTATGGTATCTAGTAATCCACGTCTTCTAGTGTTAAGCGAAAGGCGGATGCAACTGGGGGAGACAATTACAGAGATGATATGGACGATTTCGCAGATGCATTGAATGAAATATAAAAGACACTGGCTTCATTAGAGCGATAAGTTGCTGAGAAGTAAGAGAATACTCAAGCAGATACTCAAGGTGTCGTCGCGTCATCTCTCCCCATGTCCATCAGGTCTTATATTCCATAGTTGAATAGCAATTAAAGCGGCGATCTATAATAATCTTCCATGATAATAAAGCAATTAAATGATTGCAGAAAGAATCTACTCAGCATTGGCCACCGATTAAAGTAGATTGATTATCACCTCCAGGATGTTACGTATATCGAGCAGTAGAAACTCTCTGATAAAGAAGTTATACGGCGATTGGACGTGATTTAAAACTTGAGTCGATAGAAAGATTCTCTCCTGGAATAAGTATCTCATATAAAGTCTCTAGTCAGTAATTCATCTAGAGATTAAAGTGCTGAAAGACGCGAACTACTCGACGTATCATCATCTTATGCTCCATCTTCTGTTCGGATATTTGGTAAAAGTGCCGCAGAAATTGAAAAGATGGACAATAGAGACCTGTAGGATCATAGCGTGCAAGTCATCGTTAGTCAAGATTAGTAGCTGGATGTCTTGCTCTAATCCATCAGGCGATAAAAGCATGTTGGAATTGCAATTTCAGATGAATTAGACGTTTAAAAGGCCATGATTGATGATCTCGATGCCGGCGTCGATAGAACTCAAGCCCGTGTCTCTGGCATATCTACTCAGATTAAAAAGTTATTGTGAATTTTGTAATAATTAAAGTTATGTACATTGTTCGATACATTTAAAAGGACGAGTGAATTCAATAGAATATTACAGTTTATTCACAAGTCAACAACGTCAGTTATATCGGTACGAACTACGCGTTTTTGTAGAGTATCGCTGCTACCTCCTAAAGCACTATTTGAGTTGGATCCAGAGAGGGAATTTCCCTTCTATGATGAACTATTCTACGACGTGACTTGCTCAAGTAGATCATCCCTTCGCTGAGTCCATTCCTTAACTTGCTCTTTCACTTTATCCAACGCCCGATTAAGCTAATCTTATTCCATATCCTCAGTCCGTTCATTAATTCCTGATTGAATACACTTTAACCTCTTCACATCTCTAACATCACCACCACCCTCTTTCTATTGTTCCGATTCTTCAGGTGGGTCAACAAACACCAATTCTTCGTATCGCTCATACAGCACATCTGTGGATTATTACTACTACTATTACTATTCAAGATCTGTACTATTTTATCCCGCTTAAGTACTACCATCCATCGCTGTTGCCGTCAACTACTTCCCTGTCTGCTAATCAAACTGATACAACTTTAGCATATGCGGCAACTTTACACTCTTCAGCCTCTTGTCTTTGAAATGCAATTCTATTATAGATTCAAACTCTCCCTACATATACAAGTAATGCAATGTTAGAGATCTGATACTCGAAAGCATCAATAAATAGTCTTACCCATCCAGATTCAATAACTTCAAAGGGAGGATTAGTAATGACGCGCTTGGGCTAATTAAATGATGGATGTAGATGGAATGTGACATGGGATATGTATCCAAAATGGTCATCATCTTCATGCGGCTGTATAAACAACTTCCACTTGTGCGTATGACCCTCAGGAACGTCTGATTTCAGCACAATATTCTTCTATTTCACATCTTTATTATTATTATTGTCATGAGACTATATATTCTTCTATGAATCAATCTTTTAAGAGAATGAGCCATAGATTATCTTTTTAATATTCTGCGACTTTCTAAGTAATGAACTTGACACTGGTGGTGGGATGGATGACTTTCTACCTCTTGGTGCTCCCACAGACTTTCGCTTCTTTTACTAAGCAGATTCTTCCATATTTGCAGTAATAATTAACAAGTTCTATATTTAAGATTAAAGTAATAAATAGTGAATCTCTTGTTTTATAAAACTTATAGCTGAAGAAAGACAAAGAGTAAAAGAATCCACTAGAGGAAGAGCTAAGGCGTGTGGCCCCTGTTGGAACTTTCCTCTTTTCAACACACGTTTACGAACAGAGCTAAGCTTCTCCTTCTTCTTTACTTCTTTAGCTTCTCCTACTTTATCTTCGCACGCGTTGCATCAGTATATTGATAATATTGTAATCTTCATAGAAAATACACCTTACTTTATTATAGATTAAAGAAATGACAGTGACGCATTAGAAGCGAAAGTACAATATTGATAAGCGTAAGTCTTTAATATGTCATCGTTATCATTAACTCTATACATATTTTAATCATTCATACAAATGTGTAGCGGAGCTGGGCGGTATCAAGTATCATTGTGACTCTTGTAAGAGGGATATTACTAATACGGTGCGGGTGAAGTGCGGCGAGTGTACAGAGGTAGATTTCGATTTATGTGTGGATTGCTTTAGGAGAGGAGTCGAGATTGGAGATCATAAGAAGCATCATGACTATCGACTATTTGATCGTTACTCCTACCCGGTGCTGGATGCCTAATGGGGTGCCGATGAAGAGTGGTTGCTCGTGGAAGGTATCATTCAGTATGGTCTTGGTAATTGGGCGGATATTGCGGATCATGTTGGCACTAAAAGTCTTGAACAGTGCCGTGATCATTATCTCAAATTCTATATCAAATCCAGTAGATACCCGCTGCCTAATTTTGATATTGAATTAAATCAGAAGCGCGTTGATGCCATCCATAAGTAGCGGATGAACTCTATTGCTGAGCAGGTGCGTAAATAGCAGATGAATGTCATCCCTCCTATGAAGCCAAAGGTTGCACCTAGTCAGCCGGCTAATCATGAGATTTAAGGTTATATGGCTGGGCGGCGAGAGTTTGATGTGGAGCCAGAGAATGATGCAGAATAGATTATGAAGGATATGGTGTTTAATGACGATGATATGGCTGTGGAAGTTGAATTGAAGCTGGCGATATTGGATATTTACAACAGCAGGATTGATAAGAGGGTGGATCGGAAGGCTTTCATATTTAAACATGGTCTTTTATAATTTAAAGCACATCAGGCTGCTGAGAAAAAGAAGTCTAAAGAGGAGAAGGAAATTAGTGGAAGAACCAAGTTATTTGCACCTCTGATGAGTCTATAAGATTATTAGTCTTTGAATGAAGGACTTTTGATTGAATAGTAGTTAAGAGAGAGGATCGCGGTGTTGTAAGAGTATAGAAAAATGGGTATTAGGACATTTCAAGATGCCGATTAATATGAAGTTGAGAAGAAACATAGATCGAGGTCTTCATCTATTGGAATCTTGCCAGGTGCGGCATCTCTTTAATCTAAAGGCATGAGCTCAGGTGGATTGAAGAGTAGCAATAGTCGCCTGAGTATTAGGACGTCGATGGAGCCTCCCTAGTAATCTGGTTAAATGATGGATATTGATACGCCAATATAATCGACTAGCGGTTAGTTTGGCTCGAAATCTCCAAATGTCGTATCTTTTCCCAATGATCAGAAGGCTGTCGGTGGTGGTGGTGGCAAAAGTTCTGGTAAATCTCTATCCAAGCCGGAGTCTTCAAGTTCTCCTTTTAGCGTCACTAAACTTGATGGTTATGAGCTTTTGACTGTCAGCGAGCAGGAGTTATGTGAGCAATTACGTATCTCGCCCAAGGATTACATGGTGATTAAGCATAACCTACTTCGCGAATGTGAGCGGAGAGGCGGACTTAGACTCGCTGACGCTTAGGATATTCTGCGGATTGATGTCAATAAGATTGGACGCGTCTTTGATTTCTTTAAATGCAAAGGCTGGTTATATGAACCGCATGGAAGTTCTTCTATTGTAAGTTTATGAGAATGTCTGTATTATAAAGCACTCAAAAGAATATTATTGTATTTCTAAGAAGTCACTTGTTGTATTGGCCATTACAAAATTAAGTTCATCAACCATACTTCATGAGAACCTTCTTTTTCTTCTTACTACTACCATCTTCACTATTTTGGAGTTGTTCAATCTACCGCTCGATAATCTCAGTTTGAGTAAGCATCGTCTACTCACCATTTAATCGAGATGCCGCCTAACCATCCCAAGCGTTCTATGGTTGAGATTTAGTAGACTTGATAGGAAATCTATTCTTTTTCGGTGGAGCTGCAGGTAGATCAGGGAAATCAGAATTTGATTATTTAACTGAAGACTTCTTTGAGAAGGGCTTAGAATATGACACCGATGAGATACTCGACGATGAAGACTATCTGGTATTATTAGTATAATTGCTACTACCATTAGAGCCAAGTGCAGGAAATGCATCAGCAGTAAACTTTTGGCTCTACTATAACCGAGAGGACATGGGTGGAGACGATGCCCGATCAACTCTATTTCCATTAGTAGCAGATGTCGAAGACTACTTGGAACTGTTAGTAGCAGGTTTATTAGTGGTCAGAGGAATAGCTATTTTAACTTTGGTCCCAACGGAATCCCTCTTCTCTGTCCCATCAGGATTAAATCTAGCAGGAGAAATGTTGTTCGTAGTAGAAGGTTATTTCTTTCCCCAAACTGAAGTTGCAGCTGAACTTTACTTATTTCTGCCTTTACCAGAAGAAGCTGAACCGGCATGAGAGCTTTTAATGCTCAAAATCTTGGCTCTCTGTATGGCGTTCAATCCAAGATCCTGCATAGTTTACACTAAATTACTATCATCTCCATTTACCGCGCGCTTATTGCCAGTCCTAAGATCAGAATCGGCTTAGTTCAATCTAGCACGTTTATCATTATATAAACTTTGCAAATCCGCTCTAAGCCGTGCATGTTCCGGAAACAATTAAATAACCTTCTTGAACAAAAGCAAGACTTTATCTTCCACCTTTGCATCGCCGCTTTTAGATCTAGCAGCTGCAGCTGTCTCTAATTGAGAATAAATCTTATCAGGCAACACGACACCTTTCAAGTAATTGATGCAATTACTTTTGAACAACTACCACTGATGAGGATCATTGCCCAGCATTTCCACAATCTATGGTACTACCGATTCCTCTTACTATTTGATTTTAGAACTCTATACTAAACGTCTAAAACTGGGCTCCAAAAGCTCTTCATCCCACAACTTTTTTACTCCTAACGAAGGTTATTGCCTCTACTGCTCGGATAAACCTTCAGCACTGCCATTCCGACTAGAACTATCACCTCCATTTCCAGTTGATTATGGCGCGGCTGTAGATAACTATCCACCAAAAGAAGTTGGTGCATTCCTAGGCACATTTTGCTGCTGATTCTAATGCTAAGACTGCAATGCTTGGGCAGCATTGAAAGCTCTCGGACCACCCGCTCCTCTACCACGTCCATCTCTACCAGAACTGGAATAGGACTAAGATGACTATTATTATTACTCTCCAGCATACTGATAGTCCATATCCAACTTCAAAATTCTTTTAGCCTCACTCTTTGACGTTGCATGACACTCGGCAAAGTGTGCCCGTAGATCTATTTCACTTTCAAACACTACAAACTTTTACTCCAGACAAAACTTTTATTTACACAAATAATGCTCAGTGCCAAAATGCTTCTCAAGCTCATCGTAATCACGGAAATACTCGTGCATTATACCGCGCTTCTTACAAATATGACACTACTCATGTCTACTGCGACAATGCTCATACAGTTCATCGGAGGAGTAAAAGTACTTCTAGCAGAACTTACAGAATGGATGAGTATCTCTCAGATGATTCTATAAATCTCTGGGTGAGTAGAGAGTGTGTTCATGAGCAAAAACCTTCTTATTCCTAACACAAATTTCACATAAAGACTATCCATGATGTCTCTTGCAGTGCTGCATCAGATCCAACCAACCATTAGCATCAGTGACGGCACAATCCACAGCCGGACAGTTGAAATGGAGCAGGAGTAAAATCTCATCACGTATATCTTCATTCTCAAAACAGACGCCCAACTTTTAATCCCTAATAAGAGTGTCCAACTTGTATCCACTAAACTACTTCTCTTCATTACTGGTCCGCGTGTAAATCAAGGCCGATATCTCAGTCTTGCACAGTGCACACTAGTTGTTCTTATAAAGAGCACGCAATCTAAGAGAGCACAAGTGACACACTTCATGATTACACTCTCCAAAAGAGTAAATCTAAATATCCTCTGTGCAAATTGGGCATAAATCACCACTCATTTCTATCTATCTAATAACACGTTTCTAAATAATAATTCAAGTATATTACGTGTGACTAACAGACTAATAAAAGAAAGAAGGACAAAGGGCTTCAGTCTTTGAAGAGAAACGCGAAAAAATGTTTTAGCGATGTTTTAGCGATCAACACTACGGACAGTCACGGCTCTTATATCCTGTATGAGTACTAAGACTGCAGATCTGCTTATTTCTGTTTGCTTAAATAAATGTGTGCTTTATATTGAGAATGGAATATACGATAGAGAGCTATAATAAACGCGTTTTTATACGTGCCAATTTCATTTCTTGGTCAATATATTTAAGCGAGGATGATGACGATTGAGGAACGAGACAGCGAGTCTGTATACAGATCCTCCGTACTTGTGTAGAACCAAGCTTGATACCAGAATGATACTACTACATACAACAACTCCAGTCCAACCGGTGGTCATATACGTCTTGGCTATAGAATACGAACTGAAACTGAACGGGTATGGCAGGACGGCGTACTTGAAAGACTCCCTCTTCTTGAATTACTTCAAATAACTATGCGTTAACTGATTTCTACCAATCCAGAAATCTGTACATCCCAACTCTTCCAATCTATACAGGAAAGAGATGGCTGCCAGATCGGACATAATGAGTTGACTTCCAAATAGACAATGCTGATTATGGCCAGTATTCTCACTCAGTTGTCCTTCTATTGCATCAACCACAGCTCTGACACGCTGTTCCAGCTCCATCGACTACTTTTAATCATTCATGGCGTCTAGGAGAAGAGCATTCTTCTTCAACTTATCTTTCCATAAACTGGCACCGGTTGCATCACCAACCTTCTAAGCTATGGCCAGCTGTCTATCACACTCTTGCATTCGCTCCTCTAACTGAGACTTGACCATCTCACGGGTGACCACCGACATTTTGTTCATCCTAGCGTAAGTGAAGACATCCAGAGGAAATTCAATAATGTCCTTTAAAAATTGCTAGTGAGCACTCTTAACCTCCGGACTACCAAACCACGGATGACCCTGACGTTGTTGTGCGATCCATTCCAGTATACTTAAAGTGTTGCCCAGAACTGCGACTGGATCTTGATTGCGTTACTATGAACTTGAACTCCTGTTTCCATCAGCGCCATCACTTTTAAATACAACCAGAGAGGGAACAGTAAATTTAGGATTATACTTTAGCAGCTCATTGCCTTGCAGTGTCATACCATTGTTCATGTTCACCTCTACGCCTTCATATTTAATATCACACTCGGATAACGCCAATCTCACCACTCTACTGTAGAACGACGGACCTTAGTGGAATAGCTTAACTTTAAACTCGCCCTTAGACTGTGACATGATTCTATATTGATACTGATATGGGGGATCAAAATCAAAAGATATGTAATTAGTAAATAGTCTGTGCGCTATTTCTGTGTGTGTGGAAAGAGTATTGCCCAGCGCCACTAAGTGAATCGTGACGACTCGATTACAGTAGGAGGTGATTCACATGAAGGGCGATCAGTCACACATCCTTCACTGCGATTAGGTTGACGCTAGGCTCGAACAGTCGATTCGCAACTATAAGCATCCATCTTCCTCGGTCCTGGCTGTATACATTTGATCAAGTCTAGCTATCTTTTACACCTTCAGGATAATGGTGTAAACAAAAACTCAGTAAAGTGTGATAAAATATCATGAAATTTTCTTACTAAAATGAATTCACCAATGAAATATTCGTATCATGGAGTTGCAGGAGAGCGCTGGGAACTAGTTGGTTAGTACCAACGCTTTCAATTAGGGACAGTGGGTCACTTGGAAGACGCTCCGATAGTCTCAACGTGAAAGCCCAGCTCTCTCAACTTGCCGGCGTTCATGATCAAGCGACCATCAAACAGGAAAGCTGGCTTGTTCATACTAGAGTACACCTTCTTGTAATCCAGATCCTTGAATTCATCCCATTCAGTGGCAATAACGACGGCATCGGCATTTTGAGCAGCTTCGTACGCACTGGAACAAATGCTGACAGAAGAATCCAAATCCTACACTTTGTACTCATTCAGTGACGACACGCTACCGTGTTTACGCATTGAGCCATTGCCACGATCCAGACTAGGCATCAAACTTGGCTCAGACAGATCCATGACGATTTGTTCTCTCTTCACCTTGGGATCATAGATTTTCACATGAGCACCTTCTTGCAACAGAAACTTGGCCAGATAAATAGACGCACTCTCACGGGTGTCGCCAGTGTTCTTCTTAAACGCAAAGCCAAATAAAGCAATAGTCTTGTTGCTCACAGTGTTAAAGAGACACTTGACAATGCGCTCACAAAATCTGCGCTTCTACCACTCATTCATTTCAACAACCTGAGCCCAGTAGTCAGCAACCTCCTTCAGATTCAAAGATTCGCACAGCCATATGATATTCAGCAGGTCTTTAGTGAAACAAGATCCACCAAATCCAACAGATGCTTTCAAAAATTTGTCACCAATACGAGAATCTTTGCCGATAGCGTATCCAACCTCATCAATACTGGCTCCAGTAGCCTCACACACAGCACTCAGAGCATTGATACTGCTAATTCTCTGGGCCAGAAAAGCATTGGCAGCCAGTTTAGATAGCTCACTAGACCAGACATTAGTAGTGATTATACGTTCACGTGGAACCCAGTGCGCATAGACTGAAACCAGCTTCTCTTACGCGGCGCATCCCTCAGCAGTCTACTGAGCACCGATCAACACACGGTCAGGCTTCAACAAATCTGAGATAGCGGTACCTTCAGCCAAAAATTCTGGATTGGACAGAATATCGAATCGGATACCAGGCTTACAGTTGGCATCTAGAATCGCACGCATTGACTCCGCAGTGCGGCAAGGGACAGTTGACTTTTCAATCACAATCTTGCTAGTTTTACTCACCTCAGCGATGCGTCTGGTAGCAGACTCAATGTACTTCAGATCAGCAGCCATTCCACCACCATAACCAGCCTTCTTTGTCGGAGTATTGACACTGACAAAAATCAAGTCTGCATCCTGAATAGCCTGGTCGACATTGCTGGTAAAGAAGAGATTCTTTCCACGGCATTGAAACACAATCTCGTCCAGTCCAGGTTCATAGATGGGCAAATTATCAGAATTCCAGGCGTCGATTCTGGCTTCAGAGATATCGCAAATGGTCACTTGAATATCAGGACAATTTAAAGCAATCACAGCACACCTACATACAAAAAGGATCATTATGATATAATCATATCACACTACAACTACAGCTGGTAAAACTTACGTTGGTCCTCCTACATAACCAGCACCAATACAGCAGATCTTGAGCATAGTTTGAGTCATTTATGTTTATGGACCAGGTGTACAGCGGACTATAAGGTACGAATTCAGAATGAATCGAGAATAATAATACCAATAAGAGCTCAGAGTGTCTGTAAAAGGAAGAAGGCGGGGAGAGTTGAGAGTATTTATGATCGAAACAGGAAATTCTACACGCGATTTACACTGTGGATTACGTCACCTGTGCTCCGTGAAACAATTCCAATCAGGAAGTTTCAAACTGCGACACGCGTGACGCGACTTCCTGAGCAGTATAGAGAGATCCCATTATGGTTCAACGCGAGTTTAGTCTGTATTATTAGTTTTGAGTCTTTCATAGTCATTAAGGTGTTTATGGTTTTCTGATCATAACACCTTTCCTTTTTTAAACTCTCTTTTTCTACATATTTTATTGATGAATTAAAGACGGTAGACTGAGTTCTTACTGTTTATACTATCATACTGTAGTTCAACCGTGTTTCTTTCATTGAGTTTTCGTTCCGAGCATCGTCGATATTCCTCGTTTATGTTTTCTGGTCAGCAGCATAGGCGATGACTGAAGATCGACATTACAGATACATAGTGAAGAGTGCTTTGCTCTTGTAGATTTTAGTAAAGCCTGTGCACCTCTAGCTGGACCGACGAAATGTCAAGTAGTTTGATAGAATATCCACGCAGGCTCTGGAAGTGTTGGTTGATTTGTACCTCTTATTCATTCAGCGGATGGGTCTCACTTGTAAACGGTTGTCCGAGCTGAGTCATAGATAACTCTCTTCTATATTAGATATTCGCCATGCACTGGCTTCTGTTACTTAAAAGTATCAGAGTTAAACTATTTTATAATAGTAATAATAGCGGTAATATGGACAAGGTGTTGCTTATAATGCTATAAGTTCTTCGTCTGGATTGCATAATGTTTTATTTGACTTGGAAGAATTACTAGACTTTACTGCCGAATTATAAATGTATTCAAAAGATTAGATCAATTAGATTTTATAGAAAAGTAGTTAATCTGGAAATGATGCTGAATAATCATTGCATGATGTTAACGGTCATAATTAAAAGTAGCTAAGGGATGAGAGAGAGCTCACCTCGTAGCAGTAATCGTTCGGATTGTGTTGGTTACCAGATATTCCACCAAAGAACGATACTCTCTAGGCTTTGTATGCGAATACAGCAGTCAATGCCGATTCTTTACGCGTAGAACAAGATGGATTTTAGTCACAAGGTGGTTAGAACATAAGCTAATCGATTTTGAGGAGCATAGATGAAAAGTTACAAGCTTTACTGTTTAACGAAGATGACAGTAATGTACAGGTAGTCCAAAGTCTATTACAACGACCATAGATGGACGTGATTGTTCAACATGACGACAGCGGTCCTTTGCGACATTTACCACTTTAAAGTGACTCGCCGTTTGGGAATACACAACAATGAATGAATAAATTAATACTGTAGATAAATTGCATCTTTTTTAAAATTCATTTTCACTTATAAACATTTATATTAAACTCACTATCTTTGATGTAGCGTCACTACTTGTTGTTAATAACAGTTCCCACAATGGGATACCTCTTCTTGAAATATTCCATCCAATCATCCAACACTTTCTGTTAATCCACAGTCAACTCGGAGTAATCAGCTTTTACATCCTCGGGCTTGAGAGAACTTTTACCAAGAGCACATGACGCATCTTTGCCTGCAAATACATTATACCCTCTACCCTTTCCATACATCTCCCGCTTGCTACTCACATCGAAGACTATACCTTTGATCGCCACGTAGATATTGCCCGTGTCTTGAATTCCATCGTATTTGGCCAATTCATCAACACTAATCTAGTTGTCATATTGTGGTGGAGGAATACTCGCTGGATCCGGCACTTGAAAAGGTTCTTCTGAAGTCATATACTGTAAATGTCACTGTTATCTATTTATTTAAAGAGTCAGTTTGGCGCAAAATAAAGAGCAAATGGAACAACTAAACAAAAGTATGATTGACAAGTCGATTCGTTCCAAAGAGAAGTATGGGCGCCGTCCGAGGGAGTTATATTTGAGTTTCTTTACTCGTAGAGCAAAAAATCAATTTTTAAAAAAAATGTCTCAAAAGATTTGGGTATAGCATAAGACAGCAAGTAAGATTTATGGTCCGACCAAAATCACTATCGATGGTCTCAATGATGTGGATGATCTTATCAAGGAGATCAGGAAGGAACCCCAACTCAACATCCCTCGAAACGCGTTAATCACCATCTACCAAGCTGATGGAAAGACTGATATTGATGTCAGAGATTCCCCCTTCAAGCATTTGGAAGGAAATTGTAGATTTAATCCTTTCATCGTATAGACTGCCTCAGTTCTGGCATCCAGCCGTCAAGAAGCCATAAGGAGAATGAGCGTAGACGCATCTTGCCGCAAATATTTGGATGCCATTGCCAAAAGACTTGCGGAGTTCTATGATTTTAGTTATCGGTTCACCAGTGGCGCGACCATTGGAGACGTGTTAGAAGCAAAGGATGGCGTGGAAGGAGAAGATTGGGATCCGCAAAGCCAGAAAGACTCTAAATCAAGTCGACGATGATGGGTTTGTTGTTTTGATTCGTAAAGGACAACCATTGACGCAAAAAAAGCTTCCTGATGTTTATACGGCAGACGAGTGGTAAAAATCAGCAAGTTCAACAAAAGAACATCAGCTCGTATTCACAGCGGCACTTTGCCTTCGACTTCAAATGGCAAAGCATACATCATCATCCCTCACTCTGAATTCACTGAGGAAATGATATAGTTCCTTAAAGATATTGGTGTTAAGGCGTCCCTGTTTTCCAGTCCTGATGATTTGGAAGTCAAGGATGAAGATTGTTTATCTGACAGTTCATTTATGGTATGTTGAAGTCTGACTTGATTGATGTTTCTGAGCTATATAGCGTGCTAGAATATGATACAACTGTGTGGGCGAAGAGTAATGAACGGTAAAATTGGAATTATAATAGACATCCCATCTCCAGGCATCAGTTTAGAATTTGCATTGATTATATCTAATTGATTTGGTACTTTAAAGGTCTCATTTGAAGTTATCCAGTCGTCACTGTGACTTGATCGATGATATGCAATGACGCGCTGGTGAGAGCTACAAAGCCGTGACTAAACTCATTGCGACATTTGCAATATCATACTGTAAAATTCAAGATCGCGAATAATGCTTTGGTTAATATGTGCAGTGTATGTTGTGACATTGGATGTCATATACTCCGCCAGAATATTTGAGTGTGACAATGTGGCACTCTCCCTGTTGAATGATATACTTCCTGATATTGTTTCGGTCAAGATTGCAGACATGGCCTTCTTATTGCTGCCTGATGAAATCGTGAATCTCGCTGCACCCGCAATGTCTCTATTGAAACAATGCACTCTGCATGAAGACGTGAAAATGCGCGCCTACTCTTCTAATAATGTTACAGTTCAAACAGATCCTCCAAATTGGCCTCTTCGCGCTATTGATACTAGACAGCAAGAGCTTACTGCGGACTATGCATTTCCTGAATCAGCGGGTAATGGTTCTTACATTTACATAGTTGACTCAGGTATAACCACCAACCACGTTGAATTTCTATCACCAAACAATTGTTCTGAATCTAGAGCTTCATTTGGCGCGTCTTTTATCGCTGATCCATCCAGAGGTAAATTGTTTATAGTTTAATGTTCACCCAAAATGAGTGCATATTTACCAAATATTAAGTGTAGATGATGCGAATGGACACGGAACTATAGTTGCAGGAATGGCAATAGGAAATACAGTGGGCGTCGCTAAATAAGCTTAGGCTATTGGTGTTTAAGTTTTAGATCAGAATGGGGAGGCTAACGTATCAGTGATTTTAAGAGGACTTGAATGGGCTTACGATGACGCAGTAACGCGCGATCTATCTCGAGGATCTGCAATTATCAATTTGTCGCTGGGTGGCTTTTATAGCAGTGCGTTGAATCGCGCCGTTAATCGCATCTCTGACGAGGGAGTTCCCATTGTGGCAGCAGCTGGGAATGAAGGCATATCAGCTTGTCTATTCAGTCCTGCCTCTGCCGGGGAGGCTATCACTGTGGGAAGTTTCAATCAAGACTTTCGAGTATCCACGTTTTCTAATACTGGACGCTGTGTGGATATCTACGCTGGTGGGGAGGACATATACTCGTCAGTCTTTGAGAATGCGCCAATATCTGAACTGTCCGGTATTAGGGAGGTGAGTACGCAGTGTTTCAACGATTCAACTTATATTGAGCAGAGCGGAACATCATTTTCTGCTCCGGTGGTAAGTGGAATATTGGCAATCTATCAGTCTCATTTCAAAATCAATTAGACAGATGCAATCGATCCTGACAGTTATTCGTCTGATCTAAAGAAGCTCCTGATCGATCAATCCACTTCTCAACGTCTGGGAAGATCCCAAGTCTAAGTTGCTTACGTATATCCTCCTCAGTTTTAAACTCCTACTACATCAAACAGCTAATCCTCAGCCAGTCCAATTTCGCTCCGGAAGTTGCTACCAGTAATCATTGCAATTTCAATAGTCTTGATGATTGTCAGTTGATCTGAGTTTATCTAGCATATGATGAGCATCTCAATTAGCAGATTCACGCGTTAGATAATACTTACGCTCTTGTGTATTTTGGTATAGGTATATATGCATGACGAATATGAATAAACTTAGCTTTTATTTCTTTGTCTATTGTCCGTGTTTAATCGTTGCTTTAAATAAAGCATTGATTTAAAATCAGCCTCTGAAGGCTGAAACGACCTTTATTTAAATCATGTAGTCCCGCTTTCTACCGAAGTAATGTTCAAAAGTGTTTTCTTGTCCTGCTGCACAGCTCACAAAAACCCGTAATTGGAGCTTTCGTTCGCTTTCATTTATTCCTCCATTGTAATGGACGAGCAGAAGCGAAAATATAGCCTGATCCGCCATCCTCTCGAATGCAGCTAAGATCAGTGCAGCTGTGACAATGGATGTAAGATATATTGAGAAGCTTTGAGATTTTTGAAAATTATTGGAAGACGACGGAAAGTCTGAAATGGCTTTAATGAAGGACAATCATGGTGTCTTTCTGTATGCAATAGAATTATGCGCGGTAAAAGCAAGAGACACCACAGAATTCCATGGCCCGCATCTATTAGTATCCTTCGTGTCATAGACGGTTGGGAAGGCGAAATTAATGGGACCTACCCTGCCGATGAGTATGATCTACTTGAAGACATTATATCTGGTTCTAATCTTGGAGATGCGACTGTGCGAGATTCAAGATTAATGATTTACATAATCCTTATGGTGCTTTGGTGTCCGCCGAGGGGGGGGGGGCAGAAATTGAAATCGGCCTGCGAGCGACGAAGAACGATTGTTGTTAAAGGAGAGACAGGTAAGAATTACGACGTTGAGGAGACTTTGTTTGACTTGTTCGTCGCCGAGAATCCGGAATGGGTCCCTAGAAGAGTTATGTTGTATTGCGCGACCATGATTTACTCAAGTACAAGTCACATGCAAGCGCCAGTAATTCTTCAGCATTATCTTAGTCGCCATGTTTTCCGATAATGCCGTTCCGAAGCTTGATATGGATGTTCACTTGAAGAAACATATGCCTGCGGAGATTTGAAACGCCATATTTGGTATAATAAGGGAGGCAATTTTAAAAGCGTTTCTTAAAACTATCTTGGTCCAAAATCCTGTGCGTTTCGATTACCACTCGGCAAAACTTGATTTCGAATTGCCTTTGGACCGGTTTGGGCCTGATTTCGCTGTTATTGCTCACCCGTTGACTGAATTGTTAAAAGATGGCGTATCTACTGCTTTAATTTCTGACTTCAGTGATGAGAAGAATTTAAATTCTAATTCGTTGAAACCCATATTGGTACGCAGAAAATCAAATCAACCGGACACCACGCAATGCTGATTGTTGGTGTCAGGAAACAGGAAAATGGTGTTAGATACTTTTAAAGATCTTGTGGAGTAAGAATCCGTTCTTTGACTCTGATTACTTGGAATCGTGCAAAACTCTCGTTCACTTTGTGTAAACTGCACAGATCGAATGAGCGAATCCACAACTAACAACAATGATCCAGTTGAGTGCTCGATGTTGGAGAAACATTCGATCCCGAAATGTTTCACCAGTTGTAAGATAAGACTGAATAAATGTAGCATCTTCCATGACTCTCCATATATTCATTTTTTTACACTGTAATTCATTTCATTGTCAAAAGCCCGTGTCAAATTGCTCCTTAAACAAGCATTAAACGTATTGATCTTAGATTCAGCCCCTGAAGGTTGAAGCGGCGGCGCCCGCCCTTAAATCATGAGATCATTTTCCTAATAAGCATAAATTTAAACAATATAGTCTGGAATTTACATATGAAGACACTTTTGAATTTGACACTAGCTGCTTCCATACTTGCCGGATTGTCCATCAATTCTGTGATTGCTATCAATATTGGCGCGTTGTTTGGGCGTCATGATATCGACAGCCGCGAATTTGAGAATTTTAGTTAAATGCCATTTGGCTAAAAGGACCTGGTGCTATTCCCGTCATATGGTGTGTTGAAGTATAAGCTGCCGTGCACTTCTGAACGTGCATGTCCAAGAGTTTACTCTGTGCATGTATAAGCCGTTGCTTTGCAGTATACAGACGAGGCTGGAAATTTTGCCAGATTCTAATCCTTCGTCGACATTGACAATGATGATTATGGCCCTGATTCTTACCTCCCTCCGCTGGAAAAGACATTGCAGTTCAACAATTTTAAACACTTTTTCGCCGATGATCTGAATAACCGCTCTGTCCGCTTAGACTTGAGCTCCAACGTGAATGATCGCAAGTCTGTGCGAATACTGAATGCCACCACTTCCGTTGCTGAAAATCTGGTCGTCTCATACAACACGACAGCTGTTGAGGCAATTACTGGTCAAGATGGATTCATTGAGCTAGATCTTCTAGTAGAAGTAAATGGATATTACGATGGATCATAGCTGACTGTTAATGGTGAATTTGAAGGTGTTAGCACCAGCGCTGAATTATTTCTGCACGGTTAGAAAGGCCTTACTGTTGTATTTGATGTCGACGAAACTCTTAAGCTTTATGGTAGAGGTTTGGAAGCCATCAAATCTCTCTTATTCCGCAAATACGTCCCCGTAACTGGCGTTGTCCCACAGGTCCAGAGATGGTATAACGATGGCATTCCTCGCTCTGGCGACAATTTTAGTATGCCAATGTTCTACTTCTTGAGTGCTGGTCCATGGCCGATGGCATCTGCCAATCTCGCTTTTGTCAAGAATTTCAGTATTCCTTATGGTCCGGTCGCTGTAAACAAATTCTCTGTGAATATCGACTCTCCTGCAGAGTTATCCAAGACTCTTTCTATCGTGAATTCTTAACAATTGAAAACTGACGCGTTCGCAAAGTTGTTCAGAAGAATGCCTAACAGAACTTATATCCTGAGTGGTGACAGCGTCATGAAGGATCCAGAGTTCTAGACTGGCATTATGTAGAACCCGGAATTTGCTTCGTAAATTGCTATGCAGACTATTCGCATTTCGCCGGCTGTCGGTTGGATAAAGAATCGTCAAGGTCGCTTCAACAAAGTCCTGAAGGATCTTCCTGAAAGCAAGTATTTGTTATTCAAAAACATCACTGAAATGTCTCAGATCGACACGCGTCAGATTTTAATTAACACTGGTGCGAACAATTGAAAATCTCGTAGAATAGAATATGGTTAGTAAGTACGTAGTTTAAGTTACTTATCTTTTTTCATAGCATCCAGTGGTTGTGCTTATCACACATGACCTGTTTAAAACAAAAATACGATCGATCGAAAGGTCAAGTTGACTTTAGAAGGTATTTTTAGACATTTCTATAATCAAATTAATGACTTGATAAGTGAAGCCCCGCTTTTCATCATCATTCATAACAACAACTCAAAATAAACACAAACCATCAAGACAATGTATTCGAATTTATAAAGTGTAAATTAAACCACGACTTACTGTACAAAATGTCAGCAGTAATGCGAAGATGAAGCCTTTATAGCGTTGCGAGATGGCACATCGTTTCACCGTCAGTGTTTCACTTGTGACATTTGTTAAAATGAGATGCCATTGAAATTCGCCTTTAAAAATGGGAAATATTATCATACAGAGGTATGGCACTACGTTATCAATATTGTTATATAAATTCTCCATGTTTATTAAAATTGCTGTATGTAGTGTTATGCCAATGCCAAAGCAACGGCGCCTAAATGTTTCAAGTGCGAAGGGCCAATAATCGGTAGCGAAGTGAGCGTTGTGTTGGGAAATGATATGAAGTTTCACGCAAGATGCTTCGTTTGTGATGGATGTGGCCAGTAATTATCTGATAGATTTTATTAGAATAACAGCTTGTTTTATCATCAAGAGGTAATGTAAAATATCAATTGCAAAAATCGCATAATAATCATTTTCTAATCAATTGTAGTGCGTGATTTGCTCTCTCTGTAACAGCAATCTGAATGGTCTCAATTTCAGTCAATTACAAGACGGTGGCTACGTGTGCGATCCGTGTCTCTATCAGTAGATGCGGCAAGAAGAAAAGATCACGGCTGTCAATGGACAACACGACTCTAATCCGGATCCAGTCCCATAACAACAGTAATTCTATGGATAACCGGCAATGTCATAGCCGAGATAGTAACCATTTGTATAGGCACAGGATCAATACGCTAATGCTGCCTACTTTCAATAATAACAACCACAATATGTGCAGCAAAATCAGTATGGGTATCAAATGCCGCAGAATTATGTGCCACAGTAGGGTGCGCCTCAAAGAGCGCCGACAGCTCAGAGTGCCCTTTTAAACAGTCACAATAACTATGGATCTCAAGGTTCACTAGCTCATCAGGCGCAAATGGTCAATGGCGGTTAGTATTATCAACAGTAGTAGCAGTAGTAGTAGGTCTATCAGCAATAATAACAACAGTTTCGAAATCAGTACGCTCGCTGAAACCGAGTGTTTGAATGCGCGCGCCGCAGATCGATTGAGGTTTCACCTGTTTCAGCGCAATGATGAAATGCTATAAATAGACTAATTACCTTTCAATCAATCTCTTTCACCGGGCACTCATTATTTCCCCTCATATTATTATTATTATTGCATCCAAGTTGCCTGTCTTCTTTAGATATTTATATACTTTGTAAATTTGTAAATTGATAAGGATTTTGATGTTTAAAAAGAAGAAGGAAGTAGTTGCAGGATAAAGTTTCAGCACGTTACCATAGAGTCCATCTACGTAGGGCGGCTACATGGCGGGTGGATAGTAGAATAGTTATAATATGGTGGGTAATCAGCATCCAGCTTTGGCTCTGGCTTAGATGAGTGCCAATTAACAATATGCTGGATAGTAGTAACAGATGCAGAATTATACCAATCCCGGCGGATATGGAGTCAACGCTATGGCTGGACTGCCTTTATAACAGTAGTAATAGCAAATGATGATGATGCAACAAGGATCCCCTGCTGTACCGCGCCAGACACCTCAAGGTTATGGTCAAGGTGCGGCACTGCAAAATCCTATGGCACAGTAAAATTAGATGCAGTAACAGTAGATGTTGTAGCCACAGCAAGGTGCTGCAATGTATTCGTATCAACCTCAGTAGTAGAATGTTGCATAGAATTAGCAGAATCCGATGGCAATGGGCCAAGTTGCTGGTAATAACTATGGCTCCATGTAGGCCGGATAAAGGCCGTAGTAATAGTAGTAATAGCAATAATTTCCACCTTAGATGCAGATGCAGCAATAGATGTAGTAGCCTCAAATGCTCTAGTAATAGCAGATGCAGAAACAACAATAGCAGATGTAATATTAGTAACAGCAGCAACAAAACTTTTAACCTCATGGACCGCCTTGTCTTAAATGTTCTAAGGCTTGTGATCAAAGGAATGGATTTATAGGCTTAAAAGATGGTTCAAACTTTCATAAGGAATGCTTTACTTGTGGACTCTGTGACTAGGTGTTGCCTCTGAAATTTGTCCACAAGCGTAAAAAGTATTTCCACACTGATTGCTATGATCACATTAAGGCTACACTTCCAGCCTGTGCTCATTGTAAGATTCAGCTACTTCCCATGGAGCCAACTCTGTAATTGCCTACTGGGTCCACGTATCACGAAGAGTGCTTCGTATGTGACTAGTGCACTAAGCCTCTGGGATAGATTGTGTTGCCATTTGGGGAGCTGCTCTTCCATCAAGAGTGTATGGGATGTTTTAATTGTAATAGATCCCTGGCTGGTGTGTAGTATGATCAATTGCCTGAGGGATATTACGCTTGCATCAACTGTCTATCTTCAATATGGCCTGAGCTGTATGCTACGAGTAATCCAATCTCCAAGATTGCAACTCCGCTTAACTAAAGTAATAATACTTTACCGCAGCTCCAAGGAAGTTAAAGCTCTCTACCAAGTGGTTAGAATTCTGTACGTGTCAATACTCAGACGAGATCTTTATCCAACACTTAAACTTTTGGGTCTGTGCGAGCAAGTTTGAGTTCACCAAATACACAGGTGGAATCTGTCACTCCATAGAATTTTTAGGATTATGGAGATTATAGTCAGACATTGCCATCAAAAATGGCCAAGATGCACTTACAAGGTGTGTAATCTGGTGGTACTAATAGTCCTAGTGGATAGGCTTTGAATAAGCCTCCGTCTATTAATCATTTGTAGTAGGCGTTTGGTGTGCCATCACAATAGTCTATTCCGGACATCAAGTCCTTGCCACCACCAATATCTACTCCATCTAAATCTAATACTCCCCGATAGAGTGTGGCGATCAATAACCTGCCTTCACCTGCATAAATCCCACCACTTGGCAATCTTCCCACTCAGTTGCCGCCACCAGCTTCTCTACCGAATGGATTACCTCCACCTCCATCATTGCCTAAAAATAAGCCGCAGCTGCCATCAACTCTGCCGATACTGCCCGAGAGAAGCCACAGTCTGACAGATTCGATGAGAGCATAGTTGCCATTGCCTCTTCAGTAGTCGTCAGCTTCATCCTTGCCTGTTCCACCTCCACCTCCGTCTTCATAATAGTCTACCGCGTCTGCACCGCCATCGGTTGTTCACTCCAACACGGAGCCATTGCCCGAAAGTAAGGGAGATTTGCTATCTTAAATTCGTAAGGCGTCAGTTCAGAATCTCAAAAAAGTTGATAATGTCGTGGGAAATGGAGCAATATCTGCGCAAGGTAAAGGTGTGGCTGCCGGAGCTGGAGGTAAAGTGTCTGCAAGTGCTTTTGGTAAGAGTGGCTTGTAATCTGCACTGGCTCAGTCTCTGAATAAGATGAAGGCTAAAGTAGCCGTTGAAGAGGAAGACGATGGACCGGAAGAGGCGGTCATCAATATCTCGTCACATCTGAACAATAGGAGAAAGCATATTGAAGAGGGAGGTAATGAGGCTGAAGATGATTGGGATTGATTTTGTCTATGTAAGTGCTGTGACTTTACTATGGTGCTGCTGATAAGTATTGGTATACAGTATGCACAGAGAGAGAGAAAGAGAGAGAGAACCAATTTAGTGAATGAATTTAGCTGTCATAAAGTATAGAATTTTATAAAAATTCTGCCCACCAATCGTCCTTGTCAGCAGATACTCGTTCAGGTGAAGTTTCTCTCATTGCGAGTCTTTTAGAGCTTAATGAACGCTACAACTCACTCTATAGATCATCGCCACTCGATGCCAAGTTCATCTTACTTAAAGATTTGGACAATGATGCCTTTAGACCAGAAGATTAATTGGAACTAGACTCTTCTCTTAAGAACGATGGAGTAGAAGCATCTCTCACATCATCCACCTTGTTTAGTTTTTCAATCGAAGATTTTCTAATCTGATCCAAAAGATTGGTTGGCAGAGCACTAGAGCTAGATGACTTTCTCAAAGGCGTCTACTCCTAGAATGATATCACTTGTTCAGGAGCTTTGGGAGCAGGAGGGACAACTTTACTTTAAACAGGAGCCTCTTTAACAGAGCTGTTAACAGTGTTGCTTTACTTTGGAATAGATTAAATTTCACCAACCGAAGCTTTAGGTTTCTCAATAGATTTAAACTGTTCTCCACTGACAGCCTTACCAGTATTAGAAACACCAGATCCTGTAACATTTTATTTAGAGTCCATTTTACTCACACTACTTTATTAAGACTACTGAGACGGTGTAAACGTGTTCATTGGCTTACTAGGCTAAGACTGACCCGAAGGCTTGCTGTCTTTAGAACTATCAATAGTCTTTGATTATTCAACAGCTTTATAAGAAGCTTGTGACGGAGGCACTTTCAAAGACATAGTCGAGTTACTAGCCACAGATGCAGGAATTTAACTATTCAACTTGGATAGCAAGTCTTTAGTTTTACTACTTGCATTAGGTACGTCAGTCCTGGTCTAAAGATTACTATTCGTCGCACTCTAGACATTCTAGCTCTTACTAGCGGCGACAGGTGTACCATAAGTGACTCCAAACTTATCAAATACATCACTGTTACCAATACCAGCTTTCGCTTCACGTCTAGCCAACTCAGACTCTCTATTGACGGGATCGTAACGCTTCTCTATGCATTTACCGCAAGTGAACACTCCATCAATTTCTTTAAATCGGACGCCTCTATCACCGCTACTACTATCACTCAAGAGACCGGATTTACACACACTACATTTAGGGAAGCAATCGATATGATACTTTTCACTCTGGTACGTGGTGTACTTGTCATTAGTTAGAATGGCTCGCTTACAGGTGCGACACTTCGGACTAAATACGTCCATATAGCACGCCTCATCATACCATACACCTTAATCTTCAAAATACTAACCACCAGCTATTGTCTTGTTGCATTTACCACATTTGAGACAGTCGGCGTGCATCAGCTGACCATTTATGCGAACAGCTTTACCGCCGGGAAGTAATGGCTTCTTACACTTGATACAACCATCGCCAGAGGAGGCCTAATTGCTAGCTATCGCTTTATCCACACATTGTAAATGATACAACTTCTAATCATGCATAGTATACTCTGCCGGAAGGGGCAATTTACAGTGATTACAGTTAAAACATCGAGCATGTACATTCACACCATCATCCAGTTGAGCATACGATTCCCCTCCAGCGATCGTCTTTCCGCAAGTATTACACACTGGCATCTTTTATATTTCTACTCAATGATGTTGTTCTGAGAGAATAAATTTTATTATATTGTTTAAAAATGTCCAGCGATAATAAATCAACTTTGATATAGAGTTAGGTTGTAATCCACAGAGTTGTTTGAAGTTTACGGTAAAGGAGAAAAGTTACAATCCGCGATCAACTTTCAACGCTATTCCGTTCGCGTAAGTGAACATTCAAAAAGTAAATTTAATAGTAAGACAAAATAGGATGAGCGTAATGTATGTTTATATCGTACGCTAGTTACATAATCCATGTCAAGTGTAGATAGTAGCCAATAAGCAACAAAAACGCCTGTGACAAAGTCCATGTATCAAAAGACACAGCCAACATCGCGAGAAGATCCACCGGCGGCAGTGGATGATGATGCTTATGATGATGGAGTAGGCTTAGATGATCCCTGCTTGACACCAACTTGCTGCTTTTGCTGCTATTACTTTTTAAATATTCCCTTCAGATTATCTTCAAATGAACCAGACTTGATCTATACATTACCGCCACTCATATTACCAGTAGAATTAGAAGAGTGACGAGCTTGACTACTTCTTGCACCACCAGCAGTAGATGATGATGATGATGACCCGACAAAGTTACCGCTACCTTACGCACCAACACCTGATTACAACTGCTACTATAAACGCTACCTAGCCTCCACCGAATTCCTGATATGATTCAATAGCTCAGCAGGAGGCACTGGGCATGCGCGATTGTTCTTAAACTTGGCATATGATCCATTCAAGAGAGGATTCTTATCAGCCTCAGAGCCAAAGAGAAATAGTCCAGTAGGCTCATGCTTCTTCTTAATTAACGGATTATCATTGATGATATTCTACACACCACCATGAGACTATTGAGTAAGAGATTTAAAGTCACGCTGCGCCTATGCCTATTACTCAATCTGGTCGCTTATAGACTATTTAGCAGCTTCAGTCAATTTCTTCAATTTAAGGTTCTCCTCATACACAATCTGATAATCTTCATCCAATAACTAATTAGTCTTCTTGACCATTGTCTTATCTAACTAAGATAGTTATTATTTATACTACTGCTATTACTGTTTGGCACTCAACTAGTTTGCATTATTATGATTTCTGTTTTTAGGTACATGGTCACCATTGATATTAAACCCACCAAAGACCATTCCAAACTTTTTATCCAGTTCAGTGAGGCTACCATGTTTATGATGCCGAGACTGAGGCTTCACCTGAGTAACTTTAAACTGATATGGCGACTACGCCTTCAGTGTGCCTTTCGTAGATTATGATGATGATGATGACGAAATACCAATTTAACGCTGCATATCATCTTTAAACTACTCCATGGATTAAGAAAACATCTCCTGGATCTTGTCATTAAGGATAAAGTCTGGCAATTGAGCACCATCTTAATTTCTCCCGGTAGAGCTTTTAAAATTGACACCAGATTTCTTACTACCACCACTAACAGCTTATGAAATATCAGGTGCAGAGAGTGGAATCTAAGTACCATCTTGCTCATTGACAAATACATTCTTATCCACATCAAATGTGAACGATGGTCCAGGCAGATGTTGAAATCCTAAATCTTTCATCATCTTGAGCATAGTCTCTCTGGTGGGAAATTCAAAATTGGCCTCTTCAAAGTCTTCTTCATCGAAACTCGAATAGTCCTCCTCCTCATCTTCATCATCACCATCATCTTATACCTATTTACCAGCATCTTTATCCGCTTGCACGCAATCCTTAGTGATAGAATCAGTGGAAAATGGCATCTTTGTGCCAGTTGCGATAGAAGATAGAGCATCCTGAGAATTATGCCGATTCAACTCTGCATTCAGTTAAGCTTTAAGGGGACGCGTCAGATTGTGTAATGTCATTTTGTCCATATCTAATTCTAGCTCTTCCACCACTTCATCATCATCATCATCTATGTCAATGTCATTCTCATCTAAAGGATGAATCCCTTCAGCATCAAAATCTTAAACGTCATCCAGTATGGTAGGTATAATGGCGGATGATTACACCTTTTGAGGCTCTTTCACGGTAAGCTTAATATTTCCCACAGAAAGACTAAACTGCTGGTCTCCCTAAATCAAATGTCCCTTCTCATGAGCCTCAGCAATAAGCCTGAGCACATTGGCCACCTCTTGCTTTGACCGTTAGAAAGGCCAGTGAAGGAGGATATGGATAATCTCCTAATACTGCTCATAGTCAGTCTCCATCACAGTCTATATCTACGAGACTGTCATTCTTGCACACTTGGATTGTACACACAGACGGGCAGGCAGGCAGGCAGGCAGACTGAATCCGTAAGTTTAATAGTGTAAACGCAGCAATAGATATTATAGGACTATATATACACTGAATAGTAACAACTGGGAATTACCTCAAATGCGCGCGCCTTTTTGGAGAAGAAGAAATTCAGCGAAAAAACGATCAACTCGTTCCATTTGCCAAACGGCTGCCAGTGGAAAGTTTCAGTCAAAAGGGAAACGCGAAATGGAAGCTCTCTCTCTCTTCCTCATTCCATCGCCTTTTCTATTCGTAGTTGCTCTTTAACAGATCACACTGTATACTATAGCACTGTATCATCGCAAATATAATTTATTATAGAAAAAGGAAAACTTTGATAGGAACAATTATGGATCTTTTAGAGTTTATAGATGTGGAGCATGTAAAGTTTTTGAATGTTAGAGATTAGGATAGAGCGAGGTCCGTGTTTAAACCTTTAGATTAGTATAATGTTTTTAATGGTAATGATATTCAAATTAATAATACCCAATAGACGGCGAATGGATAATGTGTTTGTGTTAGCGATACTGATACTGCGACATTTGACGAGTATGATGAGTCTATAATCATGGTGATTCCGTTCACACAGAGTGTCAAGATTTAGAGCATATCACTCAACACTGATCCATAGAGGTATCCACTGAATGCACCCAGTCGAATGGTTCTATTTGCAAATAAAAGCGTAGACTTTAATGATGTCGAGTCCATGTGGAATCCTGATAATCATGTTCATAATGGTCAGTGTGGTTGTAATACGTAAATTAACTCCAGTGGACAGGTTAGTCAGGAATTTGATCTAATCAATCCATCTTCTACTGGTGATCGTATTAGCTATGAGTTGCTTCCCTTCAAGTTTAGCAATGTAACTCTGCTATCTATATACTTTCCATGGAACTTTAAGACGCGATAAATGATGTTAAATTCTTAAAATGCTAACAATGTCAGCGAGGATATATATGGACTTGCTACGATGATTGACTTTGTTGGATTCACTGGCACTTGTAACGGTCCTGTTAATAACTTGCGCGTTGTGAAAGCTGTCTATGAGACTAAACCTAATGTATCTGATCATCCTCAGGTTGAAGTCACTAATAGAATGGGTATGTGATATTGTAATTCGGAATAAAAATGCTGAACATGAAGCCATTTAATTTTGATGATTTAATTTAAAAGTTCAACATTTTGTCACATCATAAACACCGCGTGCCCTGTCTCTTTAAGTAGCCGAGTCATCCATTAGTATCTCAGTTGTAGCGTTTACAATTCGGTGGTGCAGTCCAACCACTTGATATGCATTCTTTCTAGATAGCCAAGTCAAGTCTTTCAGTAACTACGGAGGCAACTGAGCTTACTGACCATTTCGCCTTGTGGCAGCCTTGGAAAGTTTCTATTGAATGGCAGAGGTGGACCAACCAGGATCCAGAACAATCAATGACACATCGCCAGCTTAAACTTATAACTGCTACTGACTCAGTGATGATAATCGTCGCACTAGTACGCCAACTATAGTGATACTATGACCGTCAAATTAGAGATACAGCGGAGGCTTATCGTGAAAATTTACATTAATATGATCAGTTTACACGGTCAAGAACTATCTCTAGCTATGTAAAAGTCGCGTATCCAAACTGTTGAAATAGGCGCAACAGTATCGTATAAGCTTAGACGCAGCAGAACCATCAAATGAATCAACAAAATCCACTACATATGCAGAAAAATGGTAGCGAGAGTATAGGATAGTCAACACCTCCACAGCACCAATCCATTACTAAGATCCTTGCACAGAGTACCCGTAATGACGCGCCCCATCAGGATCAAATTAGTTCTGAAACGCCGCGGTAAGAAATCGTTGCAAATCTTCAATCGAGGGCACCTCTTAGTTATTACTACCATTGAGCTGACTGGAGAGCAGCATTTATAAATTTCTATATCCACAACCAAATCTTGCATCATCCTGATTTCTCTGCGAGTAGTGGCGGACCAAAGGGGTACTCAGACTGAATGAGGAGATTGTAGTTTAGTTGCTCAGACACTAGCGAATCTTTTCTACTAACGAATGTTGTTCATCTAAGTTGACTCGTGAGGAATTTAGCGTAGTAACTGCTCTTGTTGTTGTCGTCGTTGGTGATACTTCATTAGACTATTGCAAAGACAATTAAAGTGCCTGGTGAAGATTCAGATGATCAACCAGATCGTCCTATTCCCACAAAATCACCACACAAATCACACTCCACCAACATTTAGCCATTAAAAAATTCCACGAAAAAAGAGTAATAAATGGTACTTATAAAATTTTTAAGGTATACATCTCTTTCATTATTATCTCAATAAAATCATTAGTTATGAATTAACCAATTTCTGAAATTACTCCAAACGTTGGAATCATTGTATAGATACTGCATGGACGCTTGCAGAGATGATTGTAATGAGAAGCGTTCCCACTTGAACAAGTACATCACAACACCCCAGACGACGGCAGCAAATACAGGGAAGATTTTGTCCTCATACAGACCGGCACTTAGTGGAGCTGACTTGCCAGATACAGACGTGGAGGTAGATGCAGTGCTGAGTCTAGCAGAGGCACGGCGACCACCCTTGAAATCTTCAGATGGTATCAAACCAATGAGTTTAAACACGTTTCTTGCATATAACACCTTGATCGCACCCACCATAATTCTACTAAATAGATACAACACAATCTACTAGTTGATATTGTTATCTTTACCGAATACAATGTAGCCACCAATCAACCCACTTATGAAACTGTGCCACTGTTCCTCCTTCTACTAACCATTGGTGGATTTGAGGAGTAAAAGTAGCGACTTATAAATGCCAACAAATGTACCCAAGTTCTTACTATGCTACCAGGTTGCTTCCAATATGGCTTTAATCTTCTATCTGAAAGTCAACTAGTCTCTAAACAGGAAGGTCATAACGAACGCATGAGGCAGTCGAATCTTGGCTCCATACACCAAACCATTCCTTATACCCTTCAGAATTGACAAAATTCCATGATTCTTGGGATCCAGGAGAAACTAATTGACAGAATCCATAATGAGTAAAGTTAGACTAGTTTTAGATCTACAAAGCGAGGCTACAAATAGAAATAAGGTGAAAGTGAAGAGGTGCAGTGGTTGTTTTACAGGGTGGGTGAGAATGGATCGGAACAAAGTCAAGCGATGAACTTCTGTTTGAGCGATCTCGTTCCTTTGAAGAGGATGGCGACGGGTTTATTCATTTTTTCTTAACGTGAATAAGATACTATTAACTTAAATTCATTTCAAACAAAGGTGGTGGAGATGAGTAGTAATAGTAATTTGAGTCCTGAATAGAAGGCGCGAATTGAAAGAAATAAGCGTGATGCTTTGGAGCGTAGAGCAAAGGCGAACGCTGCAGTTCCGAATCAGTCCAAGTAGAACAGTGATGAGCATACTACTACACGCGATTTAAGTAATAGTAAAAAGTCAATGAAAGATTGGGCACCAAAGAAAAAGTATGTGGACTACGATCTGTCACAAATTCAAGATTCTAAAGGTGGATTCTTGGTTGAAACTGATGGTAGCGCGGGTGGTAGTAACGCCCAACAACAAAAGAAGAAGAGAAACGTCATATATGAGCATCTGATGATACCGGCGAACGTGCCACTCGCAACGTCGTCTTCAGATTCTGTGGCACAAAATGAATTGAGTCTACAGTTGGAATGCGCGGAATGCCAGTCTGCAAATGTGAGTATGAATTACTTAACTCATTATCTCTACATGGTGTGTAATGATTGTATCAGCCAAGTACCCGAAAAGTATACGCTGCTGACCAAGACTGAGATTATTGAAGATTACTTGATTACAGATGAGGAAATCAAGTCTGTCAGTGAAAGCAGTCTCACTAAGCCTTTCAGTTATGAATTATTGCTTGCGTAATAGAGAAAGTCCAGTGTAAGTAATCAAAGTGGAAGTGTTGAAACTCCATCTTAACAGAATGAAGTCCGGTAGAATAAAGTCGTTGGCAAAGTTCTTCGGTATTGGGAGAAACCGAATCCGCATAGAAGTACATACGCCAAAATGCACCTATTTCTGCGATGTTAAGTGGAGGATTACGTATTCAAGCACGTGTGGAAGAGTGAAGAGGAGCTGGATGCAGAGTTTGAGAGGCGCGATGAACTTAAACGTAAACGCGCCGAGTCAAAGCGTAAGAGCAACTTGCGTGACATGAAGAAACGCGTCAGAACTAGTCTGCTCAATGAATAAGGAAACAACAGAACGGCACAGGAGTCTTCTGATTCTAGAAAGCATATTCATTCATGGATTGTTTAAGGGGCTGTGAAACGGTGTGAGTCTTGCAAGTTATCGATTGAAGAGGAGTCATTTTGACTCTAAAGTTCTGATGGATATTCTGATGTTATTACGCGTGACTTTATTAAAAATACTCGCAATATAATTTATAGTGCTTAGTATTGGTTTCATTTTATATAATGCGCGTCCAATAGAATATTTTGAGCGAACGTATGCGGATAGTTACGAGTCAAGGTTAAACTTTATGGACCTTTATGCCAAGACTTACCCCTGATTGATCAAAACTGATTCAGAACTGATATTGGTACTCCCTGATATGCTTTCACCTTTCAGTCCTCTTCCCATCTGAAAAATCTGCAAATTTTTGGAATCTATTTTATTAGAAAGTACCGTCTATATCCGTATCCTGCTATGAAGTTTTTGGCTATTTTTACCGTGATTGTCGCGTCTGCTGCTATCGCTCAAGAGACCTCCATCGTGGAGACTACTACTGCTTTGGTCGTGTCTACTGAGTCTACCGTTCCTACTACCACTGTGGTTGCTGAGAGCACTTCTGTCGTTGATAGCTCTGTTGTCGCGTCCTCCACCACCTCCACTGAGATTGTTGTTGAGACCACCACTGCTGTCGAGACTACCTCTACCACTGCCGTCGTTGAGACTACCACTTTGGTCGTTGAGTCTACTACTGCTGTGGATAGCACTGTCATTGACACCACCTCCACCTCCACTGAAATTGTATCCAGCACTCTGGCTACTCTTGATACTACCACTGCTACTGAGACCACTGTCGTTGATACCACCACCTCTGCAACTGAGACTTCCACTACTGCCACTGAGACTACAAGCACTGTGATCTCTGAGACTACTAGCATTGTCGATACCAACAGCACTACCACTACCTCCACCTCCACCAGCAGCGTGGTTGTTGACTACACCACCACCACCGATGCCACGACCACCACTGTTGCTGATAGCACTACCGTGTTCACCTCCGTCTCCACCACTGTTGCACCTGTGTCCACCATCTGGACTACCACCTGGGCATTCACCACCATTGCTCCAAACACTGTTGTCTATGTCTATGGCACCCCTATTAACACTGCTGCTCCTGTCGTCCAGGTTGTGACTGTCATTAACGGTGTCACCACTGCTAAGCCACAGCCTACCCAGACTGTCATTGGTGGCGGTAACAACAATAACAACAACAGACCTAACAATAACAATGTGAACAACTTTGGATCCGATGCTTCCCATGTTGGTCAGAATGCTGTCGTTCTGTTTGGTGCTTTGGTTATGGCAGCATTCTTCTACTGAGTTTGCTGATTATTGGTTTAAAAGAATTAAAGGTGATAAAGTGAAGTGATTTAAATTATAAAAAAGTAATATTGTTTTACATATAAAAAACTATAACTCTTATCTCTCTTACTCTTGCAAGTTTTGACACTGATCATAATGTACTTGATCAATGAGTGGTTGATGCTTTAGAGACTTCTGACGATAAATCTAATTAAAGCAGAAACGCGTCGCGTTGTCCATCGGGAAGATCTTTGTAATAATCACGCACAGTGTCCACAACGGTGAAGCCAAACTTTTCATAAAACTTCTTACCGCTCTCATTACCAGCCTGGACGTGAACTGAGATAAAGTCAGCGCTATCTTTAGACAGGGACCGACAACTTTTAATAAACTCTTGCAGTAGCATAGATCCAACGCCGTATCCTCTGTACGCAGCGAGAACACCGAACGACATTATATACGTTCCCGTGTGCTCAGAACCACCAGCGCCAAACTCTGCGGCATCAGCAGGAAATGAAGTTATACATCCCACCACAGAGTCGTTGAAATAAGCAAGCATTCCATGTCCCCTGTCCAGAACAGTATTGTACACCTTATCCGAGTATTTTACTGGAAGCACGACGGAGTTTATCGCCTTTGCCTGTCCAAGATTATTTCGATTCAGTTCCCCCACGTCCAACCTGATATTTCCCTTACCAGCGCTTTGTCGTTATGACATGTCTTGTTAATTAATCTATAACGCGTCCGTAATGGTCATTTACTTTAATAGTCTGGAAATTTATAAGCGACGAAACGGATTATGAAATCTCCAAAGTTATAGAGCTAAGCAGAAGAGATACGAGAAATGAGAAGGGGAGAGAGAGAGAGCGCTCAATTATTGTCCATTCTTTGATTCTTGGAAAAAACTTTCTTTATATAGCGGCGATTTCTTAAGAAGTCCTAATATTTTTTTTAATTCCAATCGTGTATAAAATATGGATCACGACGACTCATCGGACGACTGGAGTGACCCTGAGGTGGTGGTTGAGTAGTAGCAGAATGTTGAATACTCTAATGAGGATCTCTTTGGCGAAGAGTCTTCAGAGAACGAAGGCGAAGCATCAGAAGTATAGTAATAGACTGTATATAATACAGAGCAGTAGTAGTAGTAATCACGTTCCAAGGATTAGAATTAATAATTAGCTGACTCTGATAAGTAATCTGCACTAGAAGACTAATAGGAAGTGTATGACAGTAATGATATATTTGTGCAAGATGAGAATAAAGATTTATTCGGTGAGGATGATGATGAGGATGAAGATGATTTGAATGCTCAAGATGATCAGGACCAATTTGACCAAGAGCCAAAAAGGATTGAACTTAAAGTTGATGTTCCCTCTGCTATCCCAGGTTTATAGAGTCAGTAGGAGCACTTGGCCACGTTAAAGATTCCCACTTTCCTTAATATTGAATATTCAACATATGATCCAGAGTCTTATGAAGCGGTGGGTCATAAAGATTTTGAAGTGCTTCATCATCTTCTTACTCATACTATCAGATTTAATGGAGAGGGTTAGAGTAATGCTAGACTTGTAAAGTGGTCAGATGGTTCTTGGGCATTTTAGATTGGGAAGAATGTATATCCTATAAAGGTGCAGTCTAGCACTGCCATATATCGAAGACATGAGAGTGGAGGTATCCTCGAATCTGTCAATAATGTTAATGAGTAATGGGTCATTCTACCCACTGCGACGCGTACTCATAGAATTAGGAATTATGAAGGCTTCGTAGAGAATAAATAGGATAGTATCGAAAATGGTCAACAATCTAATGCTAATCCTGGCATGAAGAGGACCAAGTTCTTATCTGTATTTGATGATCCTAATCAGAGTCGTAAAGTGTATGAGTAGATTGAGTAGGAGAAGCAGCGAGCCAAGAGGAAAGCTGCCAGGTAGAATATGAATAGTGATGAGGAAGAGGATGATATCTTTGGTGCGTCTGGTGCCGGTGATGCAGAGGATGATCTGGACTTTGCGTTCAAGCGTGCTCGAGGTACAAAAACTGCGCGATTGGATAGAGAGTATGGAGATGCTGTTGCTGCTGCGTCTGGAGAGGAGGATGACTATGCTCAAAAGTATGGGCAAATTAGCAACAAATTTCTGTAGAATCGTGGAGATGATTACGATAAGGAAGATGATTTTGTGGTGGACGATGACGAAGAACTGGAGACTTACAGTGACGAAGCAGATGAACTAGATGCCTTTGACGATGACGACGATGAAGAAGGTGGTGGTGGTGGTGATACTGACGTTGAAGGCGGTGACGGAACCAAGAACGTTGGCACTCCTTCAGGTAAAGCTAAAAGAATCATCACTGATGATGATTGAAATTCAAGATTATAAATCCATTACTGTACTTGTACTGTTTTATTACTATTATTATTTTTATTTTCTATGTAAAGTTATTGTGAAATGATCATTTCCAATCCGGCATATAAACTGTTCTACCATCAACGGTGTTGTCGTAATGCTATTTAGTCGAGCAGAGAGTTCATCATGGTCAGTTAATAGGCAGTCTTTCAATTTGGAATCACTATATGCTATTGATACATGAGGCTGTGGAGGTGAGTAGTATGTAGGATATTAAAGAGAGTCGAGAACGCGATCTATCTCCTTGATCAGATCCACAACATCAACGAGACCCATAGCTACTTGCATAGCCAAATACTACCTCTGCATGTCCTCTGTGCGGAATATCGACAAACTTCCAAGTCTAATCTTGAATTGCGGAATGCGAATAGCTACAGCGCGCAACTTTTGCAGCAATATTTCCTTGTGGCACTCCATCAATTTGAATGGTTTACTCAAACTAATGTGGTATTCATTGCTCGAAATTATCTATAGAAATTGATCATCTTGATTGCATAGCTTTTATAGTTCATGGACGTAACCATCATTATGTAATTTAATTTGAATGTAAATGTGACAAGACACGGTTCCATCATGCTAATACGTGGATTCATATTTTGTCGCCATATGTTTAATCGCGCTACTTACTTAAAGCTATAAAATGTGCTATTTTCCTACTAAAACAAGATCTTTTTATATAGCTGATGGATCTTAATATCTTCTAAGCGGGAGATGAACGCGTCGCCTGATGTTTAACGATACATTGGTTAAATGAACACTTGGCTGGAATAGAGTCGTTGAGAGCAAGTCTTTACAGGTCATTGAGATTATGAAGAAATTGTCTGGTGAATAAAGCTGTAAAGCTAGGAGATCCAAAATAGAAATTAAAAGGCTTTGAGCAATATCGAGTTTATTAGTAACCTTAGAACGCGATATCAATTATGTGCGGCATGGATGAAATGCTTCTCATTGAGGAATCTGAGGAGCAGCAGGAGTCAGCGTGGGACATGGCTGTTCGATAAATGTTGTGCATATCACAGTTGCCACGACATTGTTTGGTTGCAAGGTGGTTGTAAATATCTCAGAGGCAATAAAGACGATTGGCACATTGATTGGTATTCCCACGGTCGCTGTTGGAGGTACCACAATTCCAGAAATAGCAGTTGCAGTCGCTGTGGTTATTGGTGGCGAAGCAACAGCAGATCCTGTAGTAGTCACCACAGGGACTTGTGAAGTGATACTTGGCACAACAGTTACCACAGAGCCAATTTGAGTCGTGGCCGGAATGACAGTTTCAACTGATCCTGTTACTACTGGAGATGTAGGTTTTACCACAGTTTCGATCGCTGACGTTGGAACTACAATTACAGTCGGCTAACCAGAGATTTGAGTCTGTATCGAGGTCACTCCTGACTACGTAGTCGCTGTCATAGTTCCAGATGGAGAGACTATTGTGGTGACAATCTCGGTAGTGGAAGGAGATACAGTTGCGGTAGCTGAGGTGATGGCCGGAGACGGTGTCGCAGTGATAGATTGCAGCACACTAGTGGTTGACACTACCACAGAGACAGATGCGGTAGTAATTGTTGTCGCAGTTCCAGCTGGCGTAGAAGTTGAGACTTCTCGAGAAGTTATAATGGCAGTACTAGTTCCACTAATGACTGTTGTAACAGTAGCTTCGCTTGTCGTTGTAGAAGTCACTGTAGCAGGAGGTGAGATCACTGTGGTTACCGTCTGGATAGTAGTAACATTAGCAGTGGTCGTGAATGAGGTTGTGGTGGGAGAAGTAGTGGTGCCAGTGACAGTTTCACTGATACTTACCGGTATGGTGGTGGTCGTGTTAACCAGCTGCGTTGTCACGTTCAACGTTGTTGTCACAACAGGCGGAGTGGCAGTGGCAGTCATTGTGATATTTATCATTGTGGTGACATTTGGCAAAGCAGTGGTAGAAGTTATAGTCTCTGGGGTTATCACAGACGCAGTTATTGTTGTCAGTGGTACAACAGATGTCAATGTCTGCGTCTGATTAGAGGGTAGCGTGACATTCTTAATGTCAGCCTGTGGAAGTGCGCGTACCCCCAGGTTTTGCATCAAGATCCATCCCAGCGATCCAAACCACAAATTATGCACTGCAACGCCACTCTTCATGTTAATTTGAATTATGAACGCTTTGATTATCAAGTAGAAGTTGAACGCAAAATGAAAAACATAATGTAGTGTCACTTGCAAGTCATCTCAATTTTATAGCACCGACAACTAACACAGGTAAGCTGTAGAAATGATGCAACGCGTTTGGTCACCACACTACTAAGCAGAAAATTTACAATTTCTACAATCATCATTATGAATCTATTTAAGTACAGCACTATTTCTTATCATTTGCAGTATCGATCATTCAGTTTTATGCTTAAATCGATGGATCGGTCATACCGGAACTTTGACGACCAAGAGATGATTTACTCCCACTCTCTTCAACTTCGCGAATCACAGACTTCAGATGAACATTATTAGGATCCTGAGCCAACCTGTCCGCGTATTACTGCGATTTACGTCGGCTATGGTTCTAATCAGTACCATTAGCCATTGGCATTGGAGGCGCTGCATGCTAACCAGTCATGTTAGATCTGACGCCCTTGATATCAACACTGCGACGTCTAGACTAGGATAAACCGCGAGATCTCAGATTTTCAGACACGCGTTTAGCCAGATTCTTAGCACTTGGTGGACGACTAGGTGGTAGATTAGGCACTTCTTCTCCAGGCATTAGAGGAACGGTGATCTCAAGTGGCTTAAGCATCTAGTGCAAAGTCTCGACATCAAAAATCTCAGATTCAGGGTCTTCCAGAGGTTGGAATCGAGATTGATCGCCCACACAGTTGTTCACCAGAAATGGATGATCCAGAGCTTACTGTGCATTATATCTCTTACGCGGATCGACCACTAACAATTTAGATACAAAGTCTTTCGCTTCATCCGAGATATCATCCCAATGAGGAGAGTCAAATTCATACTCACCGCGCAAAATCTATTAGAACAACTCCTGGTTATTCTCAGAGTAAAATGGCGGATAGCCACATAGCAAAATGTACGCGATAACACCAATTGACCATAAATCGACTTCTTTGCCATAGCCTTGACGACGCAGAACCTCCGGCGACACATAGCCTGGAGTACCGCATGCAGTCTTCATCATTTCCTCATCGCTAAAGATCTTACTCAGACCAAAGTCGCTTATCATAATCTTTGATCCCTTGTCTCTGCTGTAGAACAGCAAATTCTCAGGCTTCAGATCACGGTGAGCGATACCAGCCGAGTGCAGGTAATCAATCGCCAGCATGATGGTCTGGATAATACCGGCAGCATCAGCCTCGGTATAATGACCACAAGCCACGATAGAGTCGAATAACTCGCCTCCAGTAACCAGCTCCATCACCAGGTAGATTTTGTTTTCAGTCTCGAATAGATCAAACAGCTGGATGATATTATCGTGCTTCACCTTCTTCAGTATATTAATCTCACTCTGGATCATATTCTCTTTACCAACACACTTGCTTCTATCTATAATCTTGATAGCATACTATTCCCCAGTCTTTTTATGGATAGCCTTCTTCACTTCAGAGAATGCACCTCTACACGCACATATAAATATACTCAAAGATTATGTAAAGATAGGATCATTGATGGATCGATTGAAACAAATGTCTTACGTGCCTAAAGTCTCGCAGATTTCATACGTGCTCTCTAGCAATGCTTTAGCTTTCTCAAAGTTGCTCATCATTTTTATTGCTCTTTGTCAATTATATTATGGTGTTGTTATATAGAAGAGAGTAGACAGATGGATGAAGGAAGTCTTATATAATGAATTTTCAAAGACCATTCGCTGGTAGGTGATTGACTTAAAAATAGCCTATTGTTTAAGTTTAGATTATGCAAACTTGTGGTGGTGACCGAGTACCATATGAAAACTCTAAAGGCAGCGAAGAGCTTAAGTATGAAATATATGTATATGCCATATTTAATTATAATTATACAAAGTAGTTATGCACGTGCGGTGGGACTTTGTGGCTGGCTCATTGGAACTTATCGCGATTCTCCAACTTGTGGCGTACAGATGGATAATTTAAGGGGCATTTTCCCAGCGATAGTCTCATATTCTTGCACATTGTCATCATCAATTCATCATTATATAACCACTGGATAATCGAGAAATATGTCCGTTCGTGTAATGTCATATTTGGTGTTCCTGCTGTTTTTCGCCAATCTTGCGTACTCTATTGATCTCAAGTATGGTTGCCTGCTGACCAAGTGCTGGAAACCGGTGCTGACATGCAAACTCAATCGTGGTTGTAGCCAGTTCTTGTCGTGCGTGTAGAAATGCGGTTCTGATCAGTAGTGCAGTGCTGTGTGCTCTTTCTCCCATGAAGATAATGCATAGCTACAGTCCTTTTTGCAATGCCTGGTTGATCATAGCTGTTTGAAGCAGGATCAGAAGTGTCCTCTGCCTAAAGCTAATTCTGTCTTGCCAACGTTTGATCTTCGCCTGCTGACAGAAGGTCCGTGGTATGTAATTCGCGGCTTAAATCCGGCTTACGATTGCTGGCAGTGTCAGAGAATGTCTTTTACCATCAAGCAGTAATCCGGCCCGCTAGTATTAGATTACAGATACGATATGAACATTACGCCCTCCATGGCAAAGACTATTCAATGTTCGACCCAGTATGCAGATCCTAAAACTGCCGATGGGTAGCTAGTTGCCAAGTACACGGTGCTGAATAAGTTTAGCGGTGAAGATCAATGGAAGGTGTTGAAAGTATCCGAGGACAAGCAATTTATCCTGATTCATTACTGCGGTGTGAGTGAGGTTTCATCTCGCTATGAAGGTGGCATTATAATGTCAAAATCTCGGAATGGTCTGATTCACTATGAAGTTTATGAAAGCTTTTAATCAGCATTATCTCAGGCTGGGTTGTCATTGTATCTGAAGGATTTTTGCAAATTGAACTTTAATGGATGCTCATACAGCGACTCTACAAACTTTTCATTGGTTTAGCTGTAGATATGATCATCATTAAAAATTATAATCTGATATCGTTTATTTATGTGAACAGGTGAAATCTTATAATAATCAATCAATTGGTACAAGTATAGTATATTTTTATAGTATTTCACTCTTGCTTTTGTTGTTCAGCAGACTTATTGGTGTTTGCATCTACTGGTTATTATAGTTCAGCGACTCTGACTGGAGTACCGATATCGGATTTTCTCGATATTGTACCTGCAGGTGTCACGTCTTTGTACTCTTTGAGCCGCAAAAAGTGCTACTTATTTCTCTCTAGCTACTCCATAGGCAGAGGCAGACTCAAATAACCATTGTGCAGAGCATCATACATAGGGACAATGATAAAATCAATGAAGCCGTTCTGACTCGATACCAATACATTCGGATTATCTCTGTCCATGAAGGGGGAAACAGGAATATTCAGAGCCTTCTCCTAGTCACCTTGAATTCTCCATTCATCAATCACAGCGTTAGTCCATTTCATATAGAGACTGAATTCTTTTGTAGGATTAGAGACATCGGAGCACTTTATGAGCATCTTCATCAGCAGTAACTTGTCCTCTCTGCTCTCAGCTGGATTAAACGAATTTTATAATCGAGTCTTGAACTGGCTCAAAATTGTATAATGCTGACTAAGATCCGTTGCAAGTACCATCTCAATGACCAGATCCCTGAAAGCCTGCCACTCTGGCCGCTGCAGATGTGAGAGAAAGTTACACTCCTCCTACAGCAGTGTCTGAAATGCAGCACTCAGATGATAGTTCTCCAATACTGCTTTATCGTTATACAGCACCGCTAATGGATTAGTAGTGGATACTAAAAAGTTATTGTTCACACCCGGATGATCAAAATCGTGAATAGCAGCCGCAACATACATCGCCATCAGTTCCATAGGCGTTATAAGGGCAGATATCCGATCAAACTGGGTGAAATAGTTGACAGCATGCAACACATCTGCCGCATGAAATGAATTATGATACGGCAGCTCACGGTATCCTTCCTAAATCTTCCATATAAAATTGTTAAATTTTTCATACTAAATCTTGAATTCATCAAAAAGACAGTTGGCATCAAACATGTGCCAGGTGAGTAGAAATAAAGGCTTACCACCAGGACACGCCTCTGCAAAATCAAACAACTTCCAGTTCCATTCCGACACGCTCTGAAGAAGATTCTGAATCGTACCAAGTTAATACATGACGGATCTTGATCCAGATTTAGGCTTGACAATGGTAGATATATTACCGGCGGCAAGATTACTGGCCAAAGTGGGCTTTTCAGTTTCCACCTGATCCAGCTGCTAATCTTCTCTCTACGAGCTGGTCAGTGTTATGAGTTTACCAGTGATAAAACTAAACGGATCTTTGTGATTTATTGGTATTGACGAGTCGCCACCATCTTTAATAATGACATCCTATTGCTGCAGATGAGTATCAACGGCGGTGACGAAACCAGTCTTTGTAAGTTCAGGATTTTATTCAAAAGTACGAGCCTCTTAAATAGCCGGCTCCATCCTTGTGGACATTGCGACTTTAGAAGTAGCTTTTGATAAAGATCCACCATCTCTAGTTACTTCTATCGTTGGCAGCACAGGAAGCTGGGGACTATCCGCAGCCTGAGTGGACAAACTAATCTCACTCTGACCATCCTTACCCTCCCGACTGGTGAATAGAGATCCACGTCTTGGCCTGCGCACCGTAAGAGATGGTTTGAAATCAGTCTTACGCCTTGAGGTCTCGTTCATGAGCCAAGCTTTCTATTCATTATCGATGACACCACTAGCACTTGGCCGAGATGGATTTATAGCATCAGGAATCATATCAAATTATCCCTCAAGATCAGGATTATACAGCTAAGGACTGTTAAGTAGCTGTAGGATGATCTCGAAGCTATGACTCTGCTCTGAAGATAACGATGGATCAGCCATCATACTTCTGAGAAGTTAAAGTGCCTTCTCCAAGGGACTCTCCAGATCCACCGCGCCAGTAGTGTACGTTCTCTGCAGGGCCTTCAACTGATTGACCAACTTCAAGTTGACTTTGGCGGCAAATTGTTATCTGAGAAACTGCTCGCGATAAAAAGTTTCCAAAATGTACAAATGCCAAACAGATCCAACGAGACTAACAATCAGTGCCATCCCAATGCTCAATTTCTACTTCCATTAATTTATTCCAAACTTGGAACTATCCAAAGGGAACACTGATATAAACCACGCAAAAGCAATAGCAGATAGAGATACAAGTGCATAAGAGTATCGAAGAGTAAGACCATTAGCTAAAGTATTGATGATGAGCAGACAAAACACAGAGCTGAGCACATAGTTCTCCAAAGACAATACAACACTAAATCGAGTAATGACACTCACGACACCTATCAGAACAACAAACATGGATAAAAAGAGGTTGTAATGCTTCACCCAGGGATTAGAAGGTTTCAGAGTATGGACATAAACGAGCAAAGTAATACAGGTCAGAACACTGACGGTCAAAAATATCCAATCCACCCATGCCTTGTAATCGTAACAGAGAAAGAAATTCGGACACGGTTAGCAAAAGTATCCAGGTGTACATAGTGCACTATTGTTCACAGCCATATCATCAATAGGGACAGTCTTGTTCTTGTAATTTTAGGTGTATGCCAGAGAATCAATGGGATTAGTTATCAGTGCAGAGGTATAAATGAAAACGAGACCAAACAATGTCAACCATATAACAACCTTGGCAGGAAATTGAGTTCTCGATATCAAGTATCGTTAATACTATTACTCCAACTTGTCATCCAGAAAAGTCAACCACATACTCTACTATGTCTCAGTCTTGTATCGTATAAATCCACTCTTGCTCTGTCCAGGACTCTGGGCACTATTGTGCAATGATTTATCAGAGTCGAATGATTTCAAGGATCTTGCCAACTTATCAGGAGTAAGTTGACCATACTACACAGATTTACCTTTACTGCGCATACTGCCATTCTACTATACCTGCTACTATTATTATAACTACTACTATTACTACGACTACGGACTGGCTGAGATTCCAAGAGCTGTTTTCAAAAGCTGAGCAGCCTTGAGCCTACTAGCAGTGGAATTATTAGATACATTGTGGCGGGGCTGAGCGGTTTTGTTCACAGAGTTACTAGAGGTCACAGCGACATGCTGAGTAGTCAGTGGTTATTACTCTCCCTCCTGGACAGTCTCCAACTTTTCATTGTTATAAGTATTATTATTATTAATAGTACCTTCTTAATCTTGTACACTATCCATCCACTGGTTTCAAACAATTACTTTCAGTGTAAACAGTAACTTGATAAAATATAAAGATATATAATGTACTGTATACAGAGTCAGTGTATATACTATGCAATAGAAGATGCAGCAATAGTGAGTAATTATATGGTAATGACACTAGAAGAGGAGAAACGGGGAGACTGATAATAAAAACGAGGGATTTGCGATCGTCAACAAAGATTCTGAAACAAACGTCAGGCTGAAACGCGCCAATTGAAACAGTTTTAGATTGTAAGCCTCGCAAACGATGAAAACACTGTAATGAACTATAAAGTATAAATCATTGGTGAGAAAATAATACTGATCTACTAGATAATAGAGAGCACGGAAACTGTAAGCTTATTTTAAAAACTACGATTTTCTTACTTCAAAAGACGTCAATCGCATACGGTCCGGTGCTGACAAACCACGAAAAGTTAGATTTAACTACTGCAAAATCAAATCAGATCACCCCACTGCTGATTGTTGTAATTGCCGCCCTGAGACTAAGCTTACTACTGTGACGGCGACGGCTGTCCAAACGAAGCTGGACGTTACTACTACTACTACTACTATTAACCAAACAGCTACTATTTGTTTTGAGTAGTCTATTGCTAAGTTCTAGACTAATTACCAAATGATCCCAGCTAAGAGAATGGATCAATGCTAGAAAATGCATTACCACCACCGCTACTGCCACCACCAACACCCATGACTGGAGCAGAGTTATTACTGACTTGAGAATTTGGACTAGTATGCGTGGAAGAGTACATTGACAAAATGTTAGACTTTACATCTCCTGTGCTCTTATTCTGCATTCCATTAGTGCTTTAACCATTCATAGCAGACATACCCAGCTAGTTTCCAAATCCAGACGTGCTACTATTGTTGGTAGTAGTAGTAGTATTAGAATACTAATTACCGAAGTTTCCAAAAGATTACGTGTTATTCCCAAATCCACTAGTGGTACCCACAGAGGGCGGAGCAGCAAAGGAGATACCAGCGAAATCAGCAAAGTTACTACTATTGTTATTCGCAGCCGGTTTACTCTGCATAAAATTGTTCACTTGGCTGCTTTACTACTGAGCAGGGGCAAAAGACTACTGAGGTTGTTGGTACTACACAGCTGGCTACTACCTCGGCTATTGAGGTTCAAAAGAGGTTAAGCCAAGTAGATCAAACTGCTATTACTGCTGTTACTGCTGCACTTATTACTTTTAGACTGTGGAGTTCTATTACACCGGCTACTAACTTTTAAAAGGAGCAGCATTATTTCCATAAATAGATCCTTGCTATGGTTGAGAATACGCAGATTAAACTGATACACCAGCAGAAGCAGCTTAAGGGACTTGCTGCTAATGAATAGTACCGCGTTGCTCCGTCACAGCACTTCTCTGCGACTGCTATTGCTACTATGCCGAACCATCAAGTACAGAAGGATCCTCAGGAATAGGTCCAGACAGTACAAACTTCTTGTATTCATACTTTTAGCGAATAAAGCTCTCCATTCGACTATCATCAGGCGTATGATTAGGACCCAGCGAGTGCTCCCAATACTTATTCGCTCTAGCATTACCCCATTTAAGCATATTGTCAATGTGATCCTGAGTCCATGTATCCAAATCCACAGACCTCACCTTAGATATGTGCACACCTAATGATCGATGGATACCTGAGCATCTCAGACAGATAAAAATACCCAAATTAGCACTAGCCCAACGAGGATCACGCTTCTTACAGTCAGCACAAATCTTATTGTCCGGCTATTGTAGTAAATCTTTCAAAATCTTTAAATGCTTCTCCACTGTCTTCTTGTCCGATGTCCGCTCAAATCTATTAGACATTTTCTATTTTTCTTTTATTATTCCTGTATTCTCTCTAGGTGCAACTGTAAAAATAATAATAATAAGCTAATCAGTTTAACTTTATGACGGAAACAAAGAAAAGCAACAATGAGCGACGGAAAATAGATTTTCGTGAATCAACCCGAACAGTCAACAGCTTTAACTGTTACTGTAGTTGTTCAATAAGTCAGTCGGTCCACTTAGAAAATTAAATGAATGTACATTTAAAAATACTGATGCAACTCAAGTAGATCATATTAAAATTCTTATAAACATCACGACATCTTGCGCTTCTTTCTCTTTCGCTGAGTTTACTTTTAGGATGAGGCTCTACGTGAAGCATCAACCTGAAAGTTTTCCAAATCCATCGTCTGTTTCAGCGCGCTCATGATGATAAGCTCTTTGGAATAGATACAATCCTACCATCCTGCATCACGCGCCTCTCTTACATACTGACTTTAAGTTGAATCAGTGATAAGAAATACATTGGGTCTCCTAGGCATTGGTAAAACTTGCAAGACTTCGCCGCCTGAAGCCAAAATCACCTCTTCGCAATTACTGTACGCGGAATCTTCAACATCCAGCACAAATTGATATCCGTTCATAAATCCATTCTAACATTGCAATCCCTTCTCAATAGATTCCTGAAGAACGAAATCGTTATCCTTCTCAAAGTGCTCATCTCTTAGTTGATATTCCGACGGATTCAAAAGTTCGCCGTCCTTAATCGAGTCGGTTAACCACTTATCTGATAGAATTTGAACTCCCTTGCTAATCGCGCACAGAAATCGCGGTGTTCTATAAATTTTATTGGTCACCAGATAATCAGCCAACGATAAATCTTGTTCTATCGATATGCCAAGACTCTATAATGCCACCTTATCCTTATCGCTGAGTTCAATTTTAGTTATGGATACTTTATACTTGATATCAGATGCTGCTTGAGGTTGAGGAGCTATGGGTTGAGACAATTTTCTAGTAGCTCTCCGTTAACTCTTGGTAGATTTCTGCGGTTTATCACGTTACACCTCCTCCACTTTGTCATCGTGCGTAACATCCTTCTTCATGGAAGTGTTTGCTTTCACAACATCAGCCGATTTCTTACGCGTAACATTTTTACCTTCAACAGATGATTTCTTCTTTTTCTATTTGTTACCAGCTTTCAACAATTTCTTATCCTCCTCCTATTTCAAATCAGAGTCGAGCATCGGTTCCAGCAGAGAATCTTGTGTCGCTGGCATGGCAAAGTTGGGATTTTGCGTCAAGTGCAAGTGAGGGACAATCTTCTCCTCCAAATCGTCAATCTGAGCGTCTCCAGGCTTATTTTGAGGTTAACTTTGAGTGGAGCAGGCCTGTGATAATTATGAGCGCGCAACCTCTATCTTCACTTCTGAATTTTCTACCATATTAGAATCTTAGTTATCATCGTCTTGCTGAGAGTTCGCCGCCAACAATACGTTGGAATTTGCCAATGCAGGAATCTGCTCCTGGACCGAGTAAAATTCTTCGTCATCTCCCAGAGGATCGTCACCTGCCGACACTTTCCTCGTATTCTTATTGCTAGAATTAGACTCCATCTCGGCCAAAGCTTGTTCCATTGATGATGATGCGGAAACTAATTTAAATTACATCTCCATGCGTCCTAGTCTGAACATATCGCCATCTTTGATTTAATAGTAACGTTTCGCCTTTTGAGGCTGCGCATCCTGGCCAATGTAGGTGCCATTAGTAGAGTTCAAATCTTACAGCCAATAATTGTGTTCGCATATTTCAATAGCAGCGTGTAGACTCGAGATATATTCATACTCTAGAACAATATCAGCTTTGCGCCCAAGCGTGACGTATCCATCATACAGAGGAACAGTGACTGCTGGATGTCCATACTACTCAGCAATAATCAAAACTGCACGAAGCTTCTTCTCCCCACCATCAGCCACTTACTCAACCGTCATCTTTTCTGACACTGTGCACTTTTGAAGTCGATATAGAACGTTAGCTAGGCAGTAGAATTACACCGGAAAGCCGTTGTACGGTACAAGTATGAGTGACGAGCGTCAAGAGAGACGAGACGCATTTCTGAAACAAGTTGAAACAAAACTGGAACACGTCGATTACTTTCGCGCTGAATCTATTTAGAATGGAAATCACAACTACTAATGATGTCATAACAAAGTTATCTAACGCGGGTTCAAATTTCGAGACAAGAATCTATTATGAGAATGATATTTTTATCGATAGTATCAATATGTAAAGAGGATTACCATGATTCCAATTACCAAAGCTAACCATGATATCTATTACAACTTCAACGCGGCATTTGTGGTGGGAGGCCCAATGGAGATATCTAAGCATTAGTACACAGCTCCAGAACCTGCAGAATATTTGAGCTATATCGTAGCAAATTAGTTCTACTAAACACTGAACAAAATCGCGGGAAACAGGTTAGGAAGAGTCCATGAGGAACCATTGACAGGCACTGGGAACGGGATAAGTGTCACGGGAGGCACAATGAATCCCACTGTGTTTGCAGGATACTGTGAAAAGTCGGGATTGTTTCCAATGAGGAGCGCCGCAGTAACATTACCCGCAGCACTTCCGCCGAATGCTTTACCGCCAATCTCCAACACCGATCTTTCGTATATAGTGACTCGTTTATCAGCGGGGCAGGTGATCCACCAACACCACAAGGAACGGACCCGGTACTTCTGCTAAAATAACTCACATCACTCACATTCACATCCGGATTAAGCATCCGGAACGAGGTGATGTTCACCGATTGCGCTCTAATCAATGAGATCAAACAGAATAATTCCCGAACCTCAAAAGGCGTAGGGCGGCAAAAGACTTGCAAAAGGCTTGGGGCGGTGCAACAATCGCTGGGAAGCAAACAAATTTGCGGCGGTTGCGAGTAGACATCCTAATCGGAATCCGATATCCGCGAAATATCCGATTTTCGACGGATATCGGGCGGTATTTTAATGAAAATTCGAAAGTTTCGGTCGGGATTTCATCGATATAGAAATGCAGTATCGAGAAATTAATCCATTTTTTACACAACTAGCCATCACATATCATAAAAGTTTCTCATTCTTCAAACTAATCCACTGCTATTTAATAAGACATCATTCCGTGCTTCCATTATCAAGATCACACTCTATTGAAGGTAGAACATCGGCAAATAGACTGCCTCTCAGACTAGAGGTGTTAACCCATGAACTAGTAGCGGTTAATGCCTCAATTGTGGTGGGTGCTAGACGATGGCGTTTCTTGTCAACAACTAAGCCACCTTGACTGAATTCTACTTCGGATGCCACACTTGCCGCAGGTACCGCCAAATAGTCTCTGGCAAGCTTGGCCACCACTGGATAGAGAGATTGATAAGTCGCCCAGTACTTGAGAGGATCGACGGAGCGACTAGAATTCTATTCGGAAAGGTAATTCATTAATTACTGCTTGGCCATATCAGATTTGGGCCCCATGTCCGGCACGGCACTGATAGCATCGTCATCTGAATCAATATCTGCAGTCAAAGAAGTGCTTATCAATGGAAAATCCTACTTACCATACTTCGCATAGTACCTTGCAAACAAAGTCCCCAAGACTTATTCCATCCGCTGCTTCTCTGACTCATCGTAAAATTCAGCAAAGAATCTAGTCTTGTAACGAGGATCTAGGCATGTAGCAATTTTGAAAGTCATTGACATAGATCCATTGAAGTACTTTTTGATCTTGAAGTACGCATCTCGAGCTGCCTTACACAGGATTTTCTCACTGCAACTGCACAGATCTAGCTCTTTAGACATGAGACTGCATTAATTTTCTGCATTGCAGTGACAAGCAGTGGTAGAACATTGGATATTGTAACATATTTCTAGCCAGAACAATCAGCCGTGATTACTTTGAAGACCTTTAAAAACTTCTGGATGCGATTGATAACGTCCCAGTCAATCACCACATCTTGCTGTTATTGTAAATACTCATCGATTGCAGGTCTCATCTTCAAAACACATTTCAGCATATCATAAGTCGAGTTCCATCTGGTTTTGACATCAAGAGAGATTGTAACATAAGTTACGTTATGGATTCTGCACAGATCTCTCAGAATCTGGGACTCTACATTAGATTTCTTGATTAGTTTAGCCAAATCGCGGAAGGCAACGACATTATCAACAATATTCGCCAAAGCATCGCTGCAGGCCAAATGTAAGACATGAGCTAAACAAGGGATTCTCATTTCGGACGGATTAAACCCGGGGTTCTTTTAGCAGAAGCTTGACACAAAGGTTCCATTATTCGAAGCATTATCCAGCGTCATGCACAATAATTAGTCATTAGGCGGAAGCATTTCATCTGCAATTTAAATATACACATTGCATATATCTTCCCCACCATGCCTACCGGGAAAATGCTTGAAACCAGCTAAACAACTCTGCAACTACCAGTCCTTATCAATGTAGTGAAAAGTCACTGCCATGAAGGGATGCTAGTTATTAGAACTCCAAATGTCAGACGTGATGCTATACTTACAATCGATCTGTTTGAACTTAGTAGACACTTCTACTTTCATTTCGATAAATTTCTTCATGCACATCTTCTTCAGTGTATCAGCCCCTTTTAATTCCTTTTAGACATTAGCCTCCAAATAGACCAGCAATTTACGTAAATGAACATTCTCAGCCAGCTCAAAAGACTGCTTAGTAGTGATCAAGAAGTTCAGCAGTAAGTCATGAAAAGTTTACGTATCATAAGTCTCTTCAGCTTTCTTCAGCGTCTTAAAATGTTTATCAATCGTATTGATATCCTTAAAAATTACCTTCGCACTCTCATCATTCAACTACTTTGCCAATTTTAGAGCATCCAGTATGGCCAGCTGCTTCCCATGCTTATCACGCAAGTGCTTGAGCATTGTGGAGGTATTCCCACGATCCTAATCGACAGGGCAAGAATAAGGGCATAATTGGCATTTGTGCTTCGTATTAACAGTTTTAAACGCATACCAAACAACACTTCCATTCTCCTTCTTCCGGACTCTCTTCGCAGACTAATCAGACAATGTGGAATTCAGTTAATCTTCATCATGGAGTCTCTTTGATGATGATTAAATGGATGGAGTAACAGACTACCTGTTGATATCACAATTCTCAGTGTCGCTCATAGTGTTACAGTTTGAGAATTGAAACAAGCGCATAAAAAAACATAAGAAACGCGGGTTTTGAAACGAGCATTGAACTTTTATACTTTTCGGGTATTCCGACGTGTATTTTTCGGTATCGGATATAAATTCGGTATTTTCGGTATATCGACCCGAAATTATCGGGATTTCCCGATTAGGATGTCTAATTGGTCCATAGCAACCCGCGTGGCTAATTGCCGCATTTCAATAGCCACTAGACCTATGCACTTTCATTGCTGATAAGGGTCTGGCAGTAGCGATTCAAGAAGCAATAACTGCCTTGTAATATTGTAGCTACCCTCTTCCTTGGTTTACCTATGCAGTATTATAATCTCAATTATGAAAGTCTTTCTGTTCATAAAGAAAATGCAAAAGTGCTAGCTGAAGTGAGGCGCTCCAAGTAAATGTGTACTTTCATGTGGCAGTCTGTAGCTGAAATGACACAAACTACTGATTCAAATACAGAGGCGAGTTTCCGGACGAGTACATAATGAATATGATCAACAGCTATCATGTACAATATAATTTATATGTGATACTACACTTCTTTCCAACAAGAAATTAATGGCCAGTCTTCATAATGCTGTTATGTCGGCTCTTAAAGATGGATGGGTGTAGTAAGATTTTGCAGGACTAAAAGGGAAATTGCTCACTTTGTCACAGTATGTTTTAACTGTGCAGAAGGGGCGTGCTGCTCACAAGTACGAAGGTGAGGCGATTCCTGAAAATAAGCGTTACTGTCCTTGTTTCCCGGTCTAGGATATTAAAACCAAGTCGGATATTGATAATTTGGTTCCAGGCGATCTTGTGAAAGTGGATGCTAAGCCAAGGCTGTATCGTATTAGAGATGAATTCAAAGTTGGTTTTGTGTTGGATCTGTGAAAGTCACTAAATTGAAGTCTTTAGACAAATAAGATTATGGACAACTCTATCAGCAAGACAGTGGAGAAAAATTGGTGGTTGACTTGTCGAATTTTGAGTTTTGAAAGTATATTCTTCATCAAAGTGACAAGGTAGTTCAATGAGACATTATATAAAAATGAGTTTGTTCTCAATCACATTTGTATCATTAGTCTACTCCAAATAATATGGTCTGAACGTAACGGCTCTGATAAATGGAAAGAAATTTGCCACAGAATTAGGGATATGAAACTCAATAACAATGTCACCAAGAATCAATTACGCGTAAGGAGAGGTGACGCTGGAGTCCCCAGTGAAGAGGCTAATAAGAGAAGGAAATTAAATCTACCGTAGTTATCAGTGGTAGTGATAAAGGAGCCCAGAAGAATGGTAAATGGGCAGACAGGCATCAAGCTACGCTTCAAGCGGAAGTTAAATGATGACGGCGGTGACGATGAAGAGGAAGGAAGGAAGAGAGAAAGGTTGCCTGTAGCGTGAAACAAGTTGGATGTATCAGAGAGCTATCCAGGTTCCGGTCCCGAAAGGTGACTGTGCTTACTAATTTTCATCAAGAAGGTCATATGATTCTTCTTCCTGTAAGGGCGGCTGATATAAGCTCGCTAAGAGTATTCAGACGGACAATTAGTCTTGTGAATTAGCTACTAATAAAATTTATTTATATGTCAATCACATTTTTTTCATTTTCACTTTTTTGGTGAGTCGGGTAACGCGTCGTTACATTGAATAATGTGTTATCAGGGTAAAGACCGCGAATAAATGGAATAGCTTGACTCTTACTACTTTAGCATATTTCACCATGCAACAAAAGTCCTTGATACAACTCATCTCTTTAGAATCGCACTTATGCTCTAAATTAGAAAATACTGCCAGTTAAGACTCTGATGACCAATCCGCAATTTCAACTTTAAAGTAAGTTGAAAAGAAGTCACTCTAAAATCCGACTTACAAGACTCTGGATGCAACCGTGAAAAAACGCACCGCCGGAACGCAATTCGTGCTAATTACAAACTGGGTATCCCGTAACTAAAAGGCGCCAATGGTATGGAAAGACATTAAGAAAATGCTGGTTTAACTGCTGCCCTAGAACTAGTCATCTACGGTGACTGTGACGCAACTTATCAAAAGTGAACATAATACGTCACTAAACAAGAGTAATCCCCTACCGTGGCAACCATTTCACCAAAAAGAAAAGACTACAGTAGTCTGATTTTTATCCATTTGCTCCGACACGCAAATGTTCACTGATGATTTACTGCTAAGCAGATCTAAAACACGGTTTCAACTTTATGAGTTTAATTTCTTCCATTTTAAACAAAAACAACAACAACATCCTTTTGAGGTTCGGGGCAAACCAGAAGCTCTCCGCCACGCGCGAGAGAGCTCTGGGTTAAATAATGATAATGTAACAATTCTCACGGTTCCAATCATGATTTAAAGTGGGAAAAAGTCGAAAATTACAAGCAGCTTCCAAAATATCTAACAATTTGAAACATAATGATGGCAAGTAGATTAATAGATAGATGATGGCTTGAATATTCAATCGCAAATGGAGACTCTCTCGATTTACATTAACGTTTGCTCATCACCGTAGTCAAATTGCAAAGCATGACAACGCACAGAGTATGATGAAACAGTCGATATTGAACGAGTAGGTCATGCTTTCTATTCTAAACTGTAAGTCAAAACGCGATAATAAAGGATTTGAATATTATCTGTAGCTCCTATACCAGATAATATGCAATGCTATTGTGTCTATCAACTCGCAGTTGAAATTAATTGCGGAAATGGTCAAGCGAATCGTCTCTCACTATTTTCTTCTCATGAAATCAGCGATAGACAACCGCGACGACCAGTCATCATCATCGAGTACTCAAGTTGCTATTGTTATTATTGATTCCTTTTTCAAGTTTGGTTGTTTAATAAAATGAATTCTAGTAATCATAGTATGTCAGGCTCTAAAAAGTCACATTAAGGTCCAAGTCATAGAAATCATAATCATCAATAAGGACAGAAGCCTGGATTCATTGCCGAGAGCTCAAAGTCGTCATCTGCTGCTGTGAATAAGAAATAAAATTATCAAGACCTTCTCAGTTCTATATCTGATTTCACCTCTGAGATTGTCCGCAATAGTATAGTCGATGATAATTAGCTTGGTGATAATCAGCTTTAGCACAATGATAAGGATGGACTTGAGCAGCGGATATTGGCGGAGAAGTAATTGTAGCTATTCTCCGACGGTGGCAGTTAGTAATAACAATAGTCTACTTTGGATGTGAGGCACGCGTTTAAATAAAATGATATCAGTCCGGAGTACAATGTTACTGATGTTGATGTGATAGCTGAGCTAATTTAGAGTAAAATAGAGGAAGGTCATGGGGAATGTGTTCTCGAATTGGGATCTTCGTAGCATGGTATCGTTTTGAATACATCAGAGCAATTGGAACATTTGATTAAAGTATACCAATAGGCAGCACAGAAGCTCAGTCTTGTGGCTACGGTGGTTTACAATAAGTAGGAGAATGACCGGTATAATGCTTATCTCTTGATAAGACATCAAGTGGACAGTGCTCATGCTGATGCTTCGCATTTGATTGAATTAAGAGTGGCATGTGTGGGTAATGTTGATAGTGGAAAGTGCTTTGCTTATGATACCAAATTACTCTCAGCTGATTTGAAGCCTATCACTGTTTAAGATATTAAAGTTGGCGATAATCTTTTAGGTCCTGATGGTAGTATTCGAACAGTCTTGCCAGGATCTCTTACCCGTGGAAGTGGTATGCTATATAGAATTGTACCGTAAGCGCCTAAATTTTCTCCTTTTGTGGTCACTGGTAATCATATTCTGGTATTATAGTTGCAGGGAGATTCATCATCATTACGATTTAAGATTACTGTTGTGGAATTTCTATCGCTTCCTCATGAACTAAGGTCCAAGCTTCAGCTTATCTAAGCTAATGTGAGTACTCTATTTGTTGATTCTGAAGGCTCTGTGGGCCCGGATTCAGAGAACTGTGTAAGGAACTCTGCCTGTCGGAATGATTTTTTGAAGTGCTTTAAATAATGGTTAGCTGGTATGTTATTTTGCTTCTGGTAGAGTAAACATCAGTAATTTTAGTCCATAGACTGTGCTATTAAAATTAACTTTATAAGGATACTATTGGAAATATTTCAAATGAATATTATGCATTCATCTGTAATAGAGCTGTCTAAATTGGAGGCTTAGAGTATATTTGATTATGTAACTAAGGTTTACACTGAAGAAGAGCGTCAGCATGGGGGATAGAGTAAAGATTTGTACTGGAACAGAGGTTTACGCACTGGATATCTCATTCTTTAAAGGCGGGTGTAGTTATTGTAAGCTCTCTGCAATTATTCATTGTCTGATTTTTGTACTGAGCTGATCGCTGCTCTCAAATCTATAGATCTTTAACGTGTTGATAATACGAGTTTTAATCAAAGCGCCGAGTGTAGAGATATCCATCACTGTGAGTAAAGTTCATTTACAATAAAAGAATGCGGCGAAGGTGCGTATTACGGATTTGAAGTGGATGGCGACCATATGATATTGCTCAGTGATTGTACAATTACTCATAATTCGACAACATTAGGTGTACTGACATCAAGTGACTTGGATGATGGAAGAGGCGCCGCTAGAGTTAAGCTGTTTAAACATAAGCATGAGATAGACACTGGTAGAACGTCGTCCATTGGTCTCGAGATTATGGGATTCGATTCTACCGGGAGGCAAGTAGTTAAATAAGCGGATAACTTTGGTAGAAAGCTCAGTTGGGAAGAGATCAGCCGGCGGGCAGCTAAAATGATATCGTTTATTGACTTGGCCGGACACGAGAGATACCTGAAGACCACCGTGTTCGGTATGACTGGATGTATGCCTGATTATGTGATGCTCATGATTGGATCTAATGCTGGAATTATAGGTATGACTAAGGAGCATCTAGGATTGGCTCTGGCTTTAAATGTCCCAGTCTTTGTCGTCATTACCAAGATTGATATGTGTCCTGCCAATATTCTGGAATCCACCATCAAGTAGCTGACAAAGATTCTCAAGAGCAGCGGGTGTCGAAAGATTCCTATCTTTATCAATTCAATGAGTGATGTTATATCAACTACCAAAACGTTCGTGTCTGAGCGCGTATGTCCTATATTCTAGATCAGCAATGTCAGTGGTGTTGGCGTTGATTTGCTTAGGAGTTTTATTAATCTTCTCCCAGTGTACAAGTAATTTGATCCAAAGAAGTCTGTTCATATCCAGATCACAGAGTCATTCAGCGTCCCCGGTGTTGGCTGCGTTGTATCTGGTGTTCTATTGAATGGTACCGTGCGTGTTGGTGATTCCCTCCAACTTGGTCCTGATAGCAACGGGCATTTTATACCGGCGCAAATTAAATCTATTCACATTAAGCGGCTCAACGTACCATATGCAAGTGCTGGTTAGACGGCATGTTTTGCCCTTAAGAAGATCAAGCGTAGCTACTTGCGAAAAGGCATGGTGTTATTAGGAAAAGATGTGAAGCCTGAGGCTGTGCAGGTATTCGAGGCTGAAGTTCTGGTACTGTATCACAGTTCAACTATTGGAAAATGTTATCAGACCATGGTTCATGTGGGAAATGTGCGGTAAGCGGCGTACGTACTATCCATAACGCCATAAAAATAGATACTTGAGAGTGGTGGTGGTGGTGGCGAACTAGCAAAATCTGGCTCTGCTGATAACTTGGCTAATTAATCTTAATCTGATGGTGTTGGTACTTCTCAAAGCCTGGCTGAGAGAAATGTTATCAGAACAGGTGACAGGGCTCTTGTTAAATTTCGCTTTATGAAGTATCCAGAATATGTACAAGTTGGCTAGCGTTTGCTATTCAGGGAAGGTAGAACTAAAGGAGTTGGTAAAATAACTAGATTATTAGCGTGATTGTGCTCTCACCATGCGTATGTACATGTATAATTGCGCTTAGGACCTCATAAAACTATTCAAATAAAAAATGAAATTGCTGTATGAATGAGTTTACTACTATCAGATTATATTTATCATGCGGTAAAAGCATCGCGATCACTTGTGCTTCAACTTCTTGATGTAGAATTCCAACTCCTTACCTTCAAGAATGTAGCCATCACAACGACCAGTCTAACCAGGACGGCTAGAGATACATGCAAGCAATCTACCGGCGACAAACTGATCATCGATAGCAGCCTCAACGTGAGCATCATCCTTACGCGACTCAATCTTGCGCTTGACGTGGCTCGACTGCTTCTTCTAATCTGCACCGTCCTGCTTTGACTCCTCAGCAGCAGCGGCCGCCTGTGCTCTCTTCTTCTTACCCAAAACCTCACCATAATGAGCCTCCCACCACTGACGGAATGGAGCGGCATCAATCTGCACGATGGCATTCTTCACCAAAGTCTTGGTACGCACCAACTCGTTATTGGAAGCGTTATAAACAACATCGATAATACGCGTCTTACGGGTTATTGCCTCTGATCCCCAAGAGAAGTTTCCAGTCTCCAGACGCAGTGCACGGTGCTTGGTATTTCCACCCATGGTACGGACAGTGTGCACTTTACGAGCACCCAGCTTGGTCATTGCCGGCTGACGTCCCAATTCAAACTTACGCTTCTTGCGGTATGCGGCGCGCTTAGCACCAGTTGCGGATCGCTTGTGGCGACTATCTCTAGAAATTCCCATATTGTACTATTAAGTTACTTCTCAAAATAACAATAATAAGGATAGCTGAATTGATGATGATCCACGAAAAGATTAAAATGATAGCCGTTTTCGCCTTTCGGTTATTTTCGGTTGCTGATTGGGGACGCGCCTTGGAGCTTCTTTTACGCGACACGCTCAAAAGGAAATTTAAAAAAGTGTGTCACGCCCTGAGGTGAAGCAGCATTGCTCGCTATGAAAAATTATTAGATGAATGATCGCTCCGTTGTTATCGCATCAATAAAATGAAGAGATAATGAAAAGTTGCTAATTAATTGACAGATTATTGCGTTTAATGGAATACAGTGTGATGCGTGCTGTCTTCATGCACAGACATCTCGTACTTTTTGAACTGATTCAACTCTGAGCGTATTTCATCCCGCAGCTGAGGAGTCAGCTTCTTGAAAGTCAAATCATTGCCAGGCTTACGGTTATAGTACACTTTTGAGTGCGTCTCTATAATTCGCGTATCATCATCTTTAAACTAAATACTCTTGACACTTCCGGACTGTTTCATCTGATTCATTTACGGTTCAGGCAATTGCTGTGATTACGCGTCAGTATCAACCAGCAGCAGATGTAAATTAGGAGAAGAGTGAGTTGTTAGAGTCTGACCAAGCAGCAATTTAACTTGATTTTTAGCCTCTTACTCTTGCGGCTCAATTTTGGACGATTTCACCACTTCCCCAGTCTGAGTGTCAACAGTAGAAACATTAGACTTGCTACCGCTATTAGCATCTCGCTTCTTTAAGATAGATTTTGGCGGCGCAGTGACCAGCTGATTAATGTTGTCCATTGACGCTGATTTACCTGGTGCACCTGTATCGGGCTTTGAGTTGGATTGCACTTCACCAGTGCCGCCGTTACCACTACCTTTCATCATGTACCTCTTCAGTGCCTCTTTTCTCAGACTACTAGAGAGTGCATCAAAGATGGCCAAGTTTGTAAAGCTTGAAGTTAGGCTTCCTTTACTGTTTGACCCTGAGCCAGCATTAATTGCATTTTTCTGTGGACTGTTCTAAGCAGATTATGGCGACGGAGAGTTATCTTTATTAGACTTGGCTAAAGATTTATTATCCGTACTCTTGCCAGGTAATTTTCTAAAGCCAGACACAAACTTTTAGGACCAGCTATGCTTTGTCTAAGTGGCAGGTTACTCACCATCAGCAGGTGCATCAGCATCGACAGTGGCCTCCCCAGAGTCGGATATAAAGGACGCGTCTGACACGTCATCTTCACTCATATCTGACATACTTGCCTGGCTGATGGCATTTTTAACTTTTGCAAATGAGCTCAGATCAAGAGATACGTTAGAATCATTATCACCGTTATCTGTAACAGAGAATGCTTGATCAATCTTTGCTGCCAAATCTTAACTTTTAATCGATGGAGAATCGCTGACATCTTGAGTCATTGCACAGCCATCTTATACTGATGCCATTTTTGTGATATTTTAGTGCTTAAAGTAAACAAGTAGACACTGTAGATAAAAAAGCGGGATAAATTATAGAATGGTCTAATGGTTAATATTAAACCTGAAAACACTTGCTTTAATGATCACCCAATCACGGACACTCTCAACAATCAAGATTTCCTATTAAGTAGTTCTACTAAAATGCTTCATTGTAGTAACAAATAAATTTTATTCAATTATAGATCTTAAGATTAAGAATTACGTATTTAAATAATTATATTAATCACATTGGATCATTGGCATGTTCATGATATCTATCTTGAGGGAGCGAGCCATGTTTACCATACCAAATACCACACGCGTTACACAGTGTTTTTGAACCACCAGGACCCTTCCTCAAAGTTGGTGTAAATTTGCCGCTCAACAGACACCAACTGCAGCGCCACTTGGAACGGAACTCACCAACCTCGAGTGATCCATCAGCGTTAAATTTCTGAGCACTAGCGCCAAAGCCGCGGTGTCCTTTAGGCGGACTTGAACCAAGTTGACCAAGCAATGCATTCTACTTTATAGTCTCTTCCATCTTCTTAAGCACCAGAGCCTCTTCCTCAGGAGTTGGTTTATAATTACGATACGGAACTTTTGATGCAGAGGCGCCCTGCTTCGGTAGAGGTGCTGGCTGCTGTGTTCTCTGATACACTGCACCTGGTATATTTGCAATGCCAAAGTTGTACTACTGATTGACTATACCTGCACTATTAAATGATGGCATACCAGCATTATTCTATTAAAATACACTACTCTATCGCTGCTACTACTACTACTACGATTATTGAAATCTTCTGCTAAATCTACTAGACTCCTACGTGTCATTGTCATAACCGTGGCGATTGAGCACTATAAAATTACCCTCATTCTTCTATGATCTTCTTAATCTTCTACTAGTCCTATCAAGCTCCTTCTCACGACGCTCCAACTCTTCAGGATCAAGAAATTCCAACTATGGTCCATAATCCTCGCTATCGACGCGGAATGGCATAATGGTGGAAGTTTTACTATCAACAGGCAAAGAATCCATTTTAAGCACATCATCAAAGTTGATTCTAGCATAACAAATCTACTCCCTAATCTAATGTGCAACGCTGGACACCCACTCCCCGCCAATACCCAATTCTTCACAGAGACGCTTGGCAAAGCTCTCCGGCGTGTCAACAGACGGATCAGTGCTGGCCTCATCATTAACAGGATAGTTCTATGGAGTCAGAGGCCACTCAAATTAATCATTCAAATGTACATCACCCACTTGCATATCCAGCTTAATGATAGTACGCCACTCAGACTCTTGATGCAGATCTTCAATATTCGGATCATCGACAGCGAATACTTGATCTTCATAATCACCAACAGTGCCCTGCCATGCCTCACACTACTATCTAATGGAATTGGCAATCTAATACGCCACCTGGTTATAGGAGTGATGATGGTGCTCAACGAGATCATCTATGAGCAGCTGGGCAAATTGTTCTGGTGTCATCAGATTCTCATATAAATTCCATGTAAAGCAATCTCTAATTTTCAAGCCATCCACTTCTATGTCGAGCCTAATAGGCACAAGCTTTACAGGATAATCATTTCGCTCCAGAGATATCGTTAAATTGTTCTCTCTACATACAACAGAATTTTAAATAAAGAAATTGTATAACTCAAATACATCATCATCAGACTTACAATCTAGCAAAATTTCCCTTTCGAAATTTGTTTGTGTTGTATGCAATAGACTATTAAGCCGTCCGCGTTGGACCTAATGAACTATCCTTTGAGGCAAATAGACTCATAATTTTACAATCTATTAATGCTATAGGGCAGATTCAATCGAAAACAGATCTTGGACACTTCTACAACAAATTAACGACCGCTGAGCTTATCGGCTTTGGGAGTTTGTCGCCGCTTCTTCGTTATGAAAACCTTTTAGTTGGCGAGACGAGAAAGAATGAGGCGATGGCAGGAGATCAAACTGCAAAGCTAACTGGGCGAAAAACTATAGATATTGCGAAATGTTTTATAACAGTACTACTGTTACTGAGAGAGTTTATCTCATCAAAAGAGAAATTAATTTCAAAATTACAGTGCTTCTATATGAACGCATAGTATTCATTAAAACTACATCTTCAAGCGGTCAATGCATGCTGTAATAGAATCAACCGCAGGTCTCACGTCAACATGCATCACAGCTTCATCTTCATTGCCAAATTGCACAGGCTCCGAGGAATCACCTTCATAATAATCAATAACGTACCGCACCTCACGACCACAGCGATCAATAATCCAGTCGTGGCGATCAAACGGTCGAGGCGCCAATCCCAAGTTATAATAGAACCAAGCGCGAGGAGACAATTAGTTCGGCTTACCACTAAATTTCAGCAATCGAGGACCAGTAGGACACTCCTTGCAATGCATTGACTCCCATCGCTCTATCTCTTTCCACGTTCGCTCATTAATCTCATTATGGATAGATACAATCATGGAAACGTCACGCTCATCGGTCGGCTTACCTTTGCGGTGCAGAGCATTGTAAAATTGCTGGTCACTTGGATATACCCAATTACTTTCTTCAACAGCATTTCCGCTATCATTGGGGCCGTCTTTGGAGGCGCGGGGTATGGATGATATCTGACGACTTGTATCCAACTTTGTTTCCTAATCCGGCGCAGGTGATTGAGGTAGATCAGGCATCATATTATCATGCCTCACAGGGCACACAGCAGCATTAGACTATCTCCGCTCTTTCCCAGCAGACATTGGACACTCTCCAATTGGTAATGCATTGTTATTGTCAGTTTTTGACTATGTCGTCACCATTTTTATGATATTATTGTACTGATCAAGAATGAGAAAACCGTAAAAACTTACGTCAAGATAGTATCAAACGGAAAAGATGATGATAATATAATCACCTATATGTATTTCTTTGCAACTTCACTACGGTCTTTCAGAAACCTTTTCATCTTTTTAGCTATAATCATTGCTCTCTACCTGCACGTTCAACAACAGAGTATCAGTGTCCAAAAAGACTCTATTCTTGGAGTTGGCGACGATAGAGGCAATCTCACGAGCATTCTCAATCTTTCTCAAGTCCAAGAAACCAGGATTGTTCACGATGGCTCTACCAATCATCTCAGCAGCCTGAGCCTCACCCTATGCACGCACAATGGTACTCTGCTTCTCCTGCTTGGCCTTCTCCACCAGGAACGCAGCACGCTGAGCCTCCTGCTGACTGACTTGCTTCGCCTCCACAGCATGAGTAAACTCTGGGCCAAATTTGAGGTGAGTGATGGACACGTCATCAAGCACAATGTTGAATTTCTGGGCGCGTTCTCTCAGCGATTCACGCAGTAGACGACTAACTCTTTCTCTCTGAGTGATAAGCTACGCGGCATTAAATTGCGCCACCACACTCTTCAGAGTTTCGTTCACAATAGATGGCAGTACAATTTCGTCATAATCCATGCCCAGAGTCTTGTATATCACGGGCAAGTTTTCCACGGATGGACGTGACAGCACACGAATCGTGATATTGACCATCTGCAAATCCTTAGTACCAGTCAGCGATGGAATATTACGCGGCTTCGCACGAACATCATATATGATGACCTGTTCTAGCCACGGAAATCTCAAATGAGTTCCTTCAGGATATACTTTATCCAACACACCAAAGACTCTAGAATACTTTACCGCTCTGTGACCACCATCAACATTGTACAGGCTGGCATTTACACCGGCTGCCGCGAATCCAAGACCAACCAACGCGCCAACTCCACCAAACAGACCGCGTCCTCCGCCTGGTATTTTAATATTTCTCAAATTTTCCATTATTAATATTGACCGATTAAGCTGTTTATATCACGTCAGCTCTAATAAAATATCTTTTTACTTTGATTGTTCGTGCTTACAGTGGCGAGAATGAGATTTCTAAGGTTGCGCGACGTCACAACAGACACCGCGTCTGAGCTATTGTTTCGCTAAAGGCTGTACCTGAATCTTTGCAGAGAGGTGGTATAAGTCCTCAAATATCAGTCGAGAGAAAAACATTAGAATAATAAAATGCACAAAATATTCATGTATAAACATATTAATTTCAAATTTCATTCAAAATAACATCCAGGCATGGGGCAGTATGACAGATACAACCATGGCAAACAATGGAACATTTTGAAACGGATTCATTGCAGCCATGTCAGCATCATCCAAGGAATCGTTTATTCCATCCGCGTCGCCATCCATTTATAAATTCTGCATACTCAACATTGGAGAAAGAGCATACTGGGCGCCATAATCATCACTTGAAGTGGAGTAAATAGAGCTTCTACGACTCGAGCAACCGCCAGACATTGCTGAAGAACTAGAAGTTAAATCTTACAGGGATACATTAGGACTTATATCAAAATTTGTAGTTGACAACTCCATATCTGTACTTTATACCAGATGAATCTTTAATTTCTCAATTGATAATGCGACTATCACTGTGAGAAAGAAGTTCAAATCGGGATCCATCAAATTGGCTTTCAATTTCTCACGGATCAGTCGTCCCATCGATGGTGGTTTCCAGGGAATGCGCCACGCCATCCGTATTGATCAACGAAGGTGAAAACTCTCGGATATTAGCAAAAGCTTATGGTCTACCTATACTTTTAATGAACAAAAACACACGTTAGATTACTCTTAGTAAGAAATGCTGTCGATAATAAAGCCAAGTTTTATATACAGACCAATACCTGTCTACAATCGCATTAAATACCTACATTGTACATATGTAACTACCCGTTGAAGAAACCGTTGATGCTAACAGGAGAATTATAATGGTGAATGGTTTAAAGGATGCGTACGTGGATTAATTGATGCAATCGCGAATGGATATCGATTGCGACTGCACGCCCTTGTTCGCCGATATTTGTTTTATCCTGGTGAAGTTCGGATGCAGATTACGCAATATACTTAATCTGCGATTGCTGAAGGAGATGGAAAGCACTCCGCCTGACGACTTCCTGACTATGGAAAGTAATAAGAATGCCCACTCATCAATTAAGATTTGTTATATGGAGACATGGGGAAGCTCACTTGATGCCATCAATTTTATAAAATTTACTATTGCGTGTTCAAAGAGTAAAAAGAAGAGTTAAACAAAAGTTGGTAGTTCATGATGGCAAAAAGTGGATAATTATCTGAAAAGCCCTGTAGTCTCTCATGCTCTTTCACTAGGTATTTCATTATAGAGTTCCTTGCGCCAAAGTCCAAATACCCAGTGCATCGTAGACTCGATATCCAAGGCTGTAAATAGATCGCTTCCTGATGTGTACATACAGCGAAAGAGATCTTTACAATGGTCCAACATCGCTTGTGCCACTTCAGCCGTGTTTTCAGGGGGAACATCGCTGTCCCAAATGGCACGCATCCTCTGCGCCAACCACTCGGGATGTCCACCATCGCATTTCCCACTACAGACATCCAAGACCCAGCTACGTCCGTCGCTTTGACAGAAAAGTATTTACCTATACTTTGACCAATTCAGAAGCAGGAGATTCAGCTCTACGTAACCAGCCACAACACTCTTTCTGCTTCCCAAATAGCCCAACGCTCCTGAAAGCTGAATCGGATAGCCATAGCTACATTCCCATGATCTTATATTGTACCGTTCCCTCTCTATGAGAGAACTTTTGTCGGTAGATTCAAACTCGGTAATGGCGTCATGAAGACATCGCGCAAAATGTCCGACAACAGAGAGCCCAGCCTCGTCAACCAAGAGCCGCTTCTTACTCGGATCTTTCGGGTGATATTCATATTTGAGGACTTTGTCCAGAGCATTCCACGGAATTCGATGTTCCAGATGCATGATTGTGATAACTTTGAGGAAATTACAAACTGTCACTGCGATAAATAGAAAGAACGGATGCGCCAAAGCAAAATCGCTCCTTACTTCTAAAAGACATCCTCGTCCGCCAAGTTTCTGAGCTCGCCGAAAACTTATCGAAAAGTCGAGCTTATCGCGCAAAGTTCGTCGCCCAAGTTTATTGGTTCTGCTGTGAATATGGCTAGAGTTGTACCTGGTAATGATAGTCCGGCTCCCATGAAGCGCACTCAGAACGAGGGACATATCACGAAGAACTCTCTGGATTTACACACGGAGCCGTTGGAATTGACTGGCGATCGACGCCGAAATCGCCCGATTCCGATGCTCACGATAAAGGCGTGCCAATCAAATCTAAATCTTCTTGCCGCACAGTCGAAACAATGACAACTAAGGATATTGGAGGTATTGAAAAACTCTCCAATATTTTCAAGAATATCTGCAACAGTGCATTGTACCATTTTATTGATCTTAGTCGCTAATAATTAAGATGGAAGTTTGAAACAATCGAGTGTAGAACTGAAACCGTGTTGACGCGTTTCAGTCACTCACTCACTCACTTTATCACACAAGAGTTGAAACAACTGTAAATATACTTGTTATATCTCATATTCACTACACTCTCTTATATTATTCTTAACATCCGACCGCTTATTGGGACACCAGTGACTGGCAGTTGATTGTGGATGATTGGATCTCATTTCTGCTTGTGGTCTACAACTACTGTTCCCCATTATGACTCTGTTGCAGTTTGACTGATGTTGAAAATGCTGATGTCATCGAGAGAAGTTTTTCAGATTCTGGAGCATTGTTTGATGGTAGAGTCACGCGTCAATATATAGCATAGGCTGTAGTGACGGTTTTTAAAGAGAATATTCGAGAGTGATGCTTACACTGTTTGTGAGTTGAAGGCATTACTTATACTATGCATCTACCCTCCACTACGTAAAAATCATCTGGTCTCCACTAAGAATCAGTGATCCAACTTTGTTAATGAATAGTAGATGATCAAGAATTTGGTTTTCTCAAGCCATTGCATTGGCTGATTGTCATCCAGTGTGGTGCTGTATATTTCATCTCCTGCGGCTCATTCGATAGTGATAGATCAAATATTTCTTGCAATGTATATTAATATTAAAAACCATCATTTATTTAAAACTCAAAATATATCATTATAATCGCTACACACTCATCCTTAACGGACTGCTTAGTTGTGCTTTTTCACAAGCTGCACCATATCTTCATCATAGAAGTTTTTAGTGCTAATTCCCTGAAAGTCGTACGATCCCAGATTCCAAGTGAAGACTCCAGATACCTTGTACTGTGCGCCTGGAGCATTTCCACTGAGGTACTTCGCCGTCTGCTCATAGTAGTATTTACGATAATCATTGACATCTTTATTCTCCCACGGGTTGATCGAATGATTGAATACGGTAAAGAACGGATATCTTGCAGCCATGGTTGCATTCGCTGCAGTTTCATTGCCATGCTGGGACTGTCCTCCACCAACGCCATATTCAAAGAAGTAGAATTGCTTTCCTTTGGCAATCAACGCCTTGGTATCAACACCAAACAGCTTTGACTCTTCATCGAATTGGTAGGCGGCAGCTTCCAAATCGCGAGTCTCAAAGTTAGGAGTCAGGCTCGGGTACGAAGATATGCCAAAGAAATCCAAGCGGTCATAAAGAGCAGCAATAGCTTCGTTATCGTAATTTGCAGCAATTTGACCAAAATCTTCCTTAAATTTTGTTAAATACAATCCAGTTTCAACAATGTCAACATGCAGACAATGACACAACTTGTTAAAATTAGTGTTTGCACCAATGTAGACATTACTTAAGCCTTCGAAATCTTCATCCTTTAACTTATTAGCAAAAGCCAGCCATTCTTTAGGCTTAGCGTACAAACACGCAGACATTTCTCCTTACATACCAACCCAGACTTTAGTATCAGGCTTACTGGATATAGCTCTCTTGACAGCATTAGCAAGTGGTTGCAGATAGGCATCATAATAACTTAACCCACCATGTTTCTCTTCAGGACTAAAGACTAGCCCATTTCTCCACAAGCCTTTCTAACCACCATCATCCAAATGAGGCGTCAGCGCGAGATTGAAGCCCTTCTCAACAGCTCTTGAAAAACACTTTGTCATATTTTCCTCCAGCTATTGGATTTGCTCTTTAGAGATCTCTGGGCAAGCAGTGCCAGCTTTGTCTGTGGCAGAGTAGCAAAAATGCGTTACACGGGATTGCTTTTCCCAGGATAAGTCTTTGGAATCATCCCACCAGTAGAAAGTTGGGACAAATAGTAAGACATCAGAGTAACTAACTTCTGCTGCGCGATCGACATAGTCCAAACAAACGTTAATATCAGTAAACATCTCGTGTTTGAATGTGATAATAGCAGAGGAGATAGGGGCATGAGACTGGACGCCTGTGTTAGTAGGCTAAGCATTCAATAAACCGGCAGTCAAGGAGACAATAGTGTAGACAATCTATTCTAAATTTTACTTCATTTTATCTCTGTATGTATTAGTGTTAAGCGGAAGAAATAGGATAGCTTGATATCATTGAAGTCGAGCGGTTACATGCTTATATCGAAATTGACGAATAGGGGAGTCAGATAGAGTCACTTGCGTAAAATGTAACCTCAGCAGTCCAAATCCGATAAGATCTCTTCCATCATTGGATAGTCGATCTAAATTGAAATTCAATGAAACGTTAAAATACGCGTGACTGTTTGATTGTGATTGGCAATAACAGATGTAACCGCGTGATTAACAGGTAGATGGTGGCATATACTTTGGATGAATTCAGAGAATAAAGTTAGTGATAGTGACTTTACTCAACAAAACTACTTGACTTCTTGAATACACTCGACCCGATTCCTCAGCTCTCATTAGCCAACTAATCAATAACTCGCAAAGTTCCATAACTGAATGGGACGGCTCGCACAGAGGCGCAGTGGGAACGGCGCTGGTGCGATAATGGCATCGATCTTTGTAATCACCCCATCTCTCATTCCGCTGCTTACTATCACATGCGCTTTCTCCACAAGTACGTCCGATCTAGAAAATTTGACTTCAGATGACTGACAAAGTTGACGTTTAGCATCAATACGTAACTTGTTGTTTCAAGCAGCAAGAGAAACTATATCGCATTAACGGCGGTTTATTGCTGCGGGATGCATGAGAATGGAGCCCAAAAAAATAAAAATGGACTTTATAGGCACTCCGACGAGTTGAGTGAGCAATATTATACTTTGTCTTATAATCCACAACCGCGGAACAGACCACATAGTGTTTACCGCGGCGGGAGTGCAAATCTGTCCACATTTACTATATCCCACTCATGCACACGTCCAAATGACACAAGCAGCCGATTTAACTCACAAATTAAACAAAGTAGGCGCATGTATCCAGAACATCGCCAAAATCAACTGGCATCACCCGTTGCACGTTTTAATTAAATTTCACCATAACTATATATTTATTCTATCACACAAGACATATTACCCATCATCAGCGCTTTAAAATTTAATCTCACCAGTACATAGAAGCTAACAGTTGGTCCCGTCTAGCACGAACACGAGCGGCGTCTTCCTTCGTCAGTATCTGATCAACTTTCTATTCAGCAAGCTCATAATCAACCTTCGATTCTCGAAGGGCGTGCAGGTATTTAGCCAACCACGATAAATTACCAGGGAACATCCGAACAAAAGAAGCAGCAAGTTAGCCTCTTGATTATTGTACATTCGGTAAATCTTTGTACTGAGCTGGCAAACATGCAACAAAACCGGGTTCAAGAGAATTTTGTGACGCGTCGAGAATCTTGGGAATTACTAAATCCAGCATTTCATTACCGCCCAAAATAGGCACAAATTCCCTAATCAATCTTTTTATCTTCTATTCTCCTACCTGACACCTGTCAATAGCAATATCCCCATTGCGTAATGACGGATCGAAAAGTTCATGAAGCGCAATATTCATTGAAGTATTCATTTGCCAGAAGATAACTGTAAACCATTGAGCCATGTATTAAACAGAGAATGGACCAAATAGCTCGAGTATCACCTTCATGGCATCAACCTTGTCCTGCTAGACAAATTCACTAATGACATATTCTGCAACGCGTTCCTAATAGTCCATTCTTTCATTTAACAACACCGACACAGAAAGACACATACTATCGTTATTTACCTTATACAATACCAATTGGTTAAGTAGAATGCTCAAAACTCTCCAGTTCGAATCATCAAATGCCTTTACAATCAACTTGAAATATAAATTGTCAACCATAACCAACTTTTCATAATGTCCTAGAAGAGCAATTAAGATAGCAGCTCGCTCCACGGTCATTTCTCCCAATGCAAAAGCTTCAATGGAACTCTACAACTTTAAAAAGAATCTATTGGTATTATATTGGCCAAGGAACGCTCTAATCCTGAGTACAAAATTTCCCTTTCTTCTTCATCTTCTTCATCATCTTCGTAGTCGCTATAATCATCTCCGCCTGAAATATCAAAATGCACTCCACCTATTGGCGTAAAATAATTTAACAGCCCTTTGTACGCGATTGAGATGTCGCTGTAATACAATTAAGACTGAACAAAATCTAGCGCCAGATCCTTCGGTTCGAAAGACTTGTAACCTAATGCCTTCAAAAATTGACTCCCTGCATCAATGTAAAACCACGATCTATATAGGATTCCATCTTAATTTTCACGGCGGTTTAAAGAGTTTTTTAGTAACTGATCAACTAGACGCTATTGAAAGCGATCTGATAATTGACAATTGAAATACTTCTCCAACTTTGGACCAACTTCATTTAAATCAGCGGTTCGCTAACGAAAGTGTCCCTCAAACACTTCTAAATACAGCAAATCACCATAATTTTGAAGTATGCTGTAAATGTAGCCATACTTGGAAACAGTCCAAGACTTCAAGGAAGGAGCGGTGGTAAGTGAATGAGACTATAAATACAAATCTACAATCTAGTACACAAAATCTTCCCCATAGTAGACTATAATCTCGTCATGAACGTTCGCAGTCTCGCATCCAATATCATCTGAATGTAGTGAGCGTGTCTAGCTAGCGGGAAGGTATTCCAAAAGAGCCTACCACCACACCGGATCATGATGGCCCAATTCTCTCCCGCTCCTGATTTGAGTATACTATTGTAGAATAGGCGAGTTTTTAATGGATGGATAGAAAAAATAGAGATAATCTTGCTTATCTCTCAATTGCAGATACTTATGAAACTACAAGCGATAGGCTGTCAGGCAAGGACCATAAAATGCCCAGTAGGTGTCTCGGACAAAACGCTTGTTAGTGACTATGAAATTCTTCACACGTTTGTTGCATTAACATAGTGAACACAAATCTCTAACTTGCATATACTTGGCCAATGGTGAGTCTTGAAGCTCTAATACGGCATAAAACAAAGCGTCCATGACTGCAATACACAGTACTAAGCATCAATTGATATGTGAAAACAAAACAAGGAAACAGTTGATGCTATAGAATGAAGAGATCACTACTGTAACAACCAAGGAAAAGCCCATACCGTGTCCAGACTGGCGCTGATCAACACGAGGGAGTGTTGGTACTTATAGAGGCGCGCTAAATAAATGAAAAAGATTTATGGATCCGACCACTCTCAGTCTAGAGAACGTATTGTAGCGCGTATCCTGAATGAGTTTTCGCGGTCAAACAAGTTTTGGTGAAGCATATTTCAAATGAAAAGAACTTAATCCGCCAGAGGGCGTTTAATCTGCGCTTTTCGCACAATGAAGAAGTTCATTTTATCATACAGAGAGGCATATACATGTCTCAAATGATCAACGTGAAATTGACCATATGGGAATTTGGATATCCATCTTCGTGCAATAGGAATGATTATTACCCTCTTTATCTATTTGGATAGCGTCCATTGGTAGAATTAAACAACAATCAAACATATCAACAACGTAACAAAAGTTGTAAAAGATTTCTATTCTATGAATGTCATTTCTAAATAATCTAATAACCTCTCAGTTCTTGCTATTCGTCGCTGCTCATAGCTTTTGATCTCAGTAATTCCTTAGCCTCGCGCTTGTACTAGTCTTCAGTCCATACATTCTCCAACTTCACGAGCTCTTTCAGACCATATATCAATTCTGCCACTTCGGGTGATGCTTCACGGAATATCACAGTATTACAACTAACGTTAGGCTTGACCGACTTTGGCTTATACCTCTTCTTCGGAGAATATATCTTGAATAGGATACCAGCCTCATACCGCTTATTCCAGGGCATTCCGAGCAAAGAACGCGTTAATGTGATTTTATAATAGAGAGGCGCGTTTTCCACTGCAGGCTCTGGGTGCTTCACTTCATAAGCGCCAGCATTCAGCTAATTGCTAAAATACTCGTATGGATGAGTTCTCGGTAGAATGACAACACTTCTAGCACTAGCCAAATTATTATTCAATTATTTCCCAATCCAAGCAGCTCGGAGCATGATAATAATATCGATAAGATTTTTTGCTACTATTGTACTGCTGGACGACAAAGAGATCGAAAAGCGCCTCGCGTTAAGGAGAGTTTCCTTCGCCACGAGACGCTCTCTCTCTCTCTCTCTTTTCCCATCAACATTCACAATACCAGGCGCGATTCAGTCTAATCCATTCAGGGTATTTTATCCAAATATTTATCGTTGAAATGCTTTAATAAAATCAAGTTGAAATTAAAAAGCAGTCGCCTGAGAGCGACATAAAAAGCCTCAGCACTAAAGCGTCTTAATTGAGCATCAAAGCTAGCGACAGCCAAGGTCAGTATTCTGAAATTGTGCAGAAGCGACTACGCACTCTTAAGAAGAGGCTTGCTAAAATTGAAAAGTATGAGGAGCAGTTGCAAGCTGGAGTTGATAATAAATTGAACGATGATCAATTAGTTGCAGTCTCCAAGAAGGGAGAAGTGTTGGCGCTGATTAAAGAGCTTGAAGACATGGCCGCTCTGATTGCAGACAAGGAGACTGAGGATAAGCGCGCAGCTAAAAAGAAACTGAAAGCAGACAATATCGCTCAGAATAAATTGATCCAAGAGTCTGTCTAATAGGCTGTTAGTTTGGAAAACGAAAAGATTTAGACTCTGTGTCGTCTTATTCTGGCTGTTGGTAGTGTGCTACCGCGTATTCCAATCACTGTGGTGTCGAAAGTTAACAAGCAGCTTCTCATTGACTTGTACCATGAGCTATTCCGTGGTCTGGATCCTCAAGTGAATAGTGTGGATCCACAACTCTTGTAACAGTTGATCGATGGAAAAGTGAATCTGATTAGCAATGTTTTTGGCGATCCACTGGTACAGTCGTAACTGAATGCTTTGTTCCAGATTGTACAGGAAATGGCAGATGTTGAGAAATTCCCGACTGATCCAGTGTCGAATTCGCCTCCACACGTTTCTGCTCAGCAACAAACACGTCCAGTCAGCGGAATAAGCGGGCGCGCTTTTGGAAAAGTAAACTTCACCACCAGCACTGATCTTGAAGAAGTGGATGACTCTGATTTCAAAGATCCTGCCATTGTTAGATCCAGCAACTGAGGGGCCTTGATTCTAGTGGTTTAATAAACGTATCTTTACATTTCTTTGATGTTTTTCACTAAGCTTTGATCGATCGCGGTTGCTTCATCATCAAAGATGGTCTTAGATCGAGAACTGCGATTGTTTGATCTTGTTACACTTTGATTCTAGCTATGGCACCTTGACTACTGGCTGTTATTGTCCACTACAAACTTATTACAAATTTTTATATACTTCTGTTCACCCCCAATAACACTACTAGTGCTTCTGTTGCAAAAGTGTATATATTATTAATTATTGCGGTTCATTCCTTGATAACGAACATGTCAAAATCCACTGGCACAAGCGCAGCAGATCTGTAGCAAATTGCAAAAACTTCATCCACCGCCAAACAGTCAAGAATCGGTCCATACAGTCTGGGCAAAACTCTCGGTATTGGATCTACCGGTAAGATTATTAACAATTATTTAAATGATTGATGACATGACTAATCAAACTGTTTTTGCAATTATTTTGTAGGCAAAGTTAAGCTCGGTGTCCATGTTGAAACCGGTTAGAGGGTGGCGATAAAGATTATCAGTAAATCATCTATGAAGAAGGAGAAGGACCCTGATGGCTCTGTGCTGAATAAAAAGCTAGATAGAGAGATTGCCATTATGAAGTTGGTTCAGCATCCGAATGTTATGAGCCTGTTTGATGTCTTTGAATCCCAGGATGAGCTTTATCTTGTGCTCGAACTGGTTGACGGCGGAGAGTTGTTTGATTATTTGGTGAAGCAGGGCAGACTCAAGGAGATGGAAGCTCTAAAGTTCTTTCAATAGATTATAGCAGGCTTGGATTATTGTCACAAACATTTGATATGCCATCGCGATTTAAAGCCAGAAAATCTATTACTGGACTCGAACAAGACCATAAAGATTGCAGATTTCGGCATGGCATCGCTTCAGGTGACCGGGAAGATGTTGGAGACATCGTGTGGATCGCCTCATTATGCTTCACCCGAGATCATTAGAGGTGTCAAGTATGATGGAGCTAAAGCGGATATATGGTCTACTGGTATAATTTTGTATGCTCTGCTGACGGGTAATTTGCCGTTTGATGATGAAAACATCCGGCGACTGTTGTAAAAGGTGAAAACTGGTGTCTATGTAATACCTGATTATGTTCCTCAAGATGCAGCAGACTTGGTTCGAAGAATGTTGGTTGTTAATCCGGAGAAGCGTATATCTATGCAAGAAGTCATTCGTCATCCTTGGTTTAATAAGCTGCGATATTAGCCCAACTTTGAAGGCCCACTCCGCAATCCGCCAAATGAAGATTCTCTGAAGCCGTTTAGTGATGAGTAGATAAGGGATTTAGATTTTGACATTTTGGGTAGTCTGAGTGTACTTGGCTATGGCTCGGATTAGGATATTGTGAGGGCATTGAGAAGTAATGAGCCATGCTACGAGAAGGTATTTTACTGGCTACTCATGTAGCGTAGAAATGAGTACTTGGAGTCTTATGAACCGGAGAAAGAGTGGTGGTATGCGAACAGTAGCATAGACTCCAAGGTGCAAAGTCCACGTCGGCGCGTGACTAGCCAGGCAAGTAGAGCCAGTTTGTTCATTGAAAGAGGATCATCGATCAATGGTTCAATGAACTAAAGTGGAGATCCCATTAGTCCACAGGGTAGTGGTGAAAGCTTGAGCGGAGGGGATACTGGTGTTAGGAGAACCATAGCTGCAGTGCAGAATGTAAAATCTGATGAGTCCAGTAGAAAGCGTACCACCAGCGAGTCAGTCAAGCACAAGTCTTACAATCCATCTCCGCTGGGAATATCAGCCTCGATGGATACGGACTAGAATTATACACCTGAGCAAGCTGCCAAAGCTAAAGAGGCAGCGCTGAAGGCACTAGAGGGACAGCGTAGCAACCCTCAGGTAAACGCTGAATCGACATTGTTCTCCTCTCCAAACGTCTCATTAACGTCTCCTTTATCTCATCGTAGCTCTGTGGTTGAGCAGTTCAGGAAGAAGATGTCCATTATTAACCCACCACATAGTGTGATTTAAGGACACCCGGATGGTTCCATAGTCAATTAGAGTATGCCCACACTACCTAACGTATAATCCACTTCCAGAAAATCTACTAATGCATTGCCTAATCACCAGAACTCTAGAGTATCTCATGAAGATGTAGTTTACGATACGCTTCAGCTTGGAACACCAAAATTTCATAGAAAGCGTTTAGACTTGCAGATTAATTCTGTGCAAGAAGGTAGATCAGAGGCACCATCTCCTAATGCGTCCACTGTGGGAGAGTTACCTCTTGAATCTGGTCGTGCCTCCGTGGCGTCTGTGATATCGAACACTCCTAAAAAAAGCTGGTTCTCTGGTATATTTGCTTTCAAACCAGAGTAGTTTAGTGTCCAGTCTTTTGAATCAATAGAGCAGACGCGGCAGATTATAGAGTAGTGTCTTGGCTCAGTGGGAGCTCAATTTTAGGCCTCCTCAAGTGGTGTCGCTCTGAAATGTAAATATGATGCCAATAAGACAATGTCTGCAGTGAAATTTAAGTTGGTAATGTCGCCCACAGTCAGTGAAAGCTTTAGAAAACCTGATGGAACGTCAGCTGAAATTATAGAAATAATATTCACCTAGCAGCAAGGTGCACTGAGTACATTCCAGGAATTTGCCCACAGATTTAGAGCGCAATGGCCAATGATGAACATGAAATGAATGTGTGTTATTAGACGAAAGTTGCTTAGACCATATAGTTATAAAATACTTTGATTCTTCTTTATCTGTATTCATATGAATGGTATCATTTATTACCAACACTGTTAAACTTGTATTACTCAGCTAGAGATGGTATCAGGGGATTATCACCAACGTAAGCCTTCAGTAAAGTGTTAGTGAGCCATTGCGCAGATGGAGATGATTTAAGTTCGAATGTCAATAGCTGCTCATTAAGATTCTGATCAGCATTAAGGCCGAAATACACTCTCACATTGCACTACTTCTCACTATTAATATTGGACGCGTGGATAGTGATATGAGAATTGGTTGGTATCTACTTGGACGCTGGGAATGCTCCTTGACACAACTAATCAATAGCTTGCTTACAATCGGCAGCGAGATCTTTAGCAATATCACCAGATTTTATATCATCTTGTAATCTTTAATTGAGCATCTTCACAAAAGCATTACGCAAATGGCTACCGTTAGTGGCACGAGACGGAACCAATCTCAAAGCATATTCCCTTACAGCGCCACCCTTATTGTGATCTGGCGTATACAGGCCCATGACATACGTGTTAAACTTGAAAATAGTCAGCTAGCGGACACCCAAAGCCTTTAAAACTAGTTACTTCTTTGCTATACTCTGAGTACTTTGACGCGTAGTTGATCCATGACATAGCAGTGAACCAGGAAGTCGAACACCAGTTACCTTTTCAGTCACAAGATCATTATCACTCTGGTATGACTAAGTTTCGCTCAAGCAGTAAATATTCTAATCCTTGATCTTAAATTTTGAATTAATAAACAGCGAAGTTCCTAATGCTATAGGAATTTAATATCTCAACATATCTTCCACGGCGGTCTTAAATGTATTTTATATTTGGATCAGATGCGTTGAGAGAAATCACATTAAAGACAAGCTTTCTCCCTTCAATCTCTCGCTTTAATGTCAGTAGAATTTTACCAACTTATAATCATTAATCGTGTCTAGCTTCAAGCAATTGATTTAAAAGATAATAGCAAATGCCATAACCGAGCAATATATAAAGTTATAGATTTTAAGAACAATAGTAGTAATAGTAATAAGGTGCGATGAAGGTGACTTTATGGACGCATGATCAAAGTTTCAGCCGGCACGACTGGGTGATTAGTAATTCTTTACCGTTCGCTGTGGGAGACGTGGTGCGTTTGAGTGTCGGGTAGAAGAGTTTAAATCTGCTTGTGCGCGAGTATGATATGACACTGCTTTCCAAGTAGCCCGTCTTACAGGTCTCTGTCTGTTATCAAGTTGCTCAGTTGTTGGGCGTCTAATCGAGGACTGATGCCACGGTCTAGAGAGTATCCGATGAAGATGCCGAGAATTGTGTCTATCTGGAGTACGTGCAGTTGGTTATACGTGATCAGTATATTGGACGTGGTGATATGTTCCGGTTGAAGTAAGCTCTCATAGGAGATATGCTCTATGTGGGGCAGCGTGTCAACTTTGCCGCTGGTGTTAGAGCCTCAGTAAGGCGTCTGTACTCTCAGCGCGATGATGAGCTGACTGGAATCGTATGCGCAGGTACAAAGTTTATATTTCGTAGTGAGAGTGCAAAGTTCTTCATATTCATTTAGGTGTGCAGCGATTTCGATGCAGAGATTGTCTGTCAGCATTTGATAGCACTTTTTGGCAAATGGAAAGCGGCACAGGTTAATCATGTTGTCAGCATAGTGCTCTGTGGCCGTATCCTGTATAACTAGCATGATCGGTAATAGCTTTAGATATGCCCAGATGTGGTCCTGTAAGAGTTTTCCCCTGGAATGAGACAGTCCAAGTTTCTGTAAAATATTAAATCTCAAAAGCAGCTGGAATATTACTGGTACACTGACCACTATAAAGTCATTGTAGATTGGGAGACTAAATAGAACTGGCTCCCCATGATGAAGTTTATTTATGCAGAGATGAGGCGATTTTCTAGAGATATGCTCATCCAACAAGTGCCAGTCGATAATGGTACTTGTCGGAAGATGCGCCTTGGTATGATATCACCACCATTTCTGTCTCCTGTATTAGAATCTGCTAATCTTGCCTTGAATATGTTTAGTCGCCACTATATTGATCGTGATTTGTCTCGAACTGGGCTGTCTATTGCTATTATCAGCTAAAGTCATGGGTATTTCAGAGTTCCGTAGTATCTCCTGCGGGCTACGAATGAGCGAATGATTGAGGATGGTATCTGCGTTGATCTTATCTGCTGTCTCAGACGCGGCGTTGGCCTGCCGTTGCATACCATTCCGGTGTTTGATGTTGTGCCTGATGGGATGACGAGTGTTGCTTAGTCTAGTGCGATCAAGATCAGCTCAAAGGGTGATTCTTATACCGCTGGTGATAAACTATACCAAGACGATTTGCCGGAGAGTTTCTATATGATGCCGTACTGGATCGACTTGTCGGTGGTCGTTCCAGAATATTGCAAAGATCCTAATAGTCTATGCAATTTTGAGTGGAGAGTAAGGGTGCCACAGAGATGGCAGTCTCTGAAGTTTAGCTAAACTAGGCCTCCCTGTGGTTAGATTCCATATTCGGTTTAAGATGATGATGGAGCATCTTAGAGATTGCGTTAATAGTAGCAGTAGTAGGCATTGAAAGCTGTACAAAGTGACCAGAGATCTAGTGCCAGAGAAAGTCTGCTATCTCGACAAGTGAACGCTGAAAAGACGTCTCGTGTGATGCATATTGATAACTCTCCGCAGTCATCATAATAGCACGTTCTATCTCCTTCATCTAATGGAGCCTCCCATTCTTCATCCAACTCTAGCTCTGCCATGGCGGGCAGTGGTAAAGAGGTGGGAATATAAAGATCTGCGCATAATCAGAAATCTCTCCCGATTTAGATATTCCGGGCTGAGAATCGTCAAGTTGTAGGATAGTCAATATCTCCTTAGCACAATACTTCTGCCACTGTTGGAAATACTACTGTTAGTGCGCTAAATGCGGGACTGAATGTAAGTCCAGGAAGGTATGGAATGAGTAGATCTTTCTAAATGGCACCATTCGGTAATCATGATCATAACAATCCATCGTCTCCGTCCAACTTGCTGATTAATAGCTAGATTTAAACTGTAGATAAGGTGGCAGTCAGAAGAGCAGATGAACTTGCTCTGTCTTGCTCCTTTGACCCGTGCTGCCCGGAGAATAGTTTCTGGAAGATGTCTAACCATATCAGGCGATGGCATCACGTATTTCCACAGCAGAGTGATGATCCAGCGGAGTCTTTGATCAGATGGACTTCATTGTGTTCACCCGCTTGTCTACCACTGACAACTGACTACTTCCCCACACTGAAGGAGCTGAAGGAGTAGTATGCCGAGTACAATTACACCGTCTCTCTGAATGATGAGTCTGGTTTTGGCAATGAATTGACACCCACGCGGAGGAAGGCTGAGTTGAGTTTGGAGATTTCTGATACACTTCTAATTGAGTTGATTGCCTAGAGATTGATGCAAGGATTCTAGCTAGTGGTTGGTAATATCGTCATTGATTCAAAGTTGCCGTCCACCGAATCGCTGAATCTAAGCGTGGATGACCGTAAAATGTATTACCTTAGTATGGGCACTCAGATACATCGTCTTAGATTTGATGTAAACAGCTAAAGTGTGGAAGTCACCCGTTACGTTAAAAAGGTCACCTATCGGGATGATCCGTTGTAGTACAGCTGCCGAATATGGCCAAAGTTTTTTGATGGATTCTTACAGCGCAATGTTGTATTTGAGTTTCCCAAAAGTTTCAACTATAACTGGAATTACCTGGATAATGTTGTCAGTGGATATCAGGAAGAGTTTACAGACTCTCTGCGTCATTGGCGGTCGCGATTTGTTCTCATACCTCTGGACACTATTTCTGATACAGCCAAATCATAATTGAACCCGAAGAATGAAGTATTGACTGATGAAGAGCTCAGATTGGCAGGATTCATGAAGTTTATTGAAGTATTTCATAAAGCCAGGTGGACTGGAGGCCTTTCCGCTGCAGATTCTAATTCTAGTCTACCTAACAATGGCAATAATAGCAGACAGACTACCCAATCATCAAAGAGAGATGCAATGACTGGATCTAGTGTTCATATTACTTACACCACGTTCGTCAATTCTGTATATGTTCAGAATGAGTATGAAAAGTACAAGACATAAGATTCCGAGTCTTGGATCTCTGAAAATGTTGACCGGAAGTTTTCGAGTAATGAGCAATTGAATATGCAGATGCCTTTCTAGCTTGTTGCAGCTGCAATGCAGAATCCTACGTATGGTCTACCATTGAAGGACCGTAGATGGCATTTGCGATTCTATGAGAAGGCGTTCATTGGTAGTGAGGCTGTGGACTGGATGATTAAGAACTTCTCTGACATTAACAACAGAATCGACGCGGAGAATTATGGAGAGCTTATGCTGTAGAAGAAAGTCATTGAGCATGTTAATTAGCGCCATCGTTTCCTTGATGGCCATTATTTTTACCGGCTGACCAGTGAGTATTTGTCAAGTGATGTCAGATAGCAGCAGGACTCGAGAAATCCATTGAGATGGTTTAGGCTCCCTTTGATTCAATCATCTAATGAGTAGACAAGTAAACAAGTCGTTCCTTTTCAGCGCATCCAATTAAGTAAGAAGCTTGTGATTGATATGGATCTATAGCGAAAGAGCAATAGAAAAGAATGGGCATTTCTGCATTACGATGCTGTGCACAATCCTCGCAATTCTTATCATTTCTAGATTCACTGGATCAGTTGCTCATCCAGAATGGTGGAGGAGACATTCCAGTCCTGGCAGAGAGCGGCAGATAAGTGTGGCTTCAATCTGGTGGAGGCTCCTACTTAATAGGCTACCAACTTTGCTAATGCTAATGACGCTCCATTCCACTGTCCTCAGATTATTGGACTGAAAACTCCGCCACCATCTATTGATACGAGTAAACTCAAGTACAAATCTGTCAAGATACCTAAGAACTATTTTGAAATTGAACTGCTATCCCATTTCGGATTCATTCTTGATGTGGAATCTGATGATGAAATTGACTAACGCTTGGTGCAGTTCTCATACTCTAAACCGCTGTATAAGAATGTGCAATTCATTCATAAAAGTGGTGTCGCAATAGTCCAAGTCTTGAGTGCTAATAGTGGGTTCTTGTGGGTGCAAAATAGGTAACATTTGAACCGGAACGTGAACACTTCACCTCTGTTTCAACAGAAGTCCCAGTCTGCGCAGTAAGAGCTTGCAGATCAATTGCGCCGTCAATTTATATAGTTTTGCGATAATGGTACGGAACTTACTCGCTTCTGGGTTGACGCGACTAATAAACTGTTATCCGATAGTGGTGTAAATGTGTTACTGGAGGACTTGACTGATATCACTGCTATTCATGACGCGTCTTTAGTGATCAATCCTGCCGCTACTCCAGGAACCACCACTTGTCTCGATGCTACCGCTAAAAAATATACTACGCTGACAGAATCCAAAGAATCGCCTCTACAAGATCCATTATAAGAAGAAAGTAAACAACAGTTATAGAAGGAACAACAACAGCAGCAGCAGCAGTAATAATAACAATAGTCCAGTCTGTATCCAACGACGAGAATGCGCGCTCTGTCGATCACTTTAAGCGTGATGGAGCCAGTTCTGTCGCCAGAGATTGTTTATTCCTCGACGAATGTCACAGCGGCTGCGGCGGCGCGTCGAAATTCTTCTTCAGCTCAGCGAACGAACAGCGTTCCCGGTAGTGACTCTTAGTTAGAATAGGCTCAAGATTAGTGAGTGACTACTTATTATTTGTTAAATATCGGTCATTTTTATCTCATTTACTTATTCTTTATCATAGGACTTAATACATAATTTAATACGAGCCTGCATGTTGATTCCGACGGAGCTTTTATTGTAAATCTTTGATAGACTCAATAATCCGCGGTAGTTGAATGAGTGTAACAAGGTGTGCAGAGTGTGGAGACAAGTAGCCAACGATAGTTCGCTGTGGTACAAGTTTGTGTCTGAGAGCTATATCAGTCCCATTACGCCTATCAACACTCTGAATGGCAGGGAGAATCTGAAAGATAAGGAGAGGGAGCGATTTTCTAGATACCAACTGCTGCCTGACGTTAACTACAAGTAAATTTATCTGCAATGGTGGAGGGAGTTTTCCCTTGTGGCTCCTCAGTATCCGGTCATCAAGCAGGCTGTGAGTGATCTTGTCAACTGGCTCAGACTGAATTCATAGAGCACCACGATCAGCTTGAACTCTGGTAGATACGATTTCGAACATCTTCTAGATGATATTTTGTACACTGTAGATTTATCGCTGGATAGTTTATCTGACGTTTAGCAATATCATTCACAGTAACGTCTCTAGTTGTTGGCGGAGTAATAGTAATAATAGCGATAAATAGATTTGAAAGATTGTGGCGATTAAAGCGGTGTTGCAGGTGTTGAGAACTTGTATTGTTTGGCGTTGCTCTACCACTTTATTGATGGATAGAAGGCACGGATGCCCCATGTGGATAATGGTCTGTTTGGTACATTTACGTGTTATGGCTAATTCACATCATTATTTATGCTGCCGTCTAAACATTTGAGTTATCGCGTCGTATTTGGATTCAGATTGTTGATATTCGCAGTGTGTCCTCGCTCTGGACGCTATCTGGCCATGTCTTTAAATTTGGAGACGTTTGGAGCCGTAGTCCAGGTCTCAGACCATGATGGAAGTTACATCGAACATGGATACTTTTAGCAATGGTTCCTGTCTTATGTAAAAGGTCTAGTGAGCGGAAACTATGCTTTGGTTGGTCCTGATAAGTCATTATCACTATTCCCGCAAGTTGGTCCTTTTGCTTCTACTCGCGTTACTAGACACATTGAAGTTAATGCATCAGCTGTGGGTTCTCTTGAAGCTGGTAGAGGCGTATCAATTTACCGGATTAGATTACGGAACATTGAACAACCAGGCGAAGGTAACGGTGGTGGCAACAATCATAATCATCAGGTGTCTTAACTGCTGTCGCGTAAATGGATCGTCACTTATCAGAGTGGAGCTACGGAAATGGTACAAGGTGATGCTGTGATTGGACTTAATCCAATAATTGGACCTTCTGAAAGTGTGTTAGATTTCTCAAATGCAGCTCAGGCTATGAATGGACTGGTGGTCAGAGATTTTAGTTATTGTAGTATATGCTAGCCGCGACATGGATACGACATTCCCGTAAGTATGGAAGGGGAGTTCATTTTCCAACCTGGAACTATAACCAGACCAACTGGTGAACCTTTTAGTGTCGCCGTTGGTTAGTTCGCCTTTCCTCAGCTGCTAATGAATCCTTATGCGTAACGCTTAATTACAGCTGGTGATACAATCACTGACGACGATGAACCAGATTATGCGGATCCTGAAGTTGATGTGATTGAGCCATTTACCTCATGAAAGTTTTAACAGGATATTTTTTTTTAGATGTGATTCTTTGAATTTAATTATTATTATTTCCCGCTATACTAGTCGCAATATATTCAGCGATATTCATTTAATATTTGCTCGGTGTTACTTTGTCCACATTAAATCAACTTTGAGTGATTCGTACGGATTGTAATAATGATGATGACATTGATTTGTAATCAATTGAGTAATCGCGCATTGACGTGCTCTATTTAACGTCAATTATAACATTCTGTTCGTCAGAGTTCAAGCTTAAATAAGAATAACATCAATATGACCAAGTGGCTTTCCCAGTTTGAAAATACAAGTATTCCTGCTGTCTGTTATGAAGATTATGGTGCATTGTCCAAGGTTTTGCAAGTCAGATCCGTGCCTCTGCTGCATCCTCAGTCTTTCCTGTCTAGTCCGAATACACCCAAAGTGCTGTTGAGAATGATTGCCGCGCCTGTGAATCCGTCTGATGTAAATCAGATACAAGGAGTTTATCCGTTGCGACCTGAGAAAGCTGAAGGCCTTCCGTTCATTGCAGGTAATGAAGCTCTGGCGTAAGTTGTGAAAGTTGAAGATCCACAATCGTCAGAGTATCAAGTTGGTGACTTGGTATTGCCTACAGGTCAAGTGTTTGGTAGTTGGAGACCGTATGCCATCGTACCGGCATAGAAACAGTTCTTGAATAAGATTCAGCTCTCATAGGACCGTGTCAAGATTACGGAGCGTGAAATGATTATCGGCCTCAGCACACTGAGTGTAAATCTTTGCACCGCATACAGAATGTTGAAAGACTTCACGGCGTTAAAGAAAGGCGACGTGGTTATATAGAATGGTGCCAATAGTGGAGTGGGGCGTGCCGTCATTCAGCTGTGTAAACTTTGGGGCCTCCAGTCGGTGAATGTAATTCGCGCGCGTCAGAATCAATCTGAAACGGATCAGTTGAAACAAGAGTTGATTGAGCTCGGTGCTGGACAAGTTGTGACTGAAACGGAATTGTCTCAATCTTCGCGTGATATCAACAACACTGCTACGCTTGCCTTGAACTGTGTTGGTGGAGAGAGCGCCTCACTTTTGATTAGAGCTCTGAAACACGGTGCCCATCATGTTACTTATGGCGCCATGTCTAAGCAGCCGATTAGTGTCGGCGCGGGACCTTTGATATTCAAGGATATCAAGTTTGTTGGATTCTGGGTGAGTCAGTGGAAGAAGGACAACGCTGGTACGAAAGAGTATTAGACTATGATTGATAATTTGGTTGATTATCTCCAGAGTGGGAAATTGAAAGTGCCGCCAGTGGACTTTCTAGATATGATCCCTCAAGATCACTTTGATGAAAGTTTTAGCATCATTTCTTAAGTTTCAGATGATTTCTAACTGAAGTCAGTCACATAAGATCAAGTTTAACATTTGAATGAACAGGTCTTAAGTCAAGTGTTATAGTCTGAGAGTGGTAAGAATAGTGCCAAAAAACTGCTGCAATTTGCTAAGTTCTGAGACTTATATAAACTAAACAAAGATAAATAAATGACGCGTTGTAAAAATTAATTATTATCTTCATTCAAAATCTTTATAATCATAAAAGAGTTTCTCCAAGAGCTGCACGAGTCAAAGAGCAACCAATCTGGATAGTCTATTAACGTTAAGTATCATCACCCAAAACCGGGTTCACCTCCATGATATCAAGCGCACATAGAAGACCAGTCTCCCATATAGCTTCACAGATATAATGACCCTCTCTAAAAGTTAAGCCTCCGCGGACAGGCGTACCAGTTGATGGTGCCACAGAAGGATCTAGAGCATCAACATCGAAAGAAAGATGCACAGGTAAATTCATATTAGGATTGATGTCTTGAAGAGCGCGTTACACCACTCCACTGATACCGTACTTGTCCACCTCATGCATAGAGTATGCTTTAATACCAAGCTCTTTGATCAATTTTTTCTCAGCCGCGTCCACATCACGAAGGCCAATATAAGCAATTCTATTTGGTGGTAGAGAGCGAACATCTGCAGTCCATTCAAAGCCTGGAACGTCCGCACATCCCTTCAACTTCATCAGAAATGCAACAGGCATCCCGTGCAAATTGCCAGACTGAGACATATAAGGAGAGTTGATATCACCATGAGCATCGACCCAGATTAGAGCGAAATCATCATGAACCGCTGAGGTACCAGCCACAGTTCCAAGACCGAGCGAGTGATCGCCGCCCAACGTCAGAGCAATCTTACCAGAACGTTGAGCCTCAGCGACCAGATTCTTCAATTCCAGGCAGACATTGCCAACCGTTCTGGGAAACTTAATGCTTGCAGGCGCATTAGGGAGTTGAAATGGAGGATCAGCTGAAGTCTTAGTGGGCGATGGTGGAGTCGGTGTGGACAGCGAATTTAAACCAGCCGTCCAACCGAGATCCGCCAACTGCTTCACAAGACCAGCATCGAGCATCTGCTATGGGCCCAACTCTACTCCACTCTTGGGCTGACCACCATTAAATGGCGCAGCGATAATTTCAATCTGCTATTTAGGCGAAAACTTGGACATTATATAATAAGAATGAAATCTTCTGAATTATTGTTGATTTTGTTGTTTACTGATAAAGAGAGCTGTTGCCGAGGAGAACGTCTTTCAGGGACTGATGTGATAAAAAAATTTAATGTAAAGGCGACGAGGCGTGAGAACTTCTTTAAAGCAAAGACTTCTTCATCATAAAATCCACCTTTTTTATACCAATAACATCGAATGTGGTTTCATTTCTTATTACGATAAATTATCCACAGTATCAACAATATAGAGTCTCCAACAGCAACCATAATAAACACCAAGCTAGCCAGTAGAAATTACGTAGTATACTCTCCATCTGGATAGTGTTTGAAAATGAGCGATATGACTCCTAAGATAGATCCAGATAAATCCATGAGGATAAAAGTCAAACTTAATCCAGCCGAGGATTTATATATGAAAAGTTCAAAGATGGCAGGCAGGAATCCGATGCAACACAAAACTGATGGGAATATGGTCACAAATAAGACAAGCGAAGACGGTTAAGGCTATCCAGAATCGCTGCGTAACGCGTAAAGTATACCAACTTCTATCAAGATCCAATATACAGAGCCGATAATAAACGCATATAGAACATGCTTCAACATGCGACGTTTATCCCTAATTGGAAACTATTAACCGTCAGTGGGCCGATCATCATCCCGAATAGCGGTGAGATCTTCAGTCAGTTCCAATTCAGAAGATTTTTCCGCTGAAACAGTCTTTGATGATTTTATACCAAGCAGACGCCAAATAGGACTAAGCACTGATGTAAAGTCTTGTACTTGGTACCCACCGCTAACGTATCCCCATTACAATATCATCAGAAAGGAGAAGAAAGCAAAGCCATGCGGCTATATAATCAGCCCATAGCTAACATTGACGTGAATGAAATAAGCGCATTAGAATATAACTCCAATGAACCAGAGCACGGGCATCATCAGAGAGAGTCCTTTGAGTGGATCTTGAAACTTTACATTCTACTGCCCACTACTATCGTCTGCGACATCTTCCGCAACCAAAGATTACGCTCTTAGCAAGTTTCGCTAGTTTTAGCGGTGTATTCTATGAGTATGAACTAGCTAAGGTACCAGCTAGACAGTGAACACAATGAGCGAAATTGTGCCAAACACTTCCTCTACAGTTTTGTTGGCAGTTATCATTATATCGCTCCGTGTCTTACTACTGAATTGTTTTGACAGTGGAAAGTCTGTTGCAGATCCCCCGACGGAAAAGCTGAATTTTACGCGCCCTTTGATCGAATCTCACTCATTTCTCTTTGTGAGAGAAAACTATAAAAAATTACAACTGAGAATAGAGAGATATGGGAAAGTTGACCAAATTTGACAGCGATGATGAGTTAAATATTGCGGATGATTTGATGGATGTGGGGGCTTAACAACAGATTGCAGATGTGATAGATACCAGCTATGACAGCGATGACAGCGACGCGCCTGTTGAAGAGTCCTCCATCAAGAAAAGCGCGTCTTCTGTTGTAGAATTGTAAAAAGTGTCCTCTGGTAATACTATCAATGCGAAGGTGCTAACAAAGAGTTAGAAAAAGCGACGAAAGCGGTCAAATTAGGAAGCTACTAAGCAGGTATAACAATCAGAGGAGCAGTAAGCAGCGACGGAGAAGAAGGCTGTAGATCATCTAGATTCCGAGATCTTACCTCTGGATAATGATTTGGTTGAATCATTATTCCAGTCTAGTAAAAATGTATCCAGCGATGTACATAATGACGTAAGTGATCATAAGAAATCTCGTACTAAAAAGAGAATTGCGCGCAAGAAGGAAGTTTCTGACGGTCGAAGATAGTTTGTTAAAGTGAGTGAGATTGACGGTCCGTCTCAGTCTGCTGGATAATCGTCAAGACTGGCAATGTTATCTAAAGTGAATGTGTTGCGATCCAATAGGAAACACTCTGTAAGTAAGAGAATGCTGCCAACAATGTTTTCTATCAAGAATTGATAATAATGTGATAATAAATTATGAATAAAGTATACATGTTCAAATTTCAACGCGTTTACTAGCATAAATTGCCTTGTTCAACTACAGTTAAAGTCTAGTCATCTCCATTACGAGGTTGGATGCAATGAGATCACCAAAGTTTTCAGGTATATCGTCACTGTCTTCGAGACCACACAGCTTTTTCATCTATAATTTTAAGTCGCCACCAAGAGTATTGAAATCAGTCACATCCTACACAATATAAATTTACGTTATAAATTATCAGTATAAATACTAAAGAGGGAGATTGCAATGATATAATGTCCCGCATTATCAAACAAAGTAACAATTGAGAGTATATATATATATGCTTCGGCAAACCATCCATGTACCAAAGAGCCATGAACGGATTAGATGAAAGCAGCATTAATGTAGACTCAAACTTTACGCAATACCCACTGAAATTATAAATATGACGCGGTAAGTTGAGTCACTAAGGAGGCAATCATATCGCGGCAATCTCCCTCGATATTATATAAATTCTTACCTTAAGAAGATCCATAACGGACTTTATAGACTCCAGCTGCTATTTCAACTCGGAAGGAGACTTAACTACAGACTGATCACAAACTTCGGTGAATTTAGGCGCACAAGCCTAGATTACAGATTAATCAACCAGGGCAGGCGCGTCAGTCTTGTACTTATCCAAGGAATCTGCCAACTCAGTTTAAGGCAATTAATAAGCATTTATAGTTAAATCTTTCTATGTGCAATCAAAGTTTAGATACAGGATATCTTCATCCTTCTCCAATCCATAGAGCTGATCCATCGCCTGCCTGAAAACTTGATGAAATTGCTTAAAATCAGACCACTACTTTTCAGTGAGAGACGAGCCCATCGTTGAGTACCAGCCTACCAATTTATTACCTTCCTCAACATCGAATCGCTTGTAAATCTCATAAATCCTTTGAAAATAATCAGTATCCACCAGCGGTTTACCAGCGGCATCTTTCTTCATCTACACTGGCATCACGTTCTGGATCACCACAATCTCCTCCTCCAGAGCCAGCTACACCGATTTGCCAAAGAGAGCACCAACCACAAACTCTTACTCTGCTTTTCGCCTATCATGGAAATGAAGTGTGGACAGAACCACCTAATCCGAAATGGCAATCTTCATCCTTGTGTCTTTAGATGAGTTTTACACACTTAATTATAAGAGCTCTGAGTAGACGCGGAAACTGACGCGAGAAAGTTGATGAAAACTGCGAAGGCGAAGAACGGCTAAGGTTCGCTCATTGTAAAGCGTTCATCGTTCACTTTAGTATCACTGATCTTGTAACAACTGAAAAAGTATATTTCACCAAAAAAGTAAATCTAAAGCACTTTAACACTCGTAAACACAACTTAATGAATATTCATCTTTAAAGATTATTGCGCAAATGTAAGCGACGATCGATCTCGAGTTCCCGTTGCTTTTCAATCATTGCCAACATTGGACGTTGTACGATGGATAGAAGATCGGCGCTCTGTAAATGGTCATCATTCAGAGTTGAGCCGATTTATTGTATAGCAGCAGCAGCGGCTTCACATGTAGACAGAAAGCCTTCTTGTGGCTCCTTTTTGAACGTTCCATAAGCAGATTCTGGCACATTATCAACTTTAATCTGCGGATACTAATGCAACCAAGAGTTGGAATGAAATATCTTCTTTGCCTGCTGCCAAGTCCCGTCAATTATAATCAGAGTCAACTTGTCGCTGCTTTAATCAATTGGAATAGTATCAGCCGCAACAGACTGTTTAGATGGAAACAATAGAAATTTCTAACGATCTCCAGCATCGAGCAGAGCATCTAAAGCCGGATGATTCCCTTATGAAAAGTCATAGCCAACAAACACTGCACAATGTTTGAATGTCTTTTGTAGAATGTGAACTGTGCCCATTTTAGTTGGACATTGGAAATATACTAATACCACCAATTAGACGCGTTCGTTGTCAATGAGACTTTCGGGATAGAACGGGCAGAGACAAGTTTTGGGAGATCTATGACACCCCTAACACGTATCTTTTGCTATACGAGGCGCGTCATTCATGTCATGAGACTATTATTACAATTAAGAGCATTTAGTTAAAAAATTCTTATCCATCCTATTACCACTCACATGAGTTCTTCGCTGCATCTCCAGTAATTTACAATGAAACTTCCACTGATCAAGCTACATCAACTGCTAAGAGTCCTTAACAGCTAGACGCGTATACTTTTCCATGATATCCTGGGTATATATATGCGGGAAATCAGCGATATACCTCCTTTTAGGATCCGTTAGTTTATTATCGTATTTCTTGAGGATCATCAGTTTCCATATCCAGCCATCGTTCGACATTAATAGTGTCTACTGACACGCGAGTCCGAATTATATCAAATCTCTTAGTGAGTCCAAGTACCGTATTGACATCCATAGTGCTATCAATTTATCATCCTTAACTATTTTATTCAACTGTATTGCTCTCGTTTTCTGTTTGCTCACCATATCTACAAGGATTCTAGACTTGAATATAACAGGATTGAAGCAGGTAAAATAGCGAAAACAAAACCATCTTTTACAATTCAAAGCTTTGCTTTTGTACAACTATCGTCACTGTGTGAATTCATATACTCTTCTAATAAATCAATAGAATATGCGCATGACCCCCAACTTGACTGATATCCATAGCCACCATGCCCATAATTATGAACAATTGCAAATCTTGATGATTAATGTTCCAAGACTTCAACGTCACACCTGATTCCATTAACTCGGCAAGGGCGAAGACCAACAGAATGACGAAGGATGAACAAATCTTTTGGTAATTCATTGCACAGCTTGCGACATCTATCGACAATAATTTAGGCGCATTTTTAGTCAGGTGACGTGTTATAGTTGTAAGGCTCAAACGTGCCGCCTAACAGGCAAGTTCCATCTTCGCGTGGGATAAAATACGCAATACCATTCTGATCCAAATCTCTATCTCTGGTCATGGTGTGCTTGAATTATCCCTTCAAAAGCACAGTCTATCCCCTAGCCGGATACACTTCTACATCCATTACCCCACCAAGTGTCGCGGCTCCTAGACCAGTGCAGTTGAATATAACCGAAACACCTGCGAAATCAGCGCAAACGTCCAAGATACTATCCACATGTCTTATCAGGACAATTCCACCTTAGCTGATAAACTGTTACTGCAAAAATTTCAGATACTTGAGCGGATTCACAGTAAAAGTGTCATAAGAATAACCAAATGCACAACCATCAGGCAGTTTATCAGATGGTAAGTACTCAAACTACACAATACTAAGAAAATACAAATCATCATCAGATCATTTATCAGCACAAAAATATAACTCACATTCTCAACAAAAGTTTTAAACCATGGATCAGTCCAATCTTGAGATTAAGTCTTGTATACAATCTGATTATTCAGCCGCATAACACCAGAATTAGGGATCGTAGACATTATCCTCAGTGTTTTGTACGTGACACGCTCAAACTGTTACAAGCGATAGTCATTCTGTTTAGCGATGGAATGCCAATGTGCACCAGCCTCCACTGATGCATACCATCCATTTATATAATCTGGAGTAGCCTATGAGATTATAGTAACCTACAGAACTTGTGAGAAATGAGGAGTAACAACCGTTAAAAAATAGGAGATGATCATTGACAACATACCTGATAGCCTCTGTGCTGTAATAAACAGGCGGTTGATAAACCGATAACTCCACAGCCAATAACAATAGCTTTTCTTTCCATCGAAACTTCTAATTTCTGCATTGATCTTATATTCTTTGGTAGATTGAGATTGAAAGACGTTGCGACGACAAAGCGTCTCTTTAAAGAACAGAGACGCGAAACGGTTTATTGGGGCTTTCTGCTGCAAAGCTTGAGTGGTTCTCTCTCTCAATGCAAAGGGATACCAGTTATGTTATATTCTATGACACCGACTTCAGCCAATTTATTTTACTTTTATCTTTATGGAAATCTCATAAGAGACACAATATGACATAATTCTAATTCGAGACGTTCAGATGTGACTGCTTTAAAACCATGAAAAGGTGACGCGTTTTCTCTTCTTTCATTAGAAATTTGACACCTGGATATTATGGCGGCACCTTCTCACAATTATCAGTGTTGTTGTCGTTGTATATGCCAGGGAGAATAAATTTTCTGATGTCTTAGTACTGTCTACTCAATTGTCTATGAGTCTACAGTCCCGTTACGTCAGTACATTATATTACTTTCAGTATTATCATCACGTAATCTTACAGTTGATGCTGGTTGATGATAACTTTTATATATCAGTCCTCCTTTGATTGAGGAATATTTGGCTGTGATGATTAAATTCTTACCTACATTATCTGTAATGTTATTATAATGAAGACAAATTTTATAATTTAATCTGAGCCTTTTAAAATTCGTGTTGATAGTCTCTGTTCACACATATTATACGCGTTAATTCACCGTATCATATAGTATGCCATAGCTAATGTTTACTTACATCGAGAATTTTCTCATTCTTCCAGTGGTTGTTATATACCACTACTAAAAAAAGAGTCTCAACATCAATATACAATATGATGAGGTGGAATAGAAACATTATGCGTTATTATGCTATGCTTTTGCCATCAGGTAATCAATTCGCGACGTGTTCCTTTTTGCGTAAGTGTCGCGTTCATTGAAAGCAAATTCGCCTATTTTACTACTTATTAATCAAGTTACAATGTTTAATTTCTTTTCAATAGCAATGGTCTTTGGACCTGTTGCACCATATATTCCTCAGTATAGATAGATAACAAAGACTCAGAATTCTGCTGGATTCTCAACTTATACCGTTGCCTTGCTCCTAATTGCCAATATATTACGTGTGTTCTTTTGGATTGGAAAGAGATTTGAGTTGACTCTGTTATGGCAATCAGTTGTTATGATTCTGGCTCAACTAGTATTGCAACAGGCCTGTGTTAAGTATGCTCATCGCGCGGAAGTACTTGAAATGCAGACTCTTGATCCTAGTTCCCCCACTAAAGTGAAGAGATTTGAGCATGAAACTGCCTTCTCCAACTTGTTCATTCATAAGTTAATGCGTTAGTTCTGGCGATGGAAAGACTTTGGGAAGTATTTAGTGTTTCTGCTATAGTTTGTTATAATCATGCTAATGCTGTAACTATTATTCGGTCGATCCGCATTTTACGTTGAATCTGTCGGATTAGTATCTTTGGTTCTTGAATCACTTCTTGCGCTTCCCCAAGTGATTAACATTATGGCGACCAAATCTTCCAGCGGATTAAGGTAAATTTATGTGTGTTCATAATCTTATGTAATAACTTGCGCCTTAATTGACCTTTTGTAGAATTGAGACTATATTGATGTGGTTTGGTGGTGATCTATTCAAGACTGTCTACTTCTTCCAGGTTAGTGCACCAGTATAATTTTTGGCGTGTGGTGTCATCTAGCTGTCTATTGATCTAGCTATATTCGCTCTCATGATTCTTTATTCCAGACGCTAAAACAATGAGTAGAGATGACCTATATGATAAATAACTGTAAAACTGTCTTTTTACGCGCTTGAATCTGCTCTTGGAGACTTTTGTTTCATTTCTCGTTTCAGAAGATTGAAAAGTCGCGGGCGCGTTTCAACTTTCTCTCTTTCCACCTGCGCTTTTGTACAAGCTTATCTATTATTGCAAGTTTATTGTAAATATTATAAAGTTAATTTTATAAAGGCATTGAAGCTAGCTCATTATGTCATCTCCTGCAAGAAATTCATAAGTTGGGACACCAAGCAGAAGCTAAGGCCGTGGTAGGAATGGAGGTGTCGTCTAGGGGTCTTCTCCCATCAAGTATCTGGCATCCAATGCAGGTTCTGACACTCAACTATCTTCACAGAGCCAGCAGCTTAATACTGAGAATGAAGAGAACACTCATCCTAATGTTTTCAGTCAAAGCACTCGTACCGCTGCTACTGTAAAGCCAAGTACGAATGCGGGAACTGGTGGACAGCGTTCTCAGCCAATGTCTTCCATTCCTAGACGCTCAGGTAATACTCATACACTCTTCATGCTTAATATTATAACTATGATTTAATTATAATATATGTAGAAATCACGTCACCGTTTCAGTATGTCAGTAGCACTCCTAATGTCTAAGAATCATAGCGCCATAACATTCCTGATAGCCAGTTCTCCTAATTGAGTGGTGTCAGTGCATCTACTGTTCAAAGTCGCCAGCGCAATGATCTGGATAGAAGCCCCGCGTTTGATAGACTGGTAAATTCTCAATTGGACGAACCTCAAGCTGGAGAGCAAGATCCCATGGCTGCAAGAACTCTCATCTGGGCCACGACTGTCGACCCAAACGAGTCCATAGTGAAATTTAAGCAGTTTCTGGGAGGATTTACAATGTCTCACCGTCTTCAGTTTGAAGCAGAGAGGACCGGCCAGGAATTTGATCCATCTGCTCTGAGAGAAGATGACCGCTTGCCATACTATCCTCGCGTACTAAGACAGGTAAGTATTGCAATATGCGTGATATGTCATTTTTCATTCATATTGATAAGTGTAGCGTCTCGAAGATGGTGTTCATATTCTAAATTTGGACTGTACTAACATGAAAGCTTATCCTTAATCCCGTGCATTATACGATCAACTCATTCGCTATCCGCAGGAGATTGTCATACATGTGCTTGACTTTGTTGTCACTCAGTACTTTTGTGAGATGTTTAATGTTGATCCTCAGTCAGTGTCTTTCAAGTGCCGTCCATATGGTTTGGTGGACTCTATTAATTTGAGAGATTTGAATCCTGAAGATATTGATAAATTGATATCTTTGAAGGGATTCATAATCCGTGTAAGTAATCCAATACCTGAGCTAAAGATGGGAGTGTTCAAGTGCAATGAATGTGACACCACAATGACGGCCTATGTTGAAAATGCTCGCATCACTGAGCCTGAGAAGTGCTCTAACGCCAATTGTGAGAGTAAAGATTTGTAAATTGTGCACTCACGCTGCCAGTTCTATGATAAGTAGATCATTCGCATTCAGGAGACTCCAGATTCAGTGCCTGATGGTCAGACTCCTCACACTGTGTCTCTGGTGGTTTATGATGAGTTGGTTGACGCGGCAAAGCCCGGTGATAGAGTCGAAGTTACTGGTATATACAAGGCCATGCCTGTTAGATTGAACCCTCGTCAACGTGTGACTACTAGCTTGTTTAAGACTTATGTCGATGTGTTGCATATCAAAGCGTCAGAGAAGAAGAGAATCGGAGATTTGACTGTGGGAGAGCTGTAGGGTGACGAGTTGAGAATTGAGCAACAGGCCAACGACCAGATTGAAAGTGCCAACTCCCGCCTGCAGGAGAATATTGTGCAGTTGAGCCAATGTCCAAACTTGTATGAGAGAATGGCGTCTTCATTAGCTCCGTCCATTTACTCTAGGTTGGATGCCAAGAAGGCTGTCTTATTGCAGTTGTTTGGTGGTAGCAGTAAGACTATGACTCAGTCGGACTCTACCAAGTATCGTGGAAACATTCATGTTCTGCTCTGTGGTGATCCTGCCACCAGTAAGAGTCAGATTCTATAGTACGTTCATCGTCTCGCTCCTCGTGGTATCTACACTTCCGGTAAAGGATCTTCTGCTGTCGGTTTGACGGCGTATGTCACCAGAGATCCAGATACAAGACAATTGGTGTTGGAATCTGGTGCATTGGTGTTGAGTGATGGAGGTATATGTTGCATTGATGAATTTGACAAGATGTCTGACAGCACAAGATCTGTTTTGCATGAGGCCATGGAGCAGTAGACTGTGTCCGTTGCGAAAGCTGGAATTATCACCACGCTGAATGCTAGAACCTCTATTCTGGCGGCTGCTAATCCGATATTTTCTCGCTGGCATCAGAAGCTATCAGTTGCGTAGAATTTGAATCTTCCTCCAACGCTGCTGTCTCGTTTCGATATTATTTATCTAATGTTGGACAGACCGGATGAGAATGAAGACACCTTGCTGGCTCGTCATATCTCGTCACTTTACCTTTCTGATGAATATCGTGAGGTTAACCAGGATATTGTGGATATGGAACTCTTTGCTGCCTACATTTCATACGCCAGGGAGCATATTCATCCGTAGATGGATGATCAGTGTATTGATATGATTGCCAAGGCGTACGTTGAGTTTAGACAGCTGGGAACTATGAGTGCCACTACTCGTCAATTGGAGGCTATCATTCGTTTATCTGAGGCGCATGCAAAGATGAGACTATCCCAATTTGTGGAACAGCGCGATGTGTTGGAGGCTATCAGATTGATTAAGGCCGCGCTGTAGACTGCTGCCATTGATCCTATCACCGGTCTGCTGGATATGGATCTTGTGACATTGGGTAAGAGTACTCGTGAACGTAATGCCGGACATGAAATGACTTAAAAGTTGGCTGAGATTATTGCAGATGTGACCAAGAGTAAGAAGCTGAAAGCTGGCGATTCTGTGACCAAGAGTGATTTGGTTAAATTATTGAAAGATAGCACTGGATCATTGTCGATTGATGAGGATTTATTCAACGCTTCCCTGAATGATATTGTTAATGAACGTCCAGATCTGATGCTGAAAGGTCAATTGCTACAGTTGATGAGATGAGAAATTGTTGTTGTATATGAAGATGATTGATTGACTCTTAAATGAAAGAATGCAGTAGGATGTTTGAATTGAGTAATAATTTCTTATTATTGACTCCATATGCAGTCATACACTTTCCTTCTATGAATGATTCAATTCGATGTGTTGTTGCATATTATGATATTGTACAAGAGATTTCAACAAATCTCGATAAGACATCTGCAAGTCTTCAATGCACTCAATTACACATTGATAATTGCTTTTTTCCTCAGAGCACTTGCATTCCACCGTGTCCTCGTGCAGCAACTGCACTTTCTATCCATCGTAATTGAATATTTAACGAGGCTACTTTACAGGCGCAATAATATGCTGAAATGGAGCGAACATTTGAACCAGCGCAGACTTGGTAGACGACGAACTTCCGCGATCTCTTTTGACCGCAGCAGCTGGTTCAATATTCGGTGCCAGATGAGTTTATGATGAAGTTTGAGATTTATTTTGACCATTTTTAACGGAAGCAAGATCAATTGGAGTATTGGTACCACCACTACTACCCGATTTAAGATTGTTACCACTCGGGGTCTTATTCAACTACTACTACTACTGATGATGATTAAGTTAGTGAGACCCAAAGGGGATAGCGGAGGCAGATCTCTTCCCTTCATCTGAGGATTGTTTTACGTGAGAGCCACCAGACGATTGCTATCTACCACCATGAATAGCAATGGAATTCTAATGATGTTAAGGTTACGGTACACCAAGATAATTACTAGACAGCCTGGCAAAGAAAGACTTGGGCTAAGATTAACTCTTGGCCTTTTCAAGATTACTTCCATCATTCTTATTACTAGATTTCTATTACTAATATTATTACGTCTAAGAAGGTTAATTATGGTGTTATAGAGCTGATCTGAGACTATCTAATGGATTCAGGTGGTGGGAAGAGTGTCCATTCTTCGCAGACACTTACTACTGCTTTTACGGTACTTGATGACCATTTCTGTCTTGTTGATCCTACTTATGCATAGCAGTAGATTCTGCATATGAAGACAGATTAGAATGACTCGAACTACCGCGTATATGTAAAGCATCCTAAAACTAAGACGACAAGGATGAACTACTACCACCAACACCACTCTCTGTAATTGAGGACTGTCTTTACTTTCGCTATGACACAGATTATTATGATGGTGGATGAGAATTCTAAACAGCTTCAATATGTTTAACACTAAGCATCAATCTACCATCATCAATATAGAAATCTATAATCATAGACTTTAGTGGAAGTGATTCGCTATTCTAAAGCACTCTAGAATAAAACTATTTGGCACTACTATACCGCAAACCATGCGTCTTTACAACATGCTCTTTACCACTCTGTGCCGTCTACAATATTATAGTTGTAAAATCCAGTAATTCTTCTAGCATTTACATTCTCTATTATACATTCCACCTATGACCTTTTGTATACTACTAACATTGATTATAACAAAAGTTTTAATACTTGAGCTTTCGATCTAAAAGTTGAAGTAGAGAAATGCAATCAGATATCTAATCAACTTACCATCCTCTACTCTAATTGAGATTATCCAGACTCGATGACTGCTTATTGTTATAATGATTCATAGTATCAGCATCATCCACACTACCATTAGATGAAGCTTATCGACTATTACTGTTACTGTTAAGAGGAGCAAACGTCAACTATATAACTTTAGGCTTGGATGTACCAATGTGATGATGATGACCATGCAGTGAGTGATGATCCAGCTTAATGGTCAATCCACCACCAGTTATTGTATCACCCATAAATGTTATAAATCCACGTATAGCCTCATCATGCGATAATATGACAAAGTTTTCTTCAATCACTTTCTCTAACTGCTGCTCCTACTACTACTAAATCTATTACTCCACACCGTACCTCTATGACGACTCCCTTGATTGAAGAACATTTAGACACTAATCTATACACTGCTGTCCCTATTCAAGAAGTTCACCAAACTTAAAGTCCCAAAATTACTCCATTTTGATATTCCTAATTATTGAAAGTATACTATACCTTATAATTGAAAAGTTTAATATTTCAATAATTTATAGGCCTTTAATAAGTTAAAGCAAAAAGAAGAAAGCATAAACGAGTTAGTCTTGTCGATCAATAACAAAAGACGTTCCGCTCTGTGTATGGATGATCAACCTCCACACAGGGCCTACTGTACAAGGGGAAGATGTGCAAACCTTGAAATTCAAATATACATTTCGTGATATAAACTTTTATAGAATAAAGTTTAATAAAATGAGATCATTTACGCTTCTTGAGTTCTTCAAATCTCCTGGCCAGTTCATCAAAATCTGGATCTTCACTCTCTTTAGGCGATTTCTCCTTTTCAGTTGGTGGAGGAGGTAGAGGGACACTTGGTAGATTGTCCACGTCACTATTATTATTATTATCTCGCTGCTATTACTACTACTAATTCTACTAAAATTACTGCTACTACTACTACTACTTTCCATCCATAAAACCATCCTTCCTGTCATTAAATCCAAACTGATCTTGAGGAAATTGCTACTACTATTCATTATCAGAATCTGGCAACTATGGAATAGTCGGACCTTATGAGTATTACTATTACTAGGTAGGCATTACTGGAGCTGAAGGTTGATTCTACGGAGATATTACAGTGCTTGGTCTCTATGCACCTTATAGCTGCAATTAATACTACTACTATTATTATCCACTTTACTACTATTAAAAATCCAGAGTATAACCAGATTATTATTAGTCATGAGTAGGAGATGAATAGTCTGGAGGCTGAGCAGGACGCAAAAGATCCTACTACTGTTAACCATTTCCACCTAGGAATAAGGGAATATTATTCTTACTACCAGCACCGATCGCTCCATATGAAGATGTCAACTTCAAATGTCTTTCTTCATCAAAGTCCACATGAAAAGTCTTACAAATCTCTCTGACATACGCTGTGACCAGTTCTTCAGACGGACGTTGAACACTGAGGCGACTGACTACACGAGGATTCACCTGACCTAGTCGATTCTACCCCGCAGCCTCATAGTACTCTCTTCCAAATTTAGATTTCAAGTACTGAGCAATGGTAACCAGTTCCTTGAGATCAGCAGAACATCTAGGCGCCGCATATATCAGCGACTACACAGACTCTTGAATTCCCTCATCTACAACCACCATGGATGACTTTGATCTACCATGAAGTTTGTTAGTCGGATTGTCGATCAGACCGAATCTGGCAATTAAAATCTCACACAGCAAAGATAAAACTTCAAATGCTTCAATTAGATAATCTTCTCTAATCACAGACTCCACCTTGATCCTGGCACTCTCATGCTTACCATCCGCCACCAGGTTGGCAATCTCTTTCCGCACATGCGTACTCAGCGACTGCTTCTTTGCAGACATGGCCTTTATTCTCTGCTATAACAATTTCAAGTTCAATTTCAACTTTTAAGAATTATACATATTCAGTAAAGATCTTTACTCTAATGTTAACTATTTACAATGAGATGATAGTGGGTAAATTCAATGAGTAGTGTCAAAGAGAGAGGATTCGAATCTTGAGACTAACAAATGGAAAGGAAAGAAAGTCAAAAGAGCGCGGAGATCAGCGCCTTTTCGTAATCGTGGAGATCAACGACTGGTCATTAAGTGCTGTAGTAAAGTTGTGCATATACACGCTGAAAGTAGTAAAATGTTTGATCCTAAAGCACTCAAGTCTGTGTTAAACGATATTCTGAAAAGTGGTTAATAATATGGATTGCTGGCGGCTTTAGTGTTGAATGTTGATGGAAGTATAATTTGTTAATCAATGGTGGCTGGTTAATCCTCCGGTTTGAATAGTCAAATAGTTGCCACTTTTGCTTGCTCTTCCCTGTTCTTGTACAATGATAGTCGTGGTAAGGATGCATAGCGGCTCATTACTCAGCAAATGATAGAGACAGATAAGGTATGCTGTTTACTTTACCAAAAGCGATTAGTCCTTAATTAAGTTTCTGACGCGTGTAGTATCGACTACTAGTTAAATTGGTTACAGTCTCTTTAAATTCTGATCAACTCAGTGACACTGCAGAAGATGAAGCGTTGAATTTGATATTCGTTCTTGTTGGAAGTACTGACAAGTCGCCATGGGGATTATTTCTGAAACAGGTATGTCTTCAGTAGTTTGCTTGTATTATTTATTCTGTTCTATTAAAGTTAATGTGTAGATGGACAAGTTGAAATCTTTCGCAGTGTCTTTCAATGAGCCAATGCAACGGCGCGCAGTTCAAGCCTTAAGCGACGCGTTGGAATCTTCTTCGTAGAATTGAATGAATTGTTGATCTCTAGTAAACTAAAGTGTGTGAATATATCATTTGAATGATTACAGATAAAGTTATTGCTATTATTGAAGCATGTATACATGTCATTTTACATAAACACAAATTGTATCCGATGGAAGCTTTTCATTTGGTAAATTTTGCCCCATCAGCTTTGTCATAATAATAACGATCAACAAATGGAACTATGGGCGATCATTATAGTAGTAATAGGAGCAAGGTTAAACTTACTGATGGCGGAACGTCTGTAAAATGTGATAGACATCTCTTAAAGAATCCAATTCAAATTTATCAGTGTAAATCACCGCTAGTCTTGTAATATATTGAAAGTATTGTGAATTGGTTGCGATAGTACAAGGACAGCGTTGAGGCGTTTTCAGTGTCTGTTCTGCGTAAAAGTTAAGCTAGAGATTAATCATCGCTGGGCGCGTCATCTACAATGTTTGATACTTCTCAAGATTTAAGTCTAGATTCGCAGTAAGTCTCGCCTAAACTTATTATGAGATACGTGTTTGATGTCGCGTAATTGAATCAGCTAACTCTGGAAGATGGTGACTTACTGTCCTTTGTGATGAGATTACAAGCTAAAGTTGTGAATGATAAATTTGTATCTAAAGCTGGAGTACTCTCATGGAGCGTCGCTGTAAGATTTCAGCAATAATCTTTGTAAAATGAATGGATAAGTCTAGACTCTTATGAGATGGGAACTGATGACCACGCCCTAGAAGTCCGTGAATACGATAGCATAAGATCGATATCTAGCGATGGAAACAAATTGAACCTTTTTAGTGTATCATATCAATAATAATAAAAATAATTATAATCAAATTTCATTTCCACCACTCTAAATTATACTCATCTTTAATCTTTTCAATTTCCAGAGTCCGCTCCTTTGCCAGCTAAGCATTCATTTACTTTTTTAAACGTCTCTACACTTTATGTGATAGCATACAAAATCAAGACAGTGATTGTCACTGTGACGTCGTACCTGTTATCGCATGCAACTAGTCATTGATTCGAAGAGTGAATTGCAATCGCCACGAAGTCGAGACATTGTAGAATCATTACATTCAACATACTTTTCAATCACGTCTTGACATGGCTTATAAAGCGGATCGTCTTTCAATGGATGCATTTTGTAATAGGATATCGCACGGTTAAAAACGACAGGTGTATAAAGGAAAGTGCGAGTTGTTGAGCTGAGAAACAATAACGAGCTCGCTCTTTCGGATCAAAAACAACTTTTCAATTGTCAATCATACTTTTTGTTGTTTCATTCATTGTCTATCACTTACTGCATTTTTGACGGAATATATTAACTTGTTCATAGAAATAATACTTTACATTCATCACCAATGATGTATCCTCGAAGATAAAGATTTAAGCCGGATAGAGTGTCGATAATGTCAAGGCGAAGGTTCTATGTTTTAGTGTCAATATTCACTTTGATCATGCTCAGCGTCCTGTTATTTAACTTTCGGGCCAACTACTCAAAGTCTATTCCTGTGTAGAATTCATAAATTTAAAATTCATAGTCTGCATCTACTCGCATCTCTACTACAGTCAAGACTTCAGTTCCTATGACCTCTTAATAATTGGCTGTTAAAACTCCTTCGCCTGTTCATCCTGCGATCGTATAGCCCTCGACTTCAACTCTGACGTCTACAACTGCTCCATCTATCCCACTACCGACTTAAACTGCTGTATAATAGAATTCATTGAATGATACAAAATGTCAAGATTAAGTTAAACTTAAAAGTGCGTTATGTATCACTGGAGCAGTTAGATCATTTCTGGTCCCTGAAGTCCATCAATCAATACAGAAATATGTAATAGATGCACTTCACGCTGATGGAAATGATGTTGATGTTTATTTTGATGTTATGATAGACTAGACTTGCGACGCATCGATGTCTGCGGAATAGTTGGATAAATTCAGACATTGTAAGAGATTTCTTGAAATTGCAAAGAGCATGTCTGCCAAAGTCATATAGACCAAGAACGAGATTGAATGTTCATCAAACTATTTAAAAGATCACAGATGTTGTTAGAATGATATTCATGCCGATCAACAGTCTATTGCTGGTTTCTTTTAGTATTAGAGGAAGAGACATTGCCTTGAGCTGGCTTTAAAGAATAAGGAATACGATTTCTATGTGATGATTAGGCCTGATCTAGTGTGGTATGAACCAATCCCGAGTACACAATATCTAAACAGACTAACTCCTAGAATGTTCCTATCTTCCAAGGAGTATCAAGAAGCAATTGGTGATTTTGTATACTTATTTCCGCGGTCCATTTTACCAATAATGCTGGATAAATTTAACAATTACGCGCTGAAGAGGTGTGAAAATTAGAAATCCATAATGTGGCCACCAGAGTATGAGATGCAGCCGCAGCTGGAGCCTCTTCCTCATTAAGTCCTCCCTCTACTGTTTTCCATTGTGCGAATGGACGGCAGTTCCGACTGTTTCCGCCTCAATAATGAGGTGTTGCGAAATAGTAATATATTCTTCTATAACGGCAGATAAATGACTGCTGAAGATCTTTGTAAAGCCTACGTTGAAGAAGGTAAATTCAAATTTCCATATCTATGATGAGTGAGTGATGTTATTAGATTAGTTAATAATTCTATACGTGTTCTTGAGCGCAAGTTTAGTGTTTACGAGCTTTGTTTTGACTTTTCCGTTGTCGTTTCACTCTCTTGCGGATTTCCTTTCACTGTTGTTTCACATCTCTGTACTGTATATCAAGTTAGATTGAGCATTAAATAAGTGGTGAATTTTGTTGAAATTTATATGGAATATAAGGAAATGGAGAATTCTGAGAAGTAAAGTTAGGATTCATTGTTTTCCCCGGTGAACTAAGCTGAGGACAATGTGGATGTTGTTGAAGACACTGTTGAATGTCCTGCATGCCAACTTCCGATTAATGCCTAGTCGATTAACGCACACTTGGACAATGATTGTATCCGCACAAAGGAAGAAGAATAAGAGAGTGTCGAAGTATCTGCTATCAAAGTTAAACCTCGACTGTCGAAATTGTAAGGATTAAAAGACCAAGTTAAGGAGTTGGCAGTGGGACCTCAGAGCCGCCCCACTTCTGATGCTCTGTTTGAAGTTGTGCGAAAGGACACTGGATCGTCACCATCTAAAGGCGTCGTACAATTGTTTGAAGTGTAAGAATAGTCTGTCATGCAAAATTAAGAGGATAGCATACCCGATTAGTTGAATTTGAACACTTCTTCTCAATAGAAATAGGAGCAAAGTAAAGCGAACGCATTGGACTTCTCCTCAGAAGTTGTTAATCCGTATGATGCGGAATCTTCTGTGCCGTAATCTTACGCTTCTCAAAGTCCGTAGAAATAGCGTCTGTCTAATCAGATTCAGAGGTAGAATATACCCGGTCTTTAAATTGTACGTAGTGCTGCGTTGCTTCCGAACGAAACTGCCAATACCTCTGTGAGTGATGATCCAGTCGATGTTGCTGACCAACAGTTTAGTATTAATTTCAGTGGAGCATAAAATGGTGGGACTACTCAATAATTTCGCTATATCCGCGCATTTAGTAATGACGACTTGCATGCATTTGATGTGAACACTATTGACAAGCAGTTCATTGCGTTAAGAATGCAAGAGCATCCATCCAATTTTGTACAAGTGTACGATGAAGGTCGCGCCAAAGATGTGGCAACGTAGACGAAGGAGAAGCAGATATAGCCAAAGAAAGGTGGATTGGCTCTACCGAGTGAGAGAATGGGAGTGAATCCGCTGTTTGGTGAGATGGATATTTTGGAAAGTAGCCTGGATGATTTTTAGGCAGCTCTACCTGAAGGTTTGGAACACTCTCATCTTGGGAGAAAAGACATTGCCAGCAGACTCGGTCTCAGTGCTGATAGTCTGAGAGTGCGTAATGGAAAGGTGCTGGTGGAGAGTAGAGATGCTCTGAATGAAAACCAACAGCCAAGTCCAAAGAAGCGTCGTGCTTTTGTCATTGAGAATAAAAGAGCTCAAATGTCAGATGCTAAGCGGAGATATTATGAGTTTGGTTAACGCTGGAGAGTGTTCTGGAAAGATGCGGAGCAGTTAATCTAACTGTGGAACAAACCGATCAAATATGTGGAGTCCAGATTCGGCACAGGTATTGTGTCTTATTTCAGACTGTATAGATGGCTGTACCTGGTAAATGTTTTATTTGGAGTGGTCTGGTATTTTTTTGTAATACTGTTTGGCGTGCTGTATCAAGCTTAGTAGAAGAATGCTGGTTTTGAAATAACTCGCTAGAAGCTGACAAAAGATGGACAATTTGACATTAATTTGTTCTTCATCGACCTATTCTCTGGTGGTAGTTCACTGAATAATACGATCATGTTTGAAGTTGGGTATCCTGCCAAAATATACTTTGCAAATGACGGACACAGTCCCTCTCCGGAGGATGTGCCGTACAATATGGATATTGCTTATCTGGCAGTTATATTCTTCACTTATATAATGTCGTTTGCTCTCATTTTGATTCGGATGAAATCATTGTTTGTGGAGAAGGCTGAAGTGTCCAGCGGTGTAGTTATTGATGATTACGCGCCTTTTGGGACTGCTGTATTTGCGTCATGGGATTTTGCTATTGCTTCCGCCGAAAGTCGTAAAAATCATAACTTTGCCATCTCTACACTGTTTAAGACTTTGATTGCGAAATTGGAGATTGCCGAGTAGAAGTAGAACTAATCATCTGGTTATAAAGTCGAAAATATCGTGCGTAGATTTTTTGGTAATATATTTGTGATTGCCATTTGGTGTTTATCTGGGTTTGTTGTCTATATTACGCTGAATCTGGAGTACAATCCGAATGGACTCGATACTCTTGGTATATTGGTCACACCTGAAACATTTGGTTTGGTAAGATCTAACAGGTTCATTTCTATAACTGCATTCCTGATTTCATCCCTTAATCTTATACTGCCATCTATATTCAAACTGATTGCAAGATTTGAGAGATATGACTCTCCTACTGTTGCTGCCACCATTACTCTGACTCGTGCTTATGTGACCAAAATTGCTGCCGTGTACGTTATCGTTGTCTCTTTGTACATTGCTAATAGATTTAAGTTGGATGGTTGGGAGTATGCTGTTGGTCAGAATTTCTACCAACTAGTTTGGACGAATTTTGCCTTCTCCACAGTGAGCACCGTGTTTTATGGCGTGCTGTATCGTTAAATATTTGGAAAGTAGTATTACGATTTTGGTCTTGCTGAGAATATACTGGAAGTTATCTACTAGCAGGCACTCGTCTGGATAGGTGTAGTCTATTCGCCAGCGGTTGTCGTTCTATCACTGTTGCTTGGTGGCATCACATTTTACGTCAAGTACCTGACTCTGTGTTACTGCGGTCTCCCACCTAGAAGAGTGTACAATTCATACTTTTAGAACATTTACTTTCTAATGTTCTTAGTACTGACACTACTACTCATGGCATTCCCCACATTCTTCAGTCTGACTCAATTCCCACCGACATCAGGTCCGTACTCATTCGCGTAGTAGAATAATGTCACTTTGAGTGCCATCTACTCTGTGATTCCCAATGGTGTCGCTTCAATGAAGAGCGATTTTTTGCGAAATTTGATTCAGTTCATAGGATCGGTAGGATTTATAGGTCCACTGATAGGAGTGTTGGTTCTAATGTCTTATTTTTTGAGTGCTATAAATGAGAAGAGGTAGAAGAAGTTGAAGAAGATTTCGTTAGAGTTGAGATCTGAACGCGCTGACAAGAAGTTCTTGCTGAAGTATTATCGCGCTAAGAATTGATGTAAATTGTTTGTAATTCTGTCTTAAATATATATACTGTTTCTATATCTTTTTCAGATCAGGAGTATAAATGCTCAAGTTTGATGATGATGATAAGCTTTGAATTTGCTGTATCACTGCCGTTTGATTCGTTTGTTGCTACTTTATTGCCGACGTCATTCGCTCTCTCTTGATTTCATCGACTTTTTCGACTTTTCGTCTTTCTTTCTTTCTTCTTCCGTTGTGCTGCTCCTTAACAAAGAGCAATTATCATCAACTAAAACAATCATTTAGCCACTCTGTGAATATCATGGCTACACCATTTTAATTCTCATTGCCTAGTGAAGGCACATCCTCTTCATCTACTGCTCTACCTTAGTAATCGTCTAGTAATGATAACACTGGTACTAGTGGTGGTAATAATATCGAAGAAGGATTGCCTGCAGAGTTGGCTCAGATGATTAATGGAGTGGGGGATTTCGGGGGAGGATCATTGGGTAATTTATAAGAATTGTCATCAGGGTAGTAGCAGAGCTCTGAGTAATCTCAGGATGCTGGCGGTGATGATGAGGAGTAGGTGGCTGCCGGTAATTAGACTGGCGCTGATTCGTCGGCTCATCCGTCCGGCATTGTGCCCACTCTGTAAAATATTGTGGCCACTGTGAATCTCGATTGTAAATTGGATTTAAAGACTATAGCTCTGCATGCTAGAAATGCTGAATACAATCCAAAGAGATTTGCCGCCGTCATTATGAGAATTCGTGAGCCGAAGACTACTGCGCTGATATTTGCCAGCGGTAAACTCGTCGTCACGGGAGCTCGCAGTGAAGATTTGGCGAAACTGGCCGCTCGAAAGTATGCGCGCATTGTGCAGAAACTCGGCTTCCCGGCCAAGTTCATCGAGTTCAAGGTGCAGAATATCGTGGCCTCGTGCGACATTCGATTCCCCATCCGTCTGGAGGGACTGGCTTTTGCCCACAGTCATTACTCTAGCTACGAGCCAGAGCTGTTTCCCGGTTTGATCTACCGCATGGTGAAACCAAAAGTGGTGCTGTTGATCTTTGTCTCGGGAAAGGTTGTGCTGACGGGCGCAAAAGTTCGGGAAGAGATTTACGAAGCGTTTGAGATGATTTATCCCGTCCTGTAAGAGTTTAGAAAGACGTGATCAGGTGTCTGTTTTGACTGTTGATTTGATTACCAGTGGGGATTGTAATAACAGCCGTTGAAGTGTGATTTCTTCTAATCGACTGAATTTGGCGTAAGCATTAAAAAGAATATAAACAACAAAAATAAAGTATCGTGTTCATTTAAGGGTTCGTTTACGCTTGTTTTCGACTCTAGTGCTATTCTGTGATAGAGACGCTTAATACGCGTGTATTAACAATCCGAGAGTCCATAAAATCTAAAACAAGATTCTTAATGTTTGTACTAATATTATATTGAGTCATTGATGCAAGTAACAGTATTTCGAAATAATCTTATGATCATTGGTGAAGTTCAGTTTAAGCAATACATTCCAATAGATTGAAAAGCTTTGTTTTCAACTCCTGATGGTATACCTCGTAAATGGGAACATTGGTGTATTGATCAAAACTGTGACAGAACTTGTAACATACCAGTTCCTATGTCGATTCCGCCAGTTATTAATCCATACACTCTTCTTTCAACCAGGCATGTGCCAAATCATTTAGAGCGGATACATTGAATAAAGGCAGACTAGCGCCCTGGATGACTGCAGCTTCGTCCAAGTCCTAAAGTCGGGCCTAGTAATTCTACTCTTTCAGCTCGTCAAAAATTATCTTTAAGACGCGATTCGACAAGCGGGAAGTATTTTTTGGCTTATAAGGCTCTTCCAACTGAAAGCCTCCCAGCCAAATGCCACCATAACTCTGAGCCACACTTTGCTCTTCCCCAGACAATTGACGACCGATGTCATCATAATGGCGCCTAATGAGATGACTGCCTATCTCTCTTGCTGCAAACTTGACAAATGTCTTATTCAGTCGAGATGCTTTCAAGTAATAAATGCCAGACTTTGAAGCATCTCCATGCTGCAGCACGCTAACATAGTTGGGCGCGTAGGCCATGCGGACATGCTTCTCATCAAAAACGCTGTGGAAGGTGGCAGCCGCCAGCAACCTGTCAGCGTCCTTGCGAGTGCGAAAGGTGACGAATACCTGCTTTTACTCCTTCTCAATAGTAATTGCTTCCGGCTTATAAATGGCCAACTTTCTCAGTAAATACTCATGAGACAGTAGCAGCAGATCCCAACCTCTAATGACAATGGATCTAGTGTATACTTTGACAATGTTTAGTTGTTGATGATTAGATATTACGCGTTCACTGCAGACAGGATCTTCTTGGATAGCATTAATCAAATACGGTGCCATTTTGAGCGTATTTGTGTGTATCTAAAGTTAAGATTCCCAGTTTTTAACTGGAATTCATCAATATCTGGTTCAATACAAATAACTGGATTGTTATGAGAGCCCCTATGTTTCAACCTGCCGACTGGAAATTGGATTGATCTAGGGGCGCCATTTGATTGAAACTCTTGGCTAGAAAATGAAGTTATGGGTTGGCCAAAGATTCTGGCTCTTTACACGACTCATCTGCTCCAAATTTCTATAGACTACTGTACCTAACATTATAATTGATGTTTGAAATAGATAAACAAAATTAGAGTACATGTTGAACGTAGTTTACTTTACTATCACTATTGATCATTTCAAATCCTAATTAGATGGCGATAGAATATTCAAAATCTCTCTGCGATCTTGCAACCATACGTGGAACGAAGGAAATTAGCTCAGCTTCTACTTTCCTTTTTCCAACAGGTAACTTGCAAATACAATTAGATAAAAGTATCGGATAAGATAATTTTACGCAGCAGTATAGAGACCATGATACGCCTTGGAGTTGGGTTCCATCGCTTCAACACGCACTTTATAGTCGTATATGGCCATTCTGATATTCTGTACGTGAGCACAAGCATCAATCGCCCTGTCCGTGATGCTCTTGGCCAATCTTCCAAATTGTAAAACTCTCAGCAGTTACAAAACAATCTTGTATTCACCCCTGAGATACATCTAGCGCTCCCCATCTTCACTACAACCTGGAGATACGTCTTCACCATCATCGCTAGATATGAATCTCGGTGACAGAATTTGATCATCATCCGATAACTTCTGGACCATCTGATTTATGCAGGCAGTCACCATGGCAGTAGTGGTTCTTCCCCTACCCATCTGACAATTGAAAATTGCATCAGTGTTCAGGCGTATGCTTTGGCAAATAACAAGCAATTCATCAAAAACTTTCGGCAATGGTGCTTATTCATCAGTAATAGGCAGTCTATGATACTGCACTTTATAGCCTTATCTCGACAGCTCCTCATATACTTCAGCCGGAGTTTAAATGTCTTCAGGCTTCACAGACTCCCAAACGCAAACAATCTAACCAGCTGGATGTGCTCCCGCTTTACTAACCTCCTCCTCATGAAGCATCAGACGGCCATCATACTCCTTAATCTCTCGCAGCGCATCATTTTTCATACGAAGTTCCATTCCCTCCACCCGCTCGCGCACAATACCCGTAGTCTCCAAATTCTTCACCGGTTGAATACTTGTACGCAGCACAAACGGTTTGCCATTGACGTACAGAACAGGCTCTTCACGCAGCGACACCCATTGCAAAGTACGCTATCCATTAACACCCGAACCAGTTCTCTCCAATACTGACTTGATTGCATCTTTAGTGGGCATAGCAACACCATATATTCTACCCATCTGATCAGTATCAGAGGTAGACAATTCATCAATACTACTAATGTCCACCTATCTAAAATTAGGTGCACCCTCAACACGATCTGTAAGTGTCAACTTCTGACAACCAGGGAAGTGATCAAACTTCAGTATCATATGCTACGCCAACACAGAACCACGTCTACTGCGAACAACCTTTGAGACTTCTGAAGACAGAGCAACACCATCGCCCAAGTTCTAATTACCGACAGGAATCAGAGAATTCATTTTTAAATGGTACATCTCATTAATCAAAGTCTAAAACTCCAAATGATTCGCCATCCAATCCTAGAAAGTTGGCACTTACTCCAAATCATAGTTTTAATTATCATTCAAATAAGCCTGGAACGCAATAAGTAAGAAATATCTGTGCAAGCTATTCAGAGATTTCTTCAAGTATAACTCTACATCTTCGGGCTATAAAGCATTCTCAGACATGGATCTGTACTCCTCAATTTGATCTCGAACATTAACCACCGCTGCACACGCGTCAATGGTCACGTCTACTTTGTCCTTGACTTCCAAACCATTCTTAACAACTCTGAGCAGGGAATGAATCACTTGATAATTCTAAATACTCTTCTTGGAATTATGTTCTCTAGAAAACTGAGACAAATCCACCTTCTTCAACCAGGCGAGGATAAGGATTGTTATTATGGATCCCATCGTGCTTCTGCCCACACCAATTTGACAATTAGTCACGCTAACTGAATTTCCCTTAAAAGAATGGCAAATAGCACGTAGAATCTAATCAAAATCACCTTCTTCCATCGCAGACTCAGCCGTCACTGGAACTCTGTGATAATCAAAAGAGCGCGGCGAAGCGTTAGACCCAATTCCTTTCTACAATCTCAGTTCATCCTTGATACTCTCAGCAATCTATCTCAGAGTTTTTATATTCTCCAAGTCCACAATCACCCAAGTGGGAATCACAGCACCATCAATCTCCTGATGCAGCAGAATCTTGCCACCAGATTTTTCAACTTCCTTCACCACATCTTCCTTCAGACGTTCTTCCAACATCTCTAGCCTAGACTGGGTGATGCCAGAGTACGCTTTGGTGTTACGCAAAGTCAAAAACTCATCTCTCAGCACATATGGCGTACCATTGATGTAGATCAGTGGCTCTTCACGCATATTTATCCAGATTATATCAACAGGACCAACATCATTACTAATGGTACTAACAACATTATGTATACCTGTTAGAGTTGGCTGAGCCACTGCGAATACAGGAAGACCATTGATACGCCTGAAATTAGATGCACCACCAAGATTCTGAATTTCCAAGCCTCTGTTCTGCGACTATTCTTGACGCCAAAAGTCAGCCTTCAGAATAGTTTGACTACTTAATACAGCACCATTGCGATTGCGGATAGTTTTCATGTCATGCTCATTCTTACCAAATTGACCACGCATAATCCCTCTGATTACACCACTTCCATTCTGCCGTGCATCTCCATAATGAAACATGTCCATCACCGGTCTGAACAGAATGACATCAATCTTATTCCTAATTCTGTCCAGCGTATTTTTGATTTCCGGCCTTGCTGATAGCCACTTGGAGAAAGTCACAGATTAGGTGCGATCTTTATCATTAACATACGCAGTGAGGATAAGGAGGAAATAATACCTCTCCAGAAAACCAACAGCTCTCTTTAAGTACTTTTCATCCCCATTCTTCATATAAGCCAACCGGAATGAGAGAATCTCATCTCTCAAGTTAACTAGTCTATCGCACTTATCAATAACATGATCAAGTGTCCTCTTATCCACAAAGCCATCATCAATCAAAGATACCAACTTAAGGATTATGGCATAATTTCCGCGCACCGCATCCTTCAGCTGATCCAAATGATGGAAATTGTGCATCAGAAATTCGGAAGGATTCTTTATATCAAGTCCCTTCTCCAGACAAGCGATGAGACGCAGCATCACTAGAGATTCTTCATGAGAACCTGAGAAATTAACACTCTTGTCCAAACTCATGCGGCTCAATGTGCGCACAATGGCAGAAGATTAACTTCTCAGATTCTCCACCTAATACAGACTTTCCCGTAGCAACACACCACAAACCATTCCGAAAGTAGTTCTACCAACACCGAGCCCGCAATTAAACACCACGGCATCATTCAGTGTACAATTAGAAATAATCTTTATGTACTCATCCACATATACATCCTCAGGTCTCTACTCCGGTGACACTGGAACACGATGATACTCCAAAATGTTTTTAAACTTGCCGAAAACTTCAGCAGTGGTAAGCACATTCTGCTCATTAGCGGCAATCCAAGATGGTATCAGGACTCCATCATCGAGCTCGTCATAGACCAGGAGAAGACCTCCGCAACGCTTACACTCGTACAGAATATCATTCTTCAGCCTCTGCTCCATCTACTCCAATCTAGCAGCGGATATTCCATTGTAAGTGCTGATATTCTAAAATGGATTACCAACATCTCTGAGAACATACGGCTTACCACTAATGTACATAATGGGCTCCTCTCTGGTATTGATCCAGACTATCTTCTTAATCATGTGCTTACTGTCAACGCTAGTGGACTTATCCTGAGATAAATCTTGGCTACTGCTTGATGGTAGATCAGTCTGATGCAACAATTAATGATGAAAGTTTGCGTGAACTTACGCAGCATTGACAGCCAGAGGCTCGCTATGCTTTCTCATAGGGACGGGCAACTAAGGTTGTGCATCCACTGACACAGTGCTCTCCTTTCGCTGAGCATTCAACTTCTATATGTTATCCTTGTACATGAGCAAGTGGATGACAGTCTCCAGTCCGGTGATAGTCGGCTGACTGCAACCAAAAATATTATAGCCAGCTCCATCTTGCTACACCAAACCACCATGATCAATTTCGACAAATCTGAAATTAGGAGCACCTTCCAAATGATACACATTGTCACTAAAAGCATTAATACTTTACTCCACCGCAGAGTTGCCATTCTACGCATCACCAGTACCTATAAGAGGGGAGACATTAGATGCACCCTTGTTGGAGAACAATTTCCGTGGGAAATGATCCCTCTTCAGCAGAGTTCCACTGGTAAGAACAACTCCATTACGTCTATACTTTTAAGTCTTATTAATCAAGTCCTTAGTACTAGGAACAGACATTGTCAATTAATTGTAGTTGTTTAATCAATTTTATCCGCACACGACCAGGAAGAGATTACAAAGACAACTATGCACCGCGTCGAGAAGAAGGAAACAGCGTCGACTGAGATTGACATCGAGTGTAAGCCACAACCTTTATTGAATTCAAGTAACTTTTCACTTGCTGAATGATTGATTTAATTCATTAGCCAGCAGATTCACGTCGCAATCTGTGTCTTATCATTAATAAGGACTATATGTTTCATACAAAACGATTGAGATGATGATGATACCTTCAAGAAGGCACATTAAAACCAGGTGAAAGATGAATGACAATAGAATGAATGAAATAAGAGAAATCAAGCACTGAAACGGCAAGAATTAAAGAAATCATTTCTAAAACATCTTCAACTTCATGCACGCGATGTGGAACGCTTTCCGTTTCACCCGGTAAGATTCGATCAGATCGTTCATTGTCGCGGCGTCAGTCTCGTCTCCGTTGATCATTGCGCGGTGGATTTGCTCACATTCCGCGTCCAGTTGGGCAATGTAATTTCTCAGCTCATTCACAATCGTCTGTTTAACGTTCCCGGCTGGCTTTCCTTGCGCCGAGGATCGACTGTACAACTGCTCATACTGTTCATAAGCCTTCACCACTTCATCTTACAGCTTGCCCAGTTCTGACTGTTTATGTACAAGTTCCTACTTCAACTGCATAGTCTTATTAGCAATGCTCATATTAGTGTCCAGTAATTCTTTGACTGCATTCTCTTGGCTTTCATCATCATCAACTTATTTAAACATCCATTCCTTGAACTCATCTTCATTATCCAACAGTTATTACAGTCTAGTCTTACTCATTTACTCAATTTCTTGCTCACACGTTAACTTGTTCGCAGTCATTCTACAATCTGATATTGAATTTCAAAAATTAATAATTACTATTTAGAGATAGATTAATAAATGAACAACTTTTAAAAAACATTGACTGATGAGAGGTAAAAAGAAAAGCGTCAAAATCGAGATAAACAAGATGCAAAAGAGATTTTTATATATTCATACACAAAAAGCAACAAGTAATACTCATTATGACGCGTTTTTGGGTTCATAAGCAAGCAGAAATTCATCAGACATTGCATCCTACTTGACGCTATACATGGAGTAATAATACACACCCACACTGAATGCCACAATGGATGACGCCATGGCAATATTTCTTGTGAGCATCGAATTGAATTTCTGCGTCTAATGCAACGCCTGTCTACTGTGCATCAGAGCAGGATTAGGGATTACTTTATCAAGAACGGCAGCTTTTTTCTAAGGAGTATCTAAAGCATTTTACACCTACTTGTGCTACAACTAATTGGCGACTTGTTCCTTTGTCATTTCTAATTATGGCTCTATAAGAGATTATAAAATCGACGACAAAAAGAAGAAGAATTGATCAAATCTCATTTTTCTTTTCGATTTTTCTGTAATCAGCTCATTGAAATAAAGTAAATCTTAATAAAATTCAAATTACTGCAGTATGGCTACGGTATTAGCACAGGTTTTTGGTAGTGAAAAGGACAAGTATAATTGCGCGTTCTATAACAAGATCGGTGCTTGTAGACATGGTGATACTTGTGCGAGGTAGCATACTAAGCCTCAGTTCTCCAGTACTATTATCATCCATTCACTTTTTAATAACCCTGCGAATGACCCTGAATGTAAACTAAATGCGGAAGAATTACAGGAATTTTTTGATTAATTCTACTCTGATTTCTGGATAGAGATTTCATTAAAGTATGGAGGCTACAATTAAACTTATGAAGATGATCGGCGAAATCCAGCTGACTATAGTGGGGTGGTGGATATGGTGGTGTGTGAGAACGTGGCGGAGCACCTAGTTGGCAATATATACATCCGTTTCAGTAGTGACTATGAGGCTGAGATGGCTGTTAATGATTTAAATAATCGATTCTACGCGGGCCGTCCAATCTACGCTGAATTGAGTCCAGTTAGTGATTTCAGAGAGGCACGGTGCAGGTAGCATGAAGATGGTGTGTGTAATCGCGGTGGACTTTGTAATTTCATGCACATCAAGAAACCGTCTGCTGGCCTGGTTAATAAGCTTAGAGATGGATAGAACAAGGAGAAGATGAAAGCCCTATCTAAGCGCTAACTGTGAATCGATTGTAAATAGTACTAATATCGCGATCCAGTCACTAGAATACACAATTTATTACGATTTTTATTTCATTATTAGAAAATAGTACGAGGATCAACTCAATAAGTTACATTGGCGCATAATGATACAGGATGGCGTGCTCCATCTAATCTGACAACTCTGATCGTATGATGAGTCTCCACCAGGACTACTACTACTACTATAAGATTCCACTTTATAGCCAAACTCACACAGAACGTCATGTAATACAGGATTCTATTAAGAATTGACAACAACCACAACATCACGGCCGCTGTATAATTGATTCCCACTACATCTATTGACTTTCTCAGTGAGGATATAAATCAAATTCCTACTCAATCTCTTGGGATCGAATCCGGGATGACATACGACATTTCTAACCAGGAGCGGCTATCCTTCGATACCAATTTAACCATGAGCCAAGATAACACCAACGACACGACCGCAATATATGGCAGAAATGCACTAGGCATTACAAGCAAAGTCTTCAGATTCCAAAGATTTAAATACTAGAAATTATCGCAGAAAACACTTTACCGCTTGTGCATTATCCTGATTCAGCCATACGTATTCAACATTGTTCGATTACTGGCTATCAGGATTAACTTATAAAGATTAAATATCCAACAAGAGCTAAGGCATCAATCCACTAACAGAATCAGACAACAGCATAGACTCTTTAACAATAGTTTGAGCCCATTCAGGTGATCCTGGAGACACTTTAACGATATTCGCAGCAGAGTGCTGTCTAGAGGAATGTGTTCCACGTCGACCAGTGTCATTTCTTGATGCCTTGAACTTTACTAGAGACCTTTATCGTTTACTCATTAATCTGAACCGCTTATAAAACTAAACGAATCGACTTTCATCCACACCTTCAGGTATCAGACTAATCAACTCAACTGTATAATCCTTAATACCTAATGGAAACAATTTGGTCACACCAGACTGAAGCTACTCTTCAGACTGAGGAAACTTTAGGTATTATTCCATTTGATTGTCAATATTAAAAACATTTGATGTGTTCTGACGATACTTCAACTTTGCTCTCAGCCTATTTATACGACAAAGTTTAGTCTACTACAGATTAGGATCATAATATTAACTACTTCTGATATGGGCAGCCTCCAACTATCCCAAAAGACACGCCTGTTCATTATCTGACATCAAATGCCGCTTAACAACCTTTTACTCAAAGATTTCATTATTAATTAACGTAAGAATCTCAGACTCAAGCTTAGCCCGCCTCCGCTTTACAACAGGTCCACTACTGTGATGATTATGATGTTGACTATTGGAGTCATTATCAGCCAGACGTTTGCCATTCTGATTTAATTAACTAGCACCAGCTGTTGCAGAGCTGAGATTAAAATTGACAGGATAGTTAAGTAAACCGCTTTTGCCATTAAGACCGCCACTGTTACTACTATTATTAGTGACCGTGTACTAATTCACAACGCCAGAACCATTCTTGATCCAATCTGAGTCACTATTCAACATATTACTCTTACTAAAATTCCACATCTACTGCATGAAAGCCATCATTTACTCGCTCATACAACCCATTTATTGACCGTGGGTCGTCGTTGCACTATCCTGCTTGGTCATATCCAAACTAGGGAGAGTAGTAGGAGGAGGTACTAATCCAGATAAAGTGTCAAATGAGTTGGCAGAGGTGTCTACTACCCCTGCTGATAATGAGTGATGAGAATATTCAAGAGCACTATGGTGGTGATGATGAATAGGCGTCGGTGAGGTTGAGCTGCTACTTGAACTCGATTTTGTCATTTTTTCAAACGGGCGGCTTTTAAAAAAATTGAGAGAAAAGACGACCGACAGGTGAAAGGAGTGGAGAAACACACACACCCATACGTCGTCGTCGTCGTCATATTAAAAGAGCGATGAAGGCCGAGAGAGAAACGCGCGCGCGGTCACCGGCCAGAAATCGTCATCATCGGCTCAGTTCTCGCGCGTCTACCGGTAATCTTCAACTCGAGTTTTGGGTTGCTTTAAATCTGCTTTTAATCACCTGCACAGTCATACAGATTGTACGATATTGTCCACTAATGTATTGTATTCTTTAGTTGTTTCTGAGTGTGTTCCTGTACAAAGTCGACGTAGTTTAAGCTTTAGAGTGAATTCATAGTGACTGATGTTGGACTTTGTTTGATCATCATTTCTGAATATCACGTAGTTGGCTTTCGTTGAAAGGCCGTTTTATTGGAGATGTTTTCACCGTAGCAAAATGAAACTTGACCAGCATTATCTAACAGTTGACACAAGTCAATCAGATGGATTAACATAATCCGTGATCGATCACATCATGATAAGGGGCTAATGGCCGTAATATTACTCCGTATTATGCGCGTTGTTGATGAAAAGTTTTCTTCTTCAATATATCACGCGACTTTTATTGCATATTATATACAGTCAATAATAACAAGAGATACATATCTCCGGTAAATTAAACCTATAAATATCCGTGATGAAATTTTGCGTGTTAATTACTTTAGTGTTGAGCGTATCTCTATCTGCTGATGCATTTAGTATCTTTACTAGCAAATTTAAAGAGCCTTAGGCTAGAAACAAGTGGTATGTTGACGTACCTACTAGTAGCCTACTGAATGACAACATTGTATTTGATTCCAAGTGGATTAATGGCAAAGGTGGTGATGTGTTGGCATCTGAGCTGTGTGAGCTTCAGTTGCTCAAGTTTACTCCACGATTCATCGGTAAGAGATATGTTGTATTTAAGCATTTGCCTTGTCCATCGAAGTAGTCTGGATAGCTGACCATTTCTGCTGATGATATCTCCTCTATTCAGGGTGGCTATTATAAATTGCGTCTCAAATTGGGTAAACGTACAGTTGGTGACTCTTCTCTCTTTGAGATTGTGGAATTGGGATCTACGGATTAGAAGATTACAGTCCAATTGAATGACATTCAGTCTTTTAGACGCGTTCAGTCACCTGTTAATGCTTATGAATACTTTATGAGAGTCAATGGCCGTTCAAAGATTAGTGGAATCAACTCTCGCCTGGTTGATTTGGACAGTGGTAAGGAGCTACCTCCAAGTTCATGTTAATTTGTGAACCACGACGCGTCAGCTTAAACTAGTGTTTTTCGCTGTACAGCTGATGCTCCGGTCGATCATAAAGTCTATGTCCAGGTGTATAAGCATAGATGGTTTGTCTCCCCTCAAGTTCTGTACAATTCTTAAATTTTACTGCCACCTAAATCTTAGACGGTGCAGGAAGCAGAGGAGACTTATGTCCATCCTGATCTCACTGATATCCCTGATGAAGTTGGTGAGGAAGAGTTCTGGCGCAATGTGGATGCTAATAGTAAGAATGCTTTCGGTGATGAAGAATTCGATTCCAATGTTGATTGGTCCTAGGATGGTTTGCCATTTGATCACTTTGATAGTCATGTCGATTGGTCTCAGGATGGGTTGCCAGCGATCTCTGAAAGCCATGATGGCTCTGCGACTACAATTGCACCAAAGCCGTCTTTTAAGCCTCACACTGATTTTATGAGGAAGTTTCGACCACAATAACCCGGAAGTAATGAATTGAACGCGGTTCTCGGCAATGAATTTTGGCTTAAGGCTAATGATGAGAACTGAGTGAGGTGAAGGATATGTGATGTTCTGTATGCGTTTGTGAGTAAGTGGTTACTCTCATTTTTCAGGCATCTTGTGGTGGAGGAGCGTTTAATCAAGAAATAACTATAGTTTTAGATAATAAAGTACAATAATAATCACTCATTTTTTATAGAAGTTTTTTTTATCCATTAGACCCTTTATCTCTTTGCTTCATTATTTATGAAAGCCAGCTTAGTAAATTCTAAGCGATGCATTTTGGCACTGATTTGACATAATAAGGCTAGATACCGGATTACTCTGAAGTTTAAGTTAATAACAGCAATAATGATAATAAGCGATTGATGCCGTATTATTAAACCGTATTTCTGCTTTGCCTGTCTGCTCTTCTCACTCTGGGCACGTTCTACGTCTATGATACACCGTCATCAGTTTCGCTGGCCATTGAATCTCATCTTTATCCCTTTGACAGTAATAGCAATTCTAATAAGAGTATTTCATCTAATAAATTATCTCAAGGCGGTAAGTTTGAATGGATTTTAAATCTATGGTATAGCTCTTACTCTTTGCCTAACGTCGTGCTCCCGCTGGTATTTGGAGCTTTAATAACGTCCAATAGTAATTCTTCGATTGTCGCCGCGTCAAAGAGTTTAAAGTATTTGGTCATATTGCCGATTACTATCTGCATTGGTCAGATGCTGTTCTCTATCGGAGTATTACGGCGAATATCGTTCCTATCTATTCTGGGAAGATTTATTATTGGCTGCTGCGCCGAAAGTTTAGGTGTGTTACAGAGCTTTATTACATCATACGTTTGTGCAGCTAATGATTACTCTCACGCCTGGATTGGAATATCGCTGGCTTTAAATATTGCAGTCGGTAGATTTGGAAGTCTTTTTGATGATTTAATATCTCCAGTTATAGTGAACATGTTCAGTAGTAGTGACTTTCAGGTTGGATTGAGTTTAGCGTTGGTATACGTATTTTGGGTGGGACTCGCATTCTGCGCATTTAGTGCTCTTTGTGGTCTAATACTTGAGCATTAGCTCTCTACCCTCTTTACTTAGGAAATTGGATAGTAGGATTAAAGTGCACCTATTGAATTAATGGAAGATCGAAATATGGGATGGAAAGTTATAACTGCATCAATCAGCCGTTACTACATCACGTTGATATAACTACCTCTAGCAGTACATTTAACTGGATTCATGATTTTGTTGGCATATGGCCCGTTGATACCTTTCACCGCAATACATGCACAATTGCTGAAGCACAAGTTTGAAATTAAAAATCTAGTTACTATCGGACGATTGATGAGTGTAGGTGATCTAAGTGGTGCCGTGCTTGGGCCACTGTGTGGATATCTCGTCGATAAATAGTGGAGAAGGCATTCATTGGGCAGTGTTATATTTACAAGACTTCGATTGATGGTTGCATGCACCACATCACTCACCTGTGCACATTTACTATTCGCTCTGTCTCCATCAGGCCCCACGGCCGTATTATCATTCACAATCTTGACTCCGCTTCTGTTGCTCGCCATCTCATACTCTATAGTTTTAATCAGCTGGTCTTTCATTCCAATCTTGCTTAAATCATAACCGTAGCTCTGGAGCTTTGCGTATGGATACGCTGTTAGTCTGCTTAATTTGACGTACGTTGTGATGCCACTTGTCTCTGGTGCTATAGTTTCCTCTGATCCCTAATCTCCCACGTCTTACTCTAAAGTTGAGCTGTTTTTCGCTGTAGTGTCTTTCGCTGCTTTACTTGTGTGTGTCTATATGTATTTTATTGACTTGAAATACCATGGAGGAGTTCTCTTTTTCGGAGATTATACGCCGGCTGATGCTTTATACAAGGAGCTCTCAGGTTCTGACATTCATTTGGATGAAGTCAACTCCTAAGTTGCTTTGGATCGAAGAATGAATAAAGATGGGATGATATCTCTTGATCATCATAAGCGATAACACACGAAAAGGTATGATATTAATAGTGTTGACAACGTGTCGATTTGATACGGCGATCTAGTGACGAGGTTACCCCTTTTAACGGATGGACATGTGAATTTTGATCTTGTTATCCTCTTTCCACTATTTCTATTATCCCTTCAATATAATACATTTTTTAATGATGATGATATCGATGATGATAAAGCAAGCGTTATAGTTGATATTAATCCAAATACTAATAATATCTGTTGCTGGTGCGAATGATCATTAACCTGGATGTGGACGCGTTTGGCCATGCTTCCTGAAAGCTGCTAAAAGAGGATTTAATAAGTTATCCATGAATAAGGATCTGCGCAAATGTAGTGAGGACCTAAGTTAAACAGTTTTCCGTATATAGAATCAAGAATTAGAATTAAATGCTTTAGAGAAGCAAGCGCTGATCAATCGATTGATACGCGAAGAATGCGCAATAGCCTCTTTGGAGCTAATCAAGTTGGAAGAGTATTATCCCGTGATTTGCAGTGTGGACTCTTTTAGCCTTGCAATATAAAGCAATTCGCTAATGACTGATATTCTGGTACAAAAATGTATTGTGCTGGCTTACGAGTTTGATTATAAATTGTTGATGGAAAAGCTATCTTAAATGCATGATATAAATGATATTGACTAGAGAAAGCGTGTTAATTATGTCGCCAGGATATTGCTCAACCAGGGATACGATCCATTTCTACTGTTTGACACGTCTGGTGCAAAGTGTGAATCTCCCGACTGCGCGTACTTGTCACAGGTATTTTATAGCACGATGAGCTAACGAAAATATCAAGCGCATTTCTGGTTGCAAGACTGCTTAGACTACCTTAATAAGGAAGACTATTATACCATTATAAAGAAACCGATGGGCGAAATGTAAATTTACGGCTTATGCCGTCGATTCTCTGTGATGATGTCTGATCATGAAGATCTGCCGCTTCTTAGCTAGCCAATGCCCGAAGTCAGAAATCATATAAGGAAAAAGTTGGGCAGGCTCTTATACACCGGTTGACTCAAAAGGTTAAGATTATATAGAAATAGATGAAATTTATGATTATTTGCTTTCTTGTCCTTCTGTATTTCTGTATCTACTACGCATGCATAGTGCGCGAAATACACTAGTGAAGGGGAATTGATAGTTTCTGATCAGATCAAATGAACAGAGCCGAATGTTTCAGTTACTGTAAACTCAAAGCGACTGTTTCGTTTCACTTGAAACATTATTAGAAAATGCCCGTACCATCACCTCCGGTTGACACCTTTTAGTTATTGTACAGTCAGTTTACATAAGGATGTGGGAGTGAATATTGCAAATGCTCTCTTTGCAAGAGTTGTATCGGTGGTCCTAGTGAAATATTGGCAGGTACAGTACTAATCTTATTTTAAATTTTATTGACATTAATGATTGCGTGACTTCTTAATACTCTTTATCTAGTGTAGGCTTGGATTAATTGGAATTGAATGCTTTGGCACTTGAATACTCTGCGCATACAAATGCCCATAAGATGTTGTGTCTATGTACTGACAATCAAGTCTAGTCTGATGATTAGAGTCAAGTCGTTGTGACTCGTCCTGTTAATATGTCAGAGTAAGATCCAGTCGTGGATACCTTCAGAAGTAGTGTAATACTGGAGTAGAGTAGCTTCTAGTCTTATAAACACTTTATGCGATTATTTGATTGCTCTAATAATTTTGATGAAATAGTGGCTGCATGGCATAAATTGATGGATTTATAGTCAGGTACATAAGAGAATATTACTATGATTTAGGATTAGAAAGTTGGGTATAATTTTATCATCACAGAGGGTATCAAGTCTATATGTTAGAGGCTTTCGTAATTTATTGCGAGTGGAGAAATTGAGTTGAATAGATAGCTAACTCAATAAGCAGCAAGTGTCAATGAACAGTCTGCTGATTTATCGTAAGATTAGCTCAGTCCTATTGAGATTTTCAAATGTATTTAGATTCTTCTCAGTTGTCCTCTGATATACTTGGAGGATTATTACAGCACTAATGTTGATGCTTAGATTTCTATATGTCAATTAATTTCATCAATACGAGGTGGAGTCAAAATTTAGTTTGTTACCTATATGGTGCAAGAGTATATGAAAGTAAAAGATCCCCATCACCGATTTGTCACAGCTTTAGGACATCTTCTCTTGTTAAAGAAGGTATTTTGTTAATATTATAAGTTTTAAGTTGGGAATTAATAAGATCTGAGTAAATGTTTAATGATATCTGCTGCGAGATGCTTGAGCATTTTCTACAATATCAGTGAGAATATGGCCGCAAAATATCCTTTTACTGAATCTATTCATCACTTTGACGGATATCAGATGAAAGACTTGATTCCGTTCTGGTATTTTTAGTGCACTATCATGGTCAGTCATGACTTTATTTAATAATATAGTGCAGGAGGTTGTTATGATCTGGCTATTTAAAAGTATGCTTCTCTATTGAAAGATTCGCATATCAGTGCGAGTAATGTTCAAGATGTAAATCGGCTCTATTTCCACAATTTGGACTTGCACCTGTCTGCAGATAACCAGAAGAGACTTTAAAATAATTTCAACATCCTGAATTATCCATTTTTGATTGATACGGAGATGAAGATAAAGTTGCTTCGATTAGAGTCATTATGCTTCATGAGCACTTAATTTGAAGACGCTTTCGTTAATCAAGGCTGGTCGAATGCATTAAACAAGATTTCTTTATCTCATGATTCCTCTCGCGCTATAGCTTTGCTAAAGAGTTCTGCTAATCCGTATCTAGTTCTCTGTGTGGATCGATTGAACCTGATTAATAGTACTCTTTAATAACTCTAGGAGAAAAGAGCTGATCTCCATAAACCTTTGAAAGTTTAATTTATCAATGAAGAAGGACTTGATTAAGGTGGAGTTTAGAAAGAGTTCTTTCAGCTTTGTATTGAGTATCTACTTGGTGCTGATTCCCGTTTATTCGCCGCTGATGAGGATTCTGAATTGCTTTGGATACAACGGAGCACCGCAGCTTCGGAAAATTTATACTGGCTTGTTGGTGTTTTGATTGGATTGGCTTTGTACAATAATGTGATGATAAATTTACAGTTTCCTGTCATCATGTACAAATATTTGCTTAATGTCGACCATTAGCCAACCTTTGCGGATTACTGTTAACTGAAGCCGGAGACTGGAAGAAATTTGCTAAAGATACTGCAGTGGGACGAAGATTTGGATGGCTCATTGAAAGATATCTTATGCTTGAATTTCACTATTCAGCTCGATGATGGCGCCTCAGTTGATCTTATCAGGAATGGTGGAAGCGTGGAAGTCGACGCTCAGAATAGGGAATTGTATGTCCAAAAGTTTGTTGAATATCATATGTACACCGCCGTAGTTGATTAGATAAAGTCATTTCACTCTGGTTTCTGGCAAGTCATATCTGGTCCTTAATTTATTACACGTTGGTAAAATGTGAATAATAGCGAATATCCGTACATTGTTAAGATGCTAAGGCCCGAGGAACTCTGTATAATTCTTTGTGGAACGTTAGATAATCAGTCAGTGTTGATGTTCTCTTCTGAAATATTTGGCACTCTATACAAGAATTACGTGTTGGATGGTGGTTTTACAAAAGATTCTCCACAGATTATAGCATTTTGGGATACAGTGATAAATCAGTTCAGTAATAATTAACGGAGAAAGCTGTATGAGTTTATCACTGCGAGTGATAGAGTTCCATTCGATAGATTTGAATCTATAGTCATCACAATACAAAAGAATGGTACAACTTCCACACGCTTACCTACATCTATGACATGTTTTAACAGATTACTGCTGCCGTAGTATGACACTGTGGAGCAAATGCAACGATGCCTTAGTTTAGCGATTGAAGAGAGTAAAGGTTTTGGCTTAGTTTGAAGTTGTTGAATTGGCAAGATTATGTATTTCGATAACTCTATAGTCATTCACAACAAGCAAGCCTGTGATCGGCATCGTCGCGTACTTGGATGCATGAATGACTAACTTTTGAATTTAAAACATGATCAGTTACAAAATCACATTGTATATTATCATCATCCTTTTTCAAAACTATAAAACAACTAATTCATATAAAAGAGTTAACCCAAACATTTAGATCAAGTGGAGACTTTGAGTTGAGGCTCATTGTTGTTGCTGCTTCTGGATCTTCTCAACACCAGTTCAGTGCCAGTCTACAACGCACGCTCTCCCTTCTCCAACAATCTATACAGCGTCTCCAATTTAGCCTCGTACTTTCTAACGACAGAATCAACATCCTGACCAGCAGGTGTGGGAGGCACAATTCTAGACTTGCCACGATTCTACTAATGAGCCGGCGTGAGAATACCACTCTAAAGCTGTTGGATAGTCCTATTGAATTAATCGACACTTTTACGAGAGATGTCATTAAATTCCAGATCATCGACCACCAGCTCACTCTCACGGAGTTGATGAGATTTATCTTCCTTCAACACGACGGCAGCCTCGTTTAATCTCCTCATGATAAGACTAGTCTCTTTGGTATGGCTAGACAATTATTGACGCAGATTTTCTCTCTCTTGACGTAAGTTGGCGATCTGCTCCTTGTACTAATCAACTTCCAACACCTTCTTGGTCAGTTCATCTTGCACCTTCTTCACCATTCTCTTCAACTACTTTCGCGAGTCTTCATGCTTTGAGTACTGCTTAGACAGTTGATCCAGTTATAGCGATAACTGGCTCACCTTGCTATTACTCTGATCTACCTCAGCAGATAGTTATTAAATACGATTCTCTTTCGCTTAAAGTTGCTACTAGTCGACACTTTATTCTTTAAGCTGCTTCATCTAAGCCGATTGGATCTCTAAAGACTTTTTGATCTCATCCAGTTCTGCGACTAGACTCTTCTTCTCATTCTTATCTATCAATAACTCGTCCTCTTTAGCAGCAAGCAGATTACGAACTGATACAACTTCATGTCTAAGCTCTTCATTCACCTAATACAGCTCACTAGTCATCTTCTCCAAATGATCCTACTACGATTAGAATTCAGAAAGTTCAGTTTCCAGAGCAGCGACTGCTTCAGCCTAGCTAGACTAAACTTCTTCCAACTATTGCAAAGCCAGATCCTTTTCTTCTATCAGCAATTCACCTTTTTTCTACCATTCGTCTAGCTGCATTTGAATTAGAAGAATCTGAGCCTCCTGAGTCTACAGCTTGGACCTCAAATCTCTAGATTCATCGTCATAACGCTTTTCAGCATTGGATAGAAGCTAATCTTTAGCCTACAGATCAGACTTCAGATTACCAAGAAGAGCCTCGTATTTCAACTACTCAGATTGCATCAATTCCTATTGCTATTGCATACGCAAGTTCGCATCATCCAACTCCACCTAGAGAGTATCCGCTTTAGCTTAAAGTTCAGAATTCGCAACGAAAATCTCATCAAGACGATTCTGCAATAGACTCGCCTTTTCTACATACTGATTAGGAACCTTCTTGAGCAAGTGATTGACTGAAGCACATTCATCACGAAGAAGCTAAATCTCATCACTCTTGACTTACACTGATCTTTCAAAAGCTTATACAACATTCTAAAGCTAATCACGCTCATGTTAAATCAGCTTCAAGTTATCCTTGACCACGGCCGTCTCTGATTACAGGTCCTTCTTTTCCTTCAGCAGCTGATCCTTCTACTACTTCAGACAATCCATATCGTAACTATTTTCTATTGCGATTTGCTCCATTCGATGCATTTTATTTTCTAAATCCTAGATTATTTGCTAGTTCTGACTCAAAGACTTACTTTAATCTGCCAATTACGCCATCAGTACACTCGTCCTTGAATCCAGTTATTCTCTCTAGCAATCGACAGTACTACATACGGAATTCAACAGCCACTCATTTTAATTATTCAGATCAGACAGTTTTTGTATATTGACATCGTTCTCAGCCATCAATTACGACTGTTAAGCATTCACCAACTTCAATTAAGCGGCATATTCTCTTGCATCCTTGAGATCACGCTCCAAACGGTCCTTTTCACTCAGAGCCTGTTCAAACTACTTGGATACTTCTTTAACCATGGAAGACTTATCCTACAATGAGTGCACGAGTTCATCAAACTTTGTCTGTACTTTCAATTTCTCCTACTCTATAACATCACATCTGTCCAGCACCTCCTTCAACTCAGCCTCCTTATCATTCATCTCACTCTTAATCTAACACAGTTCTTACTCAATAATTTCATTCCTATCCTTCAACTGCTAGCCCTTTGCACTAAGCTCAATCTTTTCATTGATTACAACTTCCAGCTGATTTTTGAATTAACTAGACTGAGATTACGCGGATTATAACTGCTCCTCCAACTAGTGAACCTTCTTATTGAGAAGAGAGCGAATATGTGACTACTCTTACAAATGAGCAGTCTCCAGATCGACAACAACTTCATCAATCTCAATCTAAGCTTGCTCAAACTACCTCTCCAGTTTACGGCATCTTTTACTCAAAATATCATTCTAACTGCTCTATTCAGAGAGCTGCGTCTGCAGATCTGCCTTCTCAATCTTTGACTACCGCAATTGTGAAGACAATAATACAATCTTATCCGATGACTGCGCCAACTCCTCACTCAACTATTCGCATTAATCCTTCAGAGAACGTTCCTTCTACGTAAGCTGCTACACTTGAGACACCAGAGTATTATTCTCGACGACTGAATTAAGACTTTTATTCATCTAAAGTTTCTTCAACATATGAACCTGAGATTCAATCTGTGATAACCTTTCAATCAAACTAGTAAATTTCATCTACAATTCCTATTACAGATTACCAGCAGAGGCAGAATCAAAACCTTAAAGACATTCCAATAAAGATTGGGATTATTATAAAGCGGTATTCTGATGTTAAGCCAGCTCCAGTCTTACAAGATCATGATCATGTTAGATAGAATCTATAGACACCTCCAACTTCTGAATTGATGCAACTTTCTTCTCCAAATCCTTAGACAAAGACAGTTTCTCAGCCTTCTCCCTCTCCAATTGCGATATGACAGAGGAATACTTATCACACATGGTATCCATATCAGACTTCAGCTGCGACATAGCAAGTGATTTCTATTCCAAGGACAGCATCAACTCTTGATCCTTGGAAGAGCTCGCACTAACAATATCCTGATACTGTGACTGCAGAGCATCAAACTATTGTTACAACTATTAGAATTTGACCAAGGTAGACTTTTAGTCGGCAAACTTGTCTACCATCTACTTCCTGAACATAGACAACTCATCCGATTGCAACAAACTTACAGAATCAGAAATGTACAATTGATCACCAACATAAGCCAAGAGATCAAAGCAACCAGACAGCTTATCTTCAAAATCGTCCTTCTCCGTCTAAAGTAATGTAAGTGAGGATTTCAACTGCTCAAACTAGTCATCCTTCAATTTCAGCTAAGAAGTCAAATTAGCAGCCTGTCGCTCAAACTCATCGCAAGTCTTTTCTATGACACCAATTTCCTAACGAGATTCCTTCAAAGCCTTCTTATACTTGACAGCCTGAGAACTAGCCTTATCAATTGTCTCTTTCAAGGTCCTAATATGATCCTGAGCATTCAGAAGCTCGTTGTTAAACTCTTCATTCACTCTAATCAGCTCTGATTTTAATAAGTTTATCTCTTCCTCTTAATTCATTAAAGAAGTATCGTACAAATTTGACTTGCTTATATAGATTTCCAATTGCTACTAAAGACTGCCAATTTCCGACTCTTTACGCTAAATCTCTGAACGTAACATCTGCACAGTAGACTCAATGTCGGATAGCTGTTAACTCAGATCTTCCTGCTTCTTCAGCAGCTAGTCATTCTCTTCGCTCAAATCATTATTGGCTTATACCAACTCTTGATTGGTGCTTTCAGCTGCTAGCTTCTCTCTTTCAATCGCCGAGAGCTTTTACTTAATACTTTCAACTTCAGCTTGCAGATCCGCATTTTAACGCTCGAAACTGGACAGACTTTATGATTATAAAGATTGCTTTGAAGTCATCTACGCCTGACTTTAAAGTTCTGATATCTACTTTTACAAAGACTATAATTACTGCTACAGCTCTAGTTTCTCTTCTGCGACAATCTCAAGATCCAAAATCTTCTCTTCCAACTCAACTTTCTTCTATTCAAGCTCATCTCTAACCAGTGCAAACTATCTATCCTTCTCCTTTAGTCTCTCAGTCGTCTCAGTACTATACTAAGCGTTCGAATTCTCGGCTGTATGTCTCAACGAACGAACTAAAGATTCAGCCTTCTCCAACATTGTCTTATACTTGTCTCTCTACTCCACACAAGTATTCAGACTCTGACGAAGAAGCATCAAACTTTTCTCCTTTTCATTCGCATTAGCCTCCAGACTTTCAATGCGATCCTGTTGAGCATCAGATAACTTGATCTAATCCTTGAGAAGTACAACTTCCTACTAAGCAGACTGCAGCCTGGTCTGGGTCAGAATGAGTTGATTATTAGCAGATTGCAATTGAGACTACAGCTCTTCCACCTCAGCCGTCAACAGTTACTCCTAATCGGCAATGTCATTATCTTCGACGGGCATCTCTTTCAGTGCAGTATGAGCGTGGCGCAACAAACTTTGATACTACCTGACATCAGATTTGTCTTTAAGAATGAACTGCAACTATTCATTGAGATTTTGACACTTGGTACTAAGCTGGTCCTTCTCTCTCTTCAAAGTATGCACTTGATACTCCAATTTTTCAATCTTTGCATCATTGCATTCAACAGCGCTGCTTATCACTTCAGGCTATTTCTGATTCAATTTCTCTGTTAACTCTTCAACTTCTTTCTTAAGGCTCTCAATAATATTCAAGCTTTCACTATCACCGAGAGATACCTAATGACTTCTAATAGCACTGACCAGCTCCTGACCAGCCACGACAATGCTGTCAATAACATTATCATTACCATTCGATTACATAAAAGTATTTTCAGCAATTTCAAAAGACATGTGAGGATTGCCACCTTTATTAGACGCAACCGTACTCTGAGCAGAGCTAATGAAATTAAAACCAACCTTGGAATTCGTAGGAGTAGAAGATCTCGGATAACCAGATTAAGATAGAGACTGCTAGAGCCTCAAAATATCATCAAGTAACTTTTCACCAAGCTATAACAGACTTGAGTTATCCTTCTTAAAAAGATCCACATTACGCGGTATAGACTACTATTTCGACTCCAAATTTAGCACGTCAGCATTCGAATTTTGAGCACTCATACCAGCATCATCAGCATTAGAGACCTTCCCATTCTTCGATACTATCTACTACTACTTCCTGACAGGAGAAGAGGCAATAAAGTCTCTCAACTATGATATTCTCTTATCAAACTCATTCTTCTTACTAGACGCAAATTACTCCAAACCGGCAACAAAATCAACAGATACATCAGCAGAATGAACTTCAGAGCCAAACTCACTGTATATACTAGAATTTGTATTACTCAATCTGTTATCTTAACTCGCCATGATTCTACGCTCAGACTCATCCACAATAGACTAACAGTCCTTAACAATGCTAGCCTAGACTTGGCCCGACTTCTAACCTTCGCCAAGTTTTCGCATCACTGCAGACAGCGCATTCTTCAGCTATTGACACTTATTGCTACAATTCTTGTTATCATTCTCCAGCTAAAACATATTGTCCATAAGAGAGTCCCGCTCCACCTACATAGCATCCAGCATCTGCTTCAGGTCGGACACTGTACTCTACAATTTTTCATTCTCATTCTCCAAAACAGTTCTGTTGGCTGAACTAAATTCCGCCAACTAAGTCATCAAATTGAAGCCTTGACCAAAAATGGATTCTATCTAAAAATTGATTGACAACTAATTACACTATATACAGTAGTACCAAATTATGATATTGCTCCTCCTACACTATGAACTAAAGAGTAAATACTGTAGATAAAGAGAGAACTTTTGTCGAGACAGAAGTGAAGTGAAACACGAAATGAAACGCGCGCTCTCTCTTTCTCCTTATTCCGTTTCAGCCGGTGTAAGATTGGAATTCGATCAAATACTGTAACTAGAATCACGCGTGAACTATAGTACAGTAGTAATACTACGGTAAATGAGTTGGTTGTATTAAGCTAAATTTTCTAATCGAGTAGCGATCGCTGCTGGAAAGTAGTATAGTCTAAGTTATGGTCAGCTGTGGTAGTAGGCTTCAAAGATTGCTTCCCAATTGCCTCAACCAGAACGGTTTTAATGGGGAGATCGTCAGTTGCGCCGACCTGTGCCTTTGATCTGCGAACCCACGCCGTAATTTGTCGTCCATCTGCTAGCTGGATGGCTTGCCAATCATATAATGGTGCCGGTGAATCCTCACGTTGCTTCTGATGAGCTGGCTTATATGCTAGGGGATTTGCGATCAAGTGTCAGTCTTTGCCAGTCCAGTATATTCAAATAACACCAGTAAGTCTTTAGTTAAAACAATTGCACTGCATTATAGTTTGAAAGAGATTTGATGACTATGGATCAAAGTTTACCTGGCTTTAAACTATTGAATCTAGACAATTTGAGATAATAAGACAGTGGAACTTAGCGAAGTGATGGGTCAGAGGAGGATGAAACTTTAATTATTTACACTAGTGGTACTACTGCTCGGCCAAAAGGAGTTGTTCACACCAAAAAATCTTTACTCTCACAAATTATGGGCATGTCATAGGAATGGGAATGGACTGAGAAGGACAGAATCCTCAGTGTGCTCCCTCTTTATCACGTCCATGGATTGGTTAATGTCGTGTTGACCGCTATCTATCACGGTGCTTGTATTGAATTTCTCACTTGGAAAGATGCCCAATATGGCGATAAATCATAATAAAAACTCAAATATGGATTCAATGCTGAAGCATTTTGGTAACGGATATAGCAAGGAGGTCCTTCTTTAACTCTGTTTATGGCAGTTCCCACAATTTATACTAAACTGATAGAATCATTTAAGACTAAAAGTGTTGATGAATAGGCAAGATTAAGGCGGGCCTTGACTTTAAGAGACTCAAGCCCATAATCCATCCATAATATTCGTCTATTTGTGAGTGGCAGCTCTGCTCTACCATCCTCAGTCTTTAAACAATGGGAACGAGATGTTTGTCGGGCTGAAAGTGATGAAGATTTTTAGAGATTTAGGTTGCTGGAGAGGTATGGCATGACTGAGACTGGAATGGCGTTGACCAACCCATACAGAGGTGGTGATAAGCGTATTGAAGGATCTGTTGGTTATCCATTTCCTGGTGTGGAAGCTAAGCTTTCGCCTGGTATTGATGACCAAGGATGTACATATGATCGACCTTATAGCAATAATTAACAGAGTGACGATGTTGGAAAGTTATTAATTAGAGGTGATAATCTGTTTAAAGAGTATTGGCTTAAGCCTAAAGAGACTGCTGAGTGTTTCGATGGCGATTGGTTCAAGACTGGAGATATTGCATAAAGGGAGCGTACCTAGGCCTCAATAGAGCAAGTCGATGTGCAAAGTTAAAGCAATAACATCTGTTATAAAATATTGGGACGTAATTCTGTTGATATAATCAAACATAAAGGTTATAAAGTGTCAGCTTTGGAAATTGAGCGTGTGCTACTTGAGATTGAAGGAGTTTAGGAAGCTTGTGTCGTTGGCTTGGATGATGACATGGAGAGTGGAGAAAGGATTGTAGCAGTTGTGGTGCCAAAAAAAGATCTTTAGGTAGACTCTGTGACACTGACGGATAGTTTAAAACAAAGACTTAGTCGTTATAAACTCCCGTCTCAGTATGTTTTCATGGACACCCTTCCGCGCAATCCAATGGGCAAGGTGAATAAGAAGATCATCAAGAAAATATTGAGAAAATGACAAAAGAGCAGTTAAACTTCAAAGGTATTAAAACTCTTTTTTATTAAGCCATTCGCTTTCATTTTATCCAAAAATATCTCTAATCCGACAACTAATTCGATCCTCTCAAATGCCAAGACCAGGGTAGTCAATCTGATTCGCGCTCAAATCATATGCGTCCATATCAGGCTATTGTTCATTGTCATTCGACTATTCGCTTTCGTAAGGATATGCACCGTATGACAATCCAGAGGCTCCTTGATGAGAGTCCACTTGTGGTGAAAATCTAGAATTTCTCCAAAATTTAGTTTCAAACTCTTCCTGATCACCATCAGCCTTGCGCTGCAGCTCTTCTAACAAAGGAGAAGAGTGAAGTCTTCCCCATGATTTCTAAACCGCCTAATGATCACTATAAGCCTTGCGCTGCAGCTTATTAAACAAAGTTTCAGAATCAGAGTGAGTACTTTCCGGATACTCTTATTAGGCCTAAAAACCAGGCCCACGTTGTTATATCTAAGAACGCAACGGAGAGTCATAATCAGCTTCACTATCAGCCTGACGAGACATCTGTTCTTCTTGAGATTTCAGTCTGGCCACGTACTAAGCATCAGAACCTTCCTCTGGCTCTTAAGGATCAGAATCATAAGACTCGCCGTTTTCAGCTCTCTCAGACTCATAGAGACCACCATCATTCTCCTACTCATCTTCAGACTGAGCATCATCCATAGAATCTGAATTTTAAGCCTACTGAGGATAATCGTTGAAGATTGCATTGTACTGACGACCTTGAATATTCTCCTCGTCATATTCATTATCAGCGTATCCACCATACTGGTAATCAAACTGCAGGAGGGGAGTACGGAAGACAACAACATCCTTAGCCTTGCGCAGAAATCTGCTCTTGGCCACAATAAACTAGGCATAATACATACCATTCTCCTACAGAGGCTGGAATGGAAACTGATTAATCTCACCACTAGGAGTAATATCCTAAGAGGAGACAACCTGAGCTGAAGCAGCATCCACCACCTCAACTTTCAGACCTTTCAGAGCCTTCTAATCCTTCAACAGCTCAGTATTCCACTGCACCTGCACAATGACACCGTCCATTGCACCCTGCTGACTACCAGCGACCTATAGCTGTGCATCAGCGACAAATCTCAGCTTCTTCTCTACAGCCTGAGCACCCAAACGAACAATCGTAAACTTTTCAGATTCGCCCAGCTTAGAGCTAAAGAATCCAAACTTGTCCTTATAAATCTTCACAGTATACTTCTTGCCATCTTTAAAGTGGGCACCATCAGGGATAGGGAATACAGTATCAATGAGACCATTAGACTCTAGCATCTACTCCTTAGTAATGGTCAGATCAGCCACGCGACTATCCAAGAAGAAGCCATTAGCATACAGACCAAGCACCATCTGCTTACCATCAAAAGATTCAGTATCAGCCAGAGTCAGCTGCAGCGGCGTAATAGACATCTCCTAATTCTGAGGATTCACATACCACACCTCATTCTTCTTAGGGGAGTCTATAGTGACAATGAAATCACCAGCGGATATCAAAATTGATGCCAGAGACACAAAAAGCGCGTAATTAAATAGCTTCATTCTTAAATAGGTGCAATGAATTATGCGAAAATATAAAGCTTCAGAGGAGGAGGATGAGAGGCATATGATGAACTTTTTTAATCAAAGCAGTCAGACTACTCCTGAAAATATGATTGTTACCCCTTGATAACCAGTTATGCTCTAATAGTTGATGGTCGTATCACAGTCCAAACCAAGTAGCAAAAAACGCATTAAATATTCTTATTATGTGATGTACTGTAATAGTAAATAATTATTTAATATTTCAATTATCCAGTTAGCGCGATATACAGTCTTCTTTATTTCACCTTGTGATCACATGTAAACGCATTTTAACACGCTCCTATACGTCCACAAGTGCTTTATCATGGAACCACAGAGTCTATTTGAATCACTCTAAAATTTATCTCGCGTTAGCTACTGTGGGAGTAGGCATTTAATTGTTCCTTTGGCATATTTATTACAGCCCGACTATAATACACTAGGCCGGAGAACATATGTCACTTACTCTTTGTTTACGGCGGCTGCTTGATTCAAGTTGAACGGCCGGTCAATAAAACACTCATGTTTTGCTCTCAGTCATCACAATTTTGGTACGAATTACATACTATATAAGCTGTCCTCCTACTAATAATTACACTGAAATTATAATGAGTCTTCTACGTGGAATGAAGGAGACAGAGAATCCTCCTTTTCCTCTCTGTTTAAAGACGACTCTATATAGATAGGTAAAGAACGCGTAGAAATGGTTTCTCAAGACTTCTAAAGTTATTTGAGTGATTTCATTATCCTATCTGATTGTGCTGTATGAGCCGCAATAATTTGATAAAAGCTTTGTTCTTGAAACAACAAATTCACGTGGTGATTAACGGCTTTGGAGTCTTCACTATTAATATACCGGTACCACATAGTATATCATGTAACAATTATAGATCACAGTGAGATTTATTGAAAAGTAGTACTGATAAATGAGGCTCGAACTTGATTGTTGTGATAAGCTGCGCGTCGCATCATTAATTCAAATGTTCGTTATCAGATCTTCAGCATCACCAAGCCTTCGCTATAAAAATGGCCGACTACAATTCACTTATCTGCTGTAAGAGCTAGTCGGATCATTGGAATCAAATCACAACTTGCTCTAAATTGATTATAAAATATAACTTCCACAATGTGTACATTCAGTAGATGTCTTTGTTTCAGACGTGAGATGGTTACGAGTCGAGCTTTTTAAGGACTTGTCGCCGGTGATTTCCAAACTATAGATCACACGGATGGAAAGTGAAACGAACATAACAGATACCGCATAACTGATGAAAATTAAACCCTCATATTATTCGTTTATACCGCGTAAAAATGAAAACGAATTTGAGAAACTCCCCATTAATCAAACTAATGTACACTTGGATGTAACAATTTTATTGCAACTCTCAGATGATTCACCGTTGGTTGACGATCTTCAAGATCATGATTTGTTAAAAGAAGCACCAAAACGTTCTCAATAGTGCGACTCTGCTCTACGGTTCTATTAGTTGAGGCCATAAGCGGGACGATGCTAAAATCGTGAATAGCCAACTCCGTAAATGTAATTATAAGGATCTACGCTTTCACCTTCACCAACCAGTGGATTGTTGTTCATATAATTATATTCAGCACTTTGAGCGTTATCAGCTTCAGATCTATCAAAATTGACACCTTTCGCATCATAGCGCATACCCTATTACTAATCAAATTATTACTCTTATTACATAGGGGACTGACCATCAAATTCAGACGCGTCTTCAAAATCACTAGCATCGCTCTCAGAATCATAAGCACTATCGTCAGCATCCTCATAACCAGTGGAGTCACTTTGAGAATCATATGAACTATCTTCAGTGTCATAAAACTCGACATCCTCTTTTTAAGGCCTCTCTCTCAGGGCATTTGGGGCCTGGTCAAATTCGATAACTTCGCCAAGAGAGTCAGCCTCCTAAGTATCAGAATATAAGTTTTATTAAGGAGCGGACTATGGGAACTGCGAAGGATAGACATAAGCATTTTCAGGATAGTCATTGAAGATTGCATTGTACTGACGGCTTTACATCAACTTCTCATCATACTCGTTATCAGCGTAACCACCATAATGATGAGTGAACTGCAGGAGAGGGGTGCGGAAGACAACAACATCCTTAGCCTTGCGCAGGAATCTGCTCTTGGCCACAACAAACTATGCATAATACATTCCATTCTCCTACAGAGGCTGGAATGGAAACTGATTAACCTCACCACTAGGAGTAATGTCCTAAGAGGAGACAACCTGAGCAGAAGCAGCATCCACCACCTCAACTTTCAGACCTTTGAGAGCCTTCTAGTCCTTCAACAACTCGGTATTCCACTGCACCTGCACAATGGCACCATCCATTGCACCCTGCTGACTACCAGCGACCTATAGCTGTGCATCAGCGACGAATCTCAGCTTCTTCTCTACAGCCTGTGCACCAAGACGAACAATCGTAAACTTTTCAGATTCACCCAGCTTAGAGCTAAAAAAGCCAAATTTGTCCTTGTAAATCTTCACAGTATACTTCTTGCCATCTTTAAAGTGGGCATCTTCAGGAATAGGGAATACAGTATCAATGAGACCATTGGACTCTAGCATCTACTCTTTGGTAATGGTCAGATCAGCCACGCGACTATCCAAAAAGAAGCCATTAGCATACAGACCAAGCACCATCTGCTTACCATCAAAAGATTCAGCATCAGCCAGAGTCAGCTGCAGTGGCGTGATAGACATATCCTAATTCTGAGGATTCACATACCACACCTCATTCTTCTTAGGGGAGTTAATGGTAACGACGAGATCCCCTGCGGATACGAATACAAGGAGCGCAGCTGAATATAACGCGTAAAGTGTAAACTTCATGACTTTGAATTGCAAATTGGGGAAACCAAAACAAATGCAATCTAAAATTATTTTGTATAGAAGGCTAAAAGAATATAAAATTGTTAACAATTAGAACGCCGTACAGCTGTTATATTCGGCGATCTGAACTGCGCCCGATTTGAAATTTCGCTGTGGCTAAGGTTACCTTGATTGATCAAAGTCGCTCTCATGTTAAATGGAATATTGGGATTAACCAAAAAAGTTGTCTCTGGTGATTATTAAGAATTAAATGAGAAATTGTATGCTTAAAAATATTGTTTATTTTACCATTCCATTTTTCTATAACCTCAATTAAAATAAACCTCAGTTCTCATTCTGGTCCCAAAACGATTCAAACCCAAGAGGATCTTCTTCATCGTAATCTTCACTGACAGTCTCTGGCTGTTACTGAGATAGGTAATTTTGGTAGCCCGACTTGGCGTCGCGGTCAAATTGCAGCTTAGCTTGACTGAAGGCCTGGCTTTTCTACTTATGCTTCATGTCGCGCCATCCTGGGATTCTTTTTGCCTCAAAGGGACGCAATGTGGACAAGTACTCATCAATGCTAGACTCATCAGCTGGATACTCACTCAGAAGTTTCTTTCTGATATCAGAAGCGTAAAGTGGCTGTACAGTAGTCCTGACCTTCTTACGACGAGCCAGCTTCTAAGGCATATCAGGCATGAAGGAATCCATCGAAGCATCAACCATAATATTAGCGTAAGAGTAGAGAACGGAGCGAGCAACCAAAGACTTGCGCCACAACATCTTCTTCACAAAAGCTTCAGCATAGTATCTATTACGAGCGACACCAGGGAATTGAAAGCATCCATTATCATCAGCCTAATTGCTAAAGCTCTGGAAAACTTGCTTGTTATCGGAGAAATCAAAAACGCGTACCAAGTACTTCTTGGATTGATCGATATTGCCCAAGCAGACAGACACCATGTTATCACCTGCAGCTGGCGGGGAAAAGGTGACGCTAGTAACGCTAAAATCAGAAGGCACCTCCAAAGACTTACCAACGGCGAGCACTTGAAATTTCTAAGACTCAGCCACCTTCTTGTTGAACCACCATCGTCTCTTGTCGACTAGCACTAGCTGGTAAGTACCATCTTCCAGAGGCTCGTCCTGCTTCCACTGGAAAACGCCAACAACCGAGCCATCAGCATTCACCATGTCCGGAGTGACTGGCATCACACCAGCTTTCTTATTAGTTCTCCACCAGATGCTCTTCTTCAGCTACAATTCATATCGGGAGCCGAATGAAACACCAGAAGACGCGTCAGACTCGGTATCAAAATCGAATACATTCGCGTTATCACCCTTCTCTGGCATAAGCACAAACGGAGTCTCAAAGAATTCGCCACCAACAGGATCAGCTAACCAGCGCTAATTCTTACGCGGCTGCACGAATTCTAGCTTCGAAGCTGCAGCCAGGTATAGAGAGCAGAGTGCAAAGATAGAGTATTTCATATCAGAGAGTAGATATAATGTCACTATAATAGGATGCCGGATGTATGATAATTCTACACGCTCGGAATCGGAGATAGAATCTGCTAAATTTTCAACGCCACTTCATCCGAGGATGGTTTTGAGTTTAGGTTGCCCCTTGATCGCGCGATAATAAAGGGGCACATGGTTACGACTGATTTTACTTGAACGTGTATGAATGCAAGCAGCAAGAACGGCTGTAAATCGAGTCACAATACTGATGTTCGAAATTTAAAACGTGATTCAATGTGGGTGGTATCAATGATGTAGAAAAATATGCAAGGCTATACCAAAATTTGCTAATTCTTCTAAACATTCAAAAATCACGAAAGAGCTCATTTATCAAAACTGCGTGGGAGCACTGAAGCATCTGAAGGCCGGAGACGCGAATACCAAAATATCGCCTCTGTATGCACCCAGCATGTACTCTTTAATCTCGTTCGGAGTTTAATCCTAAAATGATGCTCTGTACAGCGTAACTGGTCTTGTATCGCCCAACTTTTTATTCTTGCCACTGTCCTTCTGTAAGAGTTCAACTTTATAGTCTCCTGACGACTCGAGTTCAGTTGCCTTGCCAGTGATGAGATTTATCACTTTAAATTCAAGATTTCGATCACTACCATCAATGTAGTGAACGACCCGGAACTGCACATTTGCGCAATCTAGGCTCTAGCCTTCTTAAACCACAATATCCAAGGAATCAATATTGCCAATACTATCGCGCTTTTTAGGTTCTATTGCCTAGAATTGACTTCTGTACACCATGAACGGCTCCGATTCTGCAATGACGAGCTGTCCAACGCTACTTTGACGCGTCAACCGCAAAATATGCTCACCAGTTACAAGTCTAGCACGCCTTATATCAAGTAATATACTGAATACAGTGCAACCATTAGCTCTATAATGAGGTACCTGCGGAGACATTATATACTTTTTACTCAGGTATGCATGCGACTTTATTCTCGGTATACGGATGTCACTGTAGTCATGATGCAGAGCTATGGTCATAATTTCAGGCAATTTAGATGGATCCTTGACACAGAATTAGACTTGCATCAACTGGTCATTACTGTGTGCCTTCCTATTGTGCGGAAATACAAATTTGATATTCTCATTCTTTCCATTATGACCGTGAGAGTGCAGCACCTTGAATAACTCATTATTTTTCATACCCGCAACCTCTAGCTATTACTCTTCCAGCTTCTCCAACTACTCCTTATACTCGTTGTCTTGATTTTTCTAATCTGATGATTGCTATTACTATTGCATCATCAGCTCTTGATTTGGATAATCCATTTCAATAGGCACAGCTACATCTGGTGTTTACTCCGCCCTTACCAAGGTAAACACACCTAACACGTGCAACGTTAGAATGAGTGTTCTTATAATCATTTTAATTTCTTTCCACACACGTATAATAACGATCAAATAACGCGTTTAATACTGAAGAATATGAATAGAGGTGAAAAGGAGGTAAGATGCTTCAAGTGAGTGAGTTGTGAAATTATGGCGATGTGACCCCTGATTCTATATTATCCTGATCATATATTCTCTGATCAGCCACTCTTTGAATAGTTTCATTTATAAGTTCTCTTTATGTTCTAGTAATAATCTACCTCAACTATAGGTATGAATGTTGATAGAAAAGTTTCATGATGTGACTTGATTATAATTGATTTGAAAATATGCACATCTGGTCTAGCATGGTAATGCTATCAAACTACTCTATGCTTACTAAAAGATTGCAACCTTCATAATCTCATTCTAGACTTTATTTACAGACCAAATTGAAAACTCTTACTGTAATGCGACAGAGTGGTTCAATGAACGCATTTTGCGTGCATCACTGACAAGACGCGCGCATATTGCGTAAACTCCCTCACTATCAAGCGAACCACTCTAGCGGCTTCTTTCTAGTCTCTGCATACACATTGTTACATTCTGCGTTCATTAAAAGCAGTTTCAAGTCGAAAACTCTTAATGCGGCAGAGTGGTTCAATGAACGCATTTTGCGTTCATCACTGACCAAATGCGCGCATATTGCGTAAACTCCGTCACTATCAAGCGAACCACTTTAGCAACTAAAAATAAAACTCTAGACACTCAGTATCGGATTCTGCGTTCATTGAAAGCAGTTTCAAGTCGAAAACTCATCTGGGGACAGAGTGGTTCAATGAACGCATTTTGCGTTCGTCACTGACCAAATGCGCGCAAAATGCGTAAACTCCGTCACTATCAAGCGAACCACTCTAGCGGCTTCTTTCTAGTCTCTGCATACACATTGTTACATTCTGCGTTCATTAAAAGCAGTTTCAAGTCGAAAACTCTTAATGCGGCAGAGTGGTTCAATGAACGCATTTTGCGTTCATCACTGACAAGATGCGCGCATATTGCGTAACCTCCCTCACTATCAAGCGAACCACTTTAGCAACTAAAATATAGACTCGATACACTCAGTTTAACATTCTGCGTTCACTGAAAGCAGTTTCAAGTCGAAAACTCATCTGGGGACAGAGTGGTTCAATGAACGCATTTTGCGTTCATCACTGACAAAACGCGCGCATATTGCGTAAACTCCCTCACTATCAAGCGAACCACTTTAGCAACTAAAATATAGACTCGATACACTCAGTTTAACATTCTGCGTTCACTGAAAGCAGTTTCAAGTTGAAAACTCATCTGGGGACAGAGTGGTTCAATGAACGCATTTTGCGTTCATCACTGACAAAACGCGCGCATATTGCGTAAACTCCCTCCTATCAAGCGAACCAATCTAGCAACTAAAAATAAGACTCTAGACACTCAGTATCGGATTCTGCGTTCATTGAAAGCAGTTTCAAGTTGAATGTTTTATAGCTATGTATGAGGTATGTTTGATTTGGTGAACTATCTCCTCCGCCTTGACGTTCTTCTCGCTACTTTTCATTGGCTGATTTCTTTATAGATTAGATTGGTAGTAAGCAACAAAATATGCAGCGATTTAGATCTGTATTGACGCGGTCATTTTCCAAGACTCCATTTAAATTGAATAAATAGCCACTAAGCTAGTAAAATATAATTTAGCCACCAGCGACGGAGAAGATTCTCTACTAATGCAAAACGCCAAAACACAGTTTATAAGGATTCGCCGTCAAGATATATGTAGTATCAGCACTTATGAGCAGGTATGTTCGTTTTTAGAAAAGGTTCGATTGCATTTTTACATGGAGTATTCATGTAGCGCTACATTGCTTTACGTCCTTCTTTCTGGACCTGACTAGACTGGTGATATGCGGCAGTTTGGACAGATGCTGCTATACGTGGGACTGTTTATATCAGTGGTGAGTTTGAGCAGCTTCGGCGCGTATTTCGCAGATAGCCGTAAAGTGACCCAAATGAAGAGACTCTCCAATGGTAATTTGCAAGTTGTGTTGGCTTATAAGACCAAGAAGCCTTTCGAGTTCCCTCAATCGTAACTTGTAGTTACAACAAAGGATCCAAGTAGGATATTATTACGTTACTTTATCGGTATTAATATAATGGTAACGATGAGTTTATTGAGTGTAGAATCACGCTATCTATTCATGAAATGTCCTTAACAAAGACTATGGTTCTACGTTGACACTAAAGACAATGTCGTTGAATAGTGATTAGCATTGATATATTAAAGAGTTTAGAATTTTTATCATACTCTTTTAAAATTTTAACTTGATACGATTTGATCTCAACTCATAACGTAAATCTAACGAGAAGTTGTTTCTATTCCAATCAAAGTTGAAGAAAACGCGTCAAAATGAAAGTATCAGCACCGAATGATGTCAAGATCTATACTATCAGTAGCTCAAGTATCACTGCACTGCCTGACTGGTTGTAGAAGTAAAAGAAGAAGCAGTTGAGAAATGATGTGAACTTCTCCTAGAGAGTGGAATTGATTCAGGATTTTGATTTCCCAGAGGCCGCGCTGAGGTTGAAGTAGAGCAGAGATGGCGAGTATATAATGGCCACAGGACTTTATAAGCCGCAGATTCGCGTATTTGAGTTATCTTAAATGTCGATGAAATTCGAGCGACACACTGATTCAGAGAATGTGCAGTTTGAGATTCTATCTGAAGATTGGCGCAAGATGGCTCTACTGCAGGCTGATCGTACCATTGAATTTCACTCACCAGCGGGTATGCACTTTCGCACGAGGATTCCAAAGTACGGGCGTGATATGGCCTATCACTATTAGTCTGCGGATCTGCTTGTTGCTGCATCTGGTCATGAAGTTTACCGCTTGAATCTTGAGAAGGGATAATTCTTGAATTCATTAGAAACCCAGTCTATTGGTGTTAATACGGTGATGGTGAATCGCGCTAATTAGCTCTGGTTCACTGGCGGTGAGGATGGATTTGTTGAAGTTTTTGACCACAGAAGTAGATAGTCAATTTGCAGACGTGATATTGGATCTCTAGTAGCTGCAAGTTATGGAAGCAGCGTGTTTCCGGAGATTACTTACCTGAGTCATCATAATAATGGTCTTGATTTTGCAGTGGGTACCAAGTCTGGCCAGGTGCTCACCTTTGATATCAGAAGTAGTAAGCCGCTCATTGTCAAAGATCATCAATATGAAACCCCAATTAAAAAGATTATCTACCACGATAGCGGAAATATCATCTCTGCCGACCAGAAGGTTGTCAAGATCTGGGACAGGTAGAGCGGTACGGCCGTCACATCGATTGAGGCAGAGGATGATATCAATGACCTATTGGTGTAGAATGGCCTTGTGATGACTGCGAATGAATGTCCACGTATGAATGTTTTCTTCATACCTTCAATCGGCCATGCTCCAAAGTGGTGCTCATTCTTGGACAATCTGACAGAAGAATTGGAGGAGACTAAGCAGCAGCAGGTGTGGGACGATTACAAATTTGTATCTCGCCAAGAGTTGGAGCATCTCGGCCTGGATCATATGATTGGCACCAACCTGCTCAAGGCGTATATGCACGGCTTCTTTGTTGACTTGAGATTGTATGAGAAGGCGCGTGCTATATCTAATCCTTTTGCGTATGATGACTATAAGCGTCGTCTTACTAAAGAGAAGTTGGAGGAGAAGAGTGCTAGTCGGATATCTGCTAAGAGGAAGCTACCAAAGGTTAATAAGGAAATTGCATCTAGGCTTTTAAAGAAGAGCGGAGAGGATGGTGCCGATAATAATCCTCTGGGAGACTCCAGATTTGGTAGCATGTTCAATGATCCAGATTTCCAAGTTGATAAGCAGGATCCCGAGTATGTCAAGTACAACACGACTCCGAAGAAGAATGCTAATTACAATGGAGAAGAAAGTGATAATGAAACTGATATTAGTGGTGAGCTGGAAGGTGTAATGTCTGAAGAGGATGATGCATCTGATTTGGGCTATGAAGATTCTTCTTCTGATGATGATGACGACGACGATCTTAACAAAAGCACATAGAAGAATACCAATACCTCATAGAATGTAGCTACCGATAGAGGAGTTAATAATAAGGCTGGTAAGGTTAAAATGTACTCCAACAAGACTGAATTAAAGGTGGATGATTTGTTAAGAGGGAAAGTTGACAGGTAGATCAAGATGCGTAGGAACATGTCATTTGGTGATCGCATACAATCAGGTGGTAATAGCCATTAGAGTTACGCGCGTAATGGTTCGAATCAGAGACGTGGAGGAGCTATGGCGATGCAGTTTAATGTCGGCAAGTCGTCATATTCTAGGGACCGCAGTTCCTCCAATAATAGAGCTACTAACTCCGAGAGGCCAAATTCGGAGAGACGCGGTACTCGCAATCTTAATAGAGTTAACAAGCGCCGTTGACCTGAATGAAAGTTGCATAAATATAATAGATTTCTATTTATTTTAATTTGCATTTTTATTATATTCTAAGCATTTATTCAACTTCTAACAAGAGCTATGGAGTAAAGTCCCCTCTGGTGTTGTTTCGCGTTTAAAAAACTCTATTTGGCAATTCTCTCCTTCAATCTTCTTACAATGTGATCTTCTTTGGAGCTAATTGGGTAATCCAACTGTGTTTTTATTTTGTGTGCAATATGAACTTAATTTAGAAATTGTTACTGTTTATTGTTATTATTATTAATTTATTACAAAGCTCTGTTTATTCATAGAGTGTATGTGCGGAAATACCATCCAATGTTGATGAGCGGTGTCAGCATGTTAGAGACTATTGTCAGGATGAACTGCCTGGTCAATTCGATTACTATGAGTTAATTTATTGTCAACAACCATATGCACCTGGTCTCTCTGGATTTATTCTGTTTATTTGGCTACTACTTCTATTTGTATTCATATCCACTGCTGCATCCGAGTACTTTAGTCCCAATGTCGCAAGTATTACTGAAATTCTGCGCATATCTCCAGATGTGGCAGGTGTGACTCTGGTCGCGTTAGGAAATGCTTCCAATGACATTATGGGCAATTTGATTTCATTCAGTCGACCGGAAACTACTCAACTGGCTCTGGGTGGAATTGTCGGTGCTGGACTCTTTCTCAACTGTATCGTAGTGGGAACCATTGCGGTGATGGAGTAGAATCCTATTAAATTGGCGCGGAAGGCCGTGTTGAGGGATGAGAGTGCGTATTTGATTGGTCTTATCTGCTTCACTGTTATGGTATCCTTGTAGATTATATACTGGTACGAAGGATTGATTTTGATTTTGTTTTATATTGTGTATGCAGTTATTATCGTGATTACATCAAATAAGAAGCTTCGGTTACATATTTAGACGTAATCTATGCTGATGTTTGGTAAGATTAAAAATTTCCAGTTTACAAGATAGAGATAGAGGAGTAAAATTGATGGTAGTGATGACCATGACCTCAATAGATTCTCCTCCTCATCAGCACTAGCATCGAGGGCTAATTATTAGCAGTAGGGGATGGGGAACCCCGTTATCAAGATTGACAGTGTCGACAATTTGGAGTAGTATGACGATTAAGACAATAATGGGTACCTATAGGAAGATGATTAATATGCTTCAGGGAATTAGAGTGAGGATATTGTGGAAATTCATTTAGAAGATTTGAGTTCTAAGCCATCATCGCCAGTATATGAGGGATAGTATGAAGTTACAAATAGTGTCAGCAGGTCATTGAATCCACCTATGGAGAGACATTAGAGATCTCTTTCTAATCCGCAGTCGTTAGCTTAGATGTAAAGAGATTTTATTATTGACGAGAATCTTCTGGCGCCCGGCTCAGCTCTTACTTTGCCTTTGGGAAGAACAGTGTCTGATGATCCTCATAGTAGGATCCATTCGAGAGTTTAGACTACTCTAAATCGTGCTCATCTGCCCGTGGTATTGAGAGATTATTTGTCGGATGATGATGAAGATGATATTGCAATTGCTGCCAAGTACAGTCCGCCTAATCCATCTTCTCTATCTAGACAATTGCAGTCTGCATCGAAAGATCTCCATTTGCATCCACCCTCAAGGTATAGTTCTCCAGAACAGGCGGATTTGGAATAACTAAGTCACCAGTAGTCTGAGGATTTATCCGAAAATATTATCAATCTGCGAATGTTTGAAAGCTTGAGTAGGAACAGAAGAAATTATAGTGTATCAACAGCAGTTGAATTATGGAATGCTTATCGTCAAGTGCATGGTTAAATGTCAGCTCCATCTGATAGTGCATCGCCGCCATAGATTGAGATTTAATAAGCTGATCCTGCCGTGTTCTCTATGGGACTGACGAGGGAGGCAACTCCTGAGTTAGCTGTCCCCCGAATAATAGATGATGGTGGCAAGAAGTCTGCATCTGGCTTATAAAGTCATTTATCACTCGGTAGGGAGCGATCTAAATCTGCATACTCTTAACAGTCATCGATTGGACACAGGTAGTTTAATATGGATCTGAGTCTGTATAGTAATCTCAAATTGAATGACTATTGCTCTATATGTGCCAAATTTACAGCTAACGGCGATACTGATAATCTATTTGATATTCTAAGTGGTGATTAGACTTCGGATGCTGCTGACAAGTAGGAACAGATTTAGAATAAGAAAGACTCCCCAAAATAGATTCAATTTCAGATGGTATATCATTTGTTTCCAATCATACCATTGTGGAATTTATACGGTCCGCTGAGTCGAACGCTGGCTGTACTCAATGTGGTGCCTAATATTGTATTTGGTCTCATTGTCCCTGTAGTTGCTTTAGTTGAAGATGATCCGGTGGAGAGTGTCATATTATCTGTAGACAGGCCACTATCTAGGCGGTCCAATTCTATTAATAGAAATGGTGACTTTCACAAAGCCCTTGGAAGTGGAAGCAATAAATAATCTAGTCAAATTATGCCTCATCTGCGACGAAATGTGAGCACTTCAGGATAATCTTCAGAGACTGAAAAGTCTTTAGATCGACGAGATGTTGATGCTTATATTCACATTGGATCGCGGTATGATCCTCGCTATCTTCAAAGTGTCTGTGAGTATGGGAAGCTTGCCTGGATGCCTTGGAAGCATCGATGGCTGTCTATTTTCCAAGTGTTTATTGCGCCGTTATTTGTTGCATTTGCATTAAACAGACATCGCGACACTCTATTTATTGTATAATCCTACCAGGTCCAAGCTTGGCTACTCTGTATTGTTATTGGCATTTTGTTGGCGTCCATCCTTACATGGTTGTCGAGAAGTGGCTTTAGAATGGTGCGGGTGCCACTCAAGCCGTACGTGAATAAGATGTCAGTCTGTTCAGCGTCACAATGTCATTACTGTAGACCTTTGAGGAAACGTACGATCAAGTAGAGGGTGAGCGATTGGTTCAATCCTCAACTGTTCCGATACCGAGAATACTACCCTTATATGGCATTTGTGGGATTTGTTTCAGGACTAATGTGGATCTACCTTCTTAGCGCCGAGATTGTATCCGTATTAAAGATCCTCGGTAAGCTGATGGGTGTTAGTGAAGGCATACTGGGTGTTACTGTGTTTGCATTTGGCAATTGTGTTGGCGACTTTGCAACTGATGTCATGATTGCGCGATTATTCTATCCTTAAATGGCCATAGGAGCTGCGTGGGGATCACCGATTGTGAATGTATATATTACAGTTGGTCTCGCTGCTACAGTGGTTGCCAATGCATCTTGGCAGCGACCTCTTGAAGTCAGAATGTCGCCTGTTATATTGGCAAGTCTCGTCGGTCTCCTCGTGGTGGTTGTTTGTAACTTCTTGGTCCTTGGATGGCGTCTCAAGTTCCATCTCACAAAGCAGTACGGTTACTTTTTGATTATATGGTGGTGTCTAGTAGTGACTGTATGCGCCATTCTTGAAGGCCTGAATATTTGATTAGCTGTGAGTTAGATTGTGTGGATGACTGTGATGATTAGATCTAATTTATTGAAACTACAAGGTAAGGCGAGCCTTCAGTACATGCGGAATCAAAGACCAACAGTACAATACTCTAATTGGCATTACAATTTAGTGATTCATCCATTGATTTAATAGCATAGATTAGTACATCTGTTACAATGATTGCTATAAAAGGTGTCTCAATAATCATGATGATTTTGTAACTTTACTTAGTCACAATACCCCAAATCTTATCAGCGTATGTTTTAAATACGCTTGGCACATGCGTTCAAAGCAATGAAATTACTAATGTCGCATTAATCTGCAGTGGTTTCCATAGTAGACATTGAGGATTACTCCACAATTACTGAAAGCAGTTAATTAGAAAGTTGAAATATAGCATGTAAAGTAAACAATACTGTTGTACAAAGTAAAGAATACTTGCATTCATTATGTAAAATATACTCCCAGTCCTATCTGTCCCTTTGATTGTAATCACAACTCTTAAGCGTTAAAAATGCCATTGTACTTGGCATGTCCATCCATTCTCATAAACACAAATTGGCAAACCCTCGTACCTGGAACAAGTTACAACGGATGCTACATATTATGCAAGAGTTTACAAATTCCCTTATGAGAAACAATATACAGTATATAATCTTACATTACTAGCATTGTAAATTTCCAACACTTGCCGGTTATCAATGCCCGGATTCATGAAGCCAGCCGTAATATGCACAAAGAGGCCGAGACGCGCAAATCTGCTTCGTCCCTCCAAGAGACCGCACAGGGAAGAGCTCAGCGTCACTCGTTCCTTTGTTATTCCCAGACACGCCTGTCCAGGAAGGAGAAGGTACGACTCGCCCTCCGCCAGAACAACTTTCTCTGTCAAATCTTTGAAATTAGTGTCTTCCAGCACTGGGACAACTTTCAGGCCAGCCTTGTAAAATCTAAACTCATTACTCAGAGTCAAATCGATACTACAAACGCCTAATTTGACCATATCCGATCAAGTGAAAGTGATGAGAATGTTCCATTGGAGGATGGAATTCGGTACCTTGCACAACCAACCGCGGATGGATCGTAAGGGTGAATGATGATATTTCTACAAATAATGCATTCTGTATTGGTATAATAAAAATCTTAATAAATTTCTTACTTGCTTTCAATAGCTTTCAGTATGGCATCCTTGGCTAATACTGCCATTTTTGTTTAAGTTTACGTCTTTTGTTTCAGGTGGGAAAAGGCTCACTCAATCTCGCTCTCAGGCGATTTAATAATAAAGAGAGTTAGTTGCACGTTGACGCGAGCGTGAGATGATTGAACCGTTCGCTTGGCGTTAAACACGCTTCAAATGCTTTGAAATTTTGATATAATCACGCGTCTGTCGGTAGTTAAGGACTGTTATAATTTGTGAAAGCATCCAAACTATCGTCGGGTAAAGTGTATGGACGAAATTCATCTTGATCGCTTTGATGACGTAAACGCGGGCCGTTTTTAATACTATTGTTACTGACACTCTACAACTCTGTAAGTTGAAATAAAATAACTAAAATAGAATTATAAATAATGGTAGACTCTACTAGCGACTTTATATGTCAAGTGAAATGCAGGCTCCCATTACACGAATTACATTCACATTTCTTTAATCAGAACCAGGCGTTAAGAGAGGATTAGCGCGGTAATACATTAACTGCTGATGCTTTTAAGATCTAAAATGATGCAGACTATGATGCTATTGATGATGCTGAGTGTGATATGTACCTTTATTAATACCGAAATTCTAATGGCGGAATAGAAGAACACATTGCTGTGGTGTTTCCTCCAAACTAAATCCAGAGTAGATCACTTAATATTGTACATCAAGCGGATGAAAATGATTATCACCGCCGTGTTCGCGGCGCCTCTTTGACAGTGAGTGTGAATACTTTACAGTAATAGACTCAGTTTGATAATGTCCTCACGCGAATTCACTCGGCGTGTTTTACCGGAGAAGTACTCAATAGCTGCAGGTGTGATTGTGGGCACTAGCTACATGAAAGTCTTTGCCTTTTGTCATAAAAGGCCTAAACTCCTCGCATACTTCTGTATCTTAATCAGGAAGGTAGATCTATTGGATTGATGAACAAAATGAAAGCTTATAATTTATAGGATATGGGACATGACACGGTGGAGGCTAACTAGTTACTCGGTTTTCAGGATGATGAACGAGATTACCGTGTTGCCGCCTTAATCTACCAAGATTTAAATGTTACAAGTGTACGTTTGTTGACTAATAATAAACGTAAAGTTGATGCGCTCATAAATTACGGCATTCAAGTGTCGGAAAGAGTACCATTTATAGTCTTGCCGTCTCCTGGTGAAGATGAAGTTCCGACCAAGATGTAGTTGGGTGGTGATAGACAGAATTAAAAGTCTCATAACTAAGTGGTTCGAGCGAGAAGACGGATGAAGTGGTCGATCGAACTCTAGAGTTATATCAAGACTAAAATTGAAAAACTTGGTCACTTGATCTAGCCATTAATCATATCAACTTCAGACGAAAATGTAGATAGTAATAATAACTCATGATTGTTCACGTTAGTCTTGATGTTTTAAATCCACTCTTTCTAGTACTGTAGATCGTTTGATCTTGGTCGCTTGCTTGCTTTTTTACGAACTCAAACATAGCTGAAAATTGATCGAAGATTGTAGCAAAGTCTGTAGTGAAGTATAATGAGTGATTTATCAGATAGTGAGTGTTCTGGCAGCGATTTAGCTTCAGAAATTCATAGTTATAATGAAGGTGAAAAAAATGCTTATGAATAACTACAAGACATTCCGTTTGGAGATATACTGCAGGTGAAGTAGAAGGCTGCCTAAATTGAAGGCGGCCATAATGACAATGATGATGATTATCAACCGGAATTTAATAAAAGGATAGACAATACAAATTCCATGAATAATAAAAGAAAGCGAGCTAATAAAAATGCACCTATGGAAGTATCATCCAAGTATCCAGTGTCACGTAAACGGCAGGTGGTGGACGCGTCATTTCTACCAGATCATAAAGCTCGAGATCCGCGATTCGATGCCATTTCCACCGCAACCGTGGATGATAAAGATAAACATCGCGAGGAGTTGTTCGCCCGGAGTTCATATTCATTTATTAAAGATTACCAGAAATCTGAAATGGACATGTTGATAAAGTAGATTAAAAAGGAGCGAAATCCTGAGGAGAAAGAGCGATTGAATAAAGTCTTGTCCAGACTGAAGTCGCGTCTGGTGGAGGCTGATCGTCGAGAGCGCCAGTAAACTTTGAAACGAGAATGGAAGAAGAGTGAAGAGAATCGCGTTGGTGATGGTTAGAAGAAGAAGCAGTTCTATCTGAAGAAGTCTGATATCAAGAAGTTGGAGGTGATTGACCAGTACAATTAGCTCAAAGCCAAAGGTAATTCCGATAAGATTGTCGATAGAATCATGGAGAAGAAGCGCAAGAAGAACATGTCGAAAGATAAAGCGACAAACATTGGTGACTTCAAAAAGAGATATCGGTGAGTTACTGTATTCCCAATGATCGTGTTCTGAAAAGAATGATTTGATTACAATTCTGAGTTTAGGATGGCGAAAACCAAGACGGCTTTTGGAATGCACGAATAATTAGACCTGATATCGTGAAATTGTTTTTTATTACGGGAACTATCTTTCGTGGTAACATGAACAAAATTTGTTTCACGCGGGCGCTCTGTTTGATCTGGAACAGCCGTCTTTTCAGTTTCTCGCTTGAGATAAGATTGATTCAATTCGTGCACAATTAGAATTTTTATACAAATGTCAACTAATCGTTCAGTGATACTTTTGCTTTTACTTGGAGGAGTAGCTATTGCCACTAATCCGGATGAAAGATCATTCTAAAAGTATGTCGAAACTGATCTTAAGGAATAAGGAGCCACTTGGATTGAGTAGCAGGTGGTCTCTAGAGCCTCATCATTGATTTACCGCAGAAAGGTAAGATATCTTTTGAAGAACTTGTTTATCAATATGAAGTATAAGTTTCTTCCTAATTGAGATAATATTGTAGGATTTCAAATTCTTCAGCCTGGTCAAAGTTGATGCTGATGAGATTTACTACGTTGGTTGTTTCAGCCACTGGTTCGCTATTCCCTCTTGGGCTTTGATCAAAAGGATTATGGATGCATAAAGATGAAATATTGAATTTATATTTTTGTAGACATACGGCGAAAATGAATTGTATTCACATTTACTAATCCTCTTCATCTGGAATAATTTCCTAATAATCATCTCCCGATCTGCGCCAGACTTTGACCAGACCGTCGTCAGCTGTTGAGGCAAGCATAGATCCTGAAAAATTCCAAACGAGACGCCATACAGGCTCGTCTTGATGTGACAATGATGTTTGTAGTTGAACGCTATACAACGCGGAATTGATCAATGGTTGCGACTACTACTAATATGCGGAAGTGTAACTCACCATATACACTCGAATATATCCATCTTTGCAAGTGGTAGCGATTATCTCATACGGCCGTCCTACTTAAGGACTCCAAGCAACATCATAGATAGTATCTTAATGTCCATAAAGAGTTTCCGTTTAACTATTATGCGTCCATTTCTTAGAGTCATCATCGTAATGGTATATCCTAGCAACTTGCTCTTTACCGCAAGCCACCACCAGAGATGGAGGTAGATACTTGTTGTGACACCAACTTAAAGAATACAAAACACCAGATTCCTTAACGCTACTACTACTGCCTGGTTGCTGAATAGAACTACTCGCACCTGTGCATTCAAATTCGTCAGTCAAAGTCCAATGAGCCAAGTTTATGACATCCATAGCCTCATAAATGCGTATGACTCCCTCAGCCGAGACGGTCGCTAATTTCAGTCCGAGAAATCGCGGCGAGAACTATATGCTGTGCACAGTACCACGACTATCTACTAGCCGCGCCTTTTCTATCCAGCGACCAGACTTTTGAATTTAATTTAGACTGCGACTTGATAATGCTACAGGTACAGGCGCTGGATTATTGACATATGCGTCTGGCTATTCCTCCCAGATACGAACACTGCGATCAGATGACGCGGAAGCCACCACTTGTCCATACTCTGGATGTGCCCAGTCCACCTTCAAAACGGACGCGTCGTGAGCCTTCCACGTATCGCTCAACTCCCACTTGTAACCTCCGTCTTAACCGTGGACTTTCACCTTATCCCATACTTTTAATCGTTGATCAGACGAGCAAGTAACCATTCGCTTCCCATAATAACTAACCGCTATATCGTGCACCAGATCTTGATGCTAATGTTTAAATTCGGCTATAGAGTTCATATTTTATGGTTTTCACAACAAAGTGTAATGCCAATTGAGATTTTGATTTGCAAAGTATGAAAGTAAATGTAAGAGAAAAATATTTAATCAAGATGATCGGATATCAATTCAATCATTCAAAATCACTCTTAAGAGGGAAGCACACGGGACTTTAAACGGTCCAGTAGACTGCTATTATTCTATTCAGCAGGTTGTTAACCAGAACTTTAATGATTAAAGGTTGATTCAAAATCATCATATGACATGTTCAGCCCATTGCCTCTAAAAGTAAAGCCAAGGAAGGACTTTGTCACGGCACCTTTAATAGCTCTATCTCGCGTAAATATGTCTTCAATATTACCAGATTATTAACTATCTTACTTCTTGTGAAGGTCTTTGTAAATCTGCATCGCCTTGGGATCATTAAAGTCATCAAAGTAAGATCTATCAAATTCAGAATTTAACTTGGGTACAAAAGGAGGTTGAATAGAGCAGTTCTTGCTCTTGATGTTCTACCAAAAGCATCCGGATTAACCTGCTTGAATTACAGGTTTCCGAAAGTGTTTACGATCTTGAGCTGATACAACGCGACTTGACTCTTGCAATTTTATATTAATCGACGAGAACCACGGATGCTGCGACAGCTGATCAATAGATTAGAGACGTCTACTATGAAAGGTGATCAATGATGTGATCAGATCCCAAGCTTCATCAGACAGATTAAACTCCGCGTCCTCACCTTCAGGATCATAGTAAGGACGGTCAAGAGTTGACTGCCAATTGTAGAGATTTAGCCAAACTTCTTCTATGGTTGGTGCAGCGAACGGAGGATATCCAGATAAGAACTCAAATATCATACAACCGAGAGACCAATAATCAACGGAGAAATCATAGCCTTGTGCAAATGTTGATTACGTTGGTGAAGTGTTATTCTAAGAGTGTGCAACAACTTCTGGTGCCATATAATCAGGACTGCCGACAAGAGTAAATGCTCTTCCGGTAGCTGTCTAAAACTACCTGTCATGCAGTCTTTTAGTCGCGAAAGCGCGCTTCTAATAGCTGCTGTACTTGATAATGTTAGCATCATTCAGCGCCTCCAGCTTCACCTTCATGCTCTCATATCCCATCCGAACTCTCAGTGGACCACTGCATAAACCAAAATCTGTCAACTTCAAGTGTCCTTATGCATCAACTAAAAAATTTTCCGGCTTCAAATCTCTATGAATGTATCCAATCTGATGTAAAGCATCAATAGCTAAAGCCATTTCAATCGCGTAAAAAGCAGCAACTTCCTCAAGCAAAATACCTCTCGTGTTCAATAATGTCCTCAAATCTCCACCAGGTACGTACTCCATAGCAAAATATACACTCTAAGAATCTTGAAATGCACAATACATCTGTACAAGCCACTAGGATTTACTACTTTAAGACAGCACGTCTCTCTCACTTTAAATGTGATCCGACTCGCCCATTTTGTTCAACAACTCCTTCGACATGGCTTTAAGTGCCACCACTTTTTATGAAGATTACTAATCCTGACTGATACCTTGCATTTGCAATTATGCCAGATATACTCGACCATAGCCACCTTGACCAATCTGGGAGAGTATTTTAAAAGACTGATTACGAGGTCTCTACCTTCTCAAGCGCATGAACTGCGTCTCCTTCTACGTGTAAATCTTCCACTATTTTTGATACTCTACAGAATCCCAATGATTAGATCTGGCATCCTCCTTGAAATCGCTCAATCGCTGCTTACGGTCATGCAAATAACTAAGCAGATTATAGTAGTAATCAATAAAATACTTATCAGCAACGGCACATTTGCGCGCAGTCTCGGGAGCACAAGTCAGTCTTCCAATTTTTTACTATGTGTATTAACTTTGACTACCTGGTTCATTAATGGACGATGACGCTAGTTGAGATACCACAGTATTTGGCTCTTAAACACGAGTTCCTGCCTTTTTCTACTAAGTGGACGAGTGAGCAAAGGATTGTTCAGTCTCGGCGTGGATAGTGATTAACCTTGCAGACTCGGTCACAACATCCCACTGCTCCTTCGGTTCGTATTAGATATCACTTCCTGTATGCAAAGAGAGGGACACCAAATCAGACTACAATTAATCCGTAGGCAATCTCAGCATATCGCTTTAATATAAATCTGATGAAGAGGACTATTTTTGTTTTGTGGAAGGGACATCCGGCAGTAGCTTTTCATACTAAGCAATGATTTGATCTATAGAGGTGACAGTTTCAGTGCGCTGCATTGTTGATTAGGATATAAATTCTAAGTTGTTTGAGCTTATTACAGCGGATGTCAATGTTGGACCAGAATAAAAATTGATTCAGAGCTATGAGAATACTGTTCTGTACTCTTTTAATAAGATGATGCAACATATGTTTGATCACTCCCCACAAGATTGGTCGGTATCCACGACGTTAAATCTATGCGAGAACTGTTTGTTTCAAATCTCTTCACTGATCTACTGTACTGTTACAGCCTTGCGTGATTTTTACTATCAACACTTCAACACTTGTAGCAAAGATGGTCCCGGTGGAATACGACCAATATTCGTTCAAAAGAATTGCAAAATTTCTTTAATATACAAGCAATATTCATTCATTCATTTCATATTTCATACTCCATAATAATATCAGCAAGCAAAGCAATATCTATGCAAAGTTGGATCAATCATTCTACTTCTTACCAAAAACCAAAACAATACGGTCGGCAATTTCGCGTTATACACGCTTACCTTGATAGGTAACAATATTCTCAAAGATCTGCTCCTTGGTACAATACTCCCAGACAATTTCACTTAACGCGTCAGACATGAAATTCAAATCACATAGCTCTCTCAACAGCAGGACCAATTCACGAACACTATTCTAACCAAAGTGCTGACCGGCTATTACAGCCATATCTTCAGACTGCTAGTAATCAATCTCTCTAGCAAAGTCCATTAAAGCGGCGATGAAACTAGAACTGCAGCCACATCTTTCTTCAGATAAAAGCTCCCAAAAGAACAGTTCTATTACCACCAAAGGATCAGGATATGCATCAAATAAATCAGATATGAGCATGTCGGCGTACTCAACTGCTGTTGCACGTTTTTTACGATGTTCAAGTCTCACATCCATATAACTGCGCTCTTCATAACTCAGACACTAATATCTCCTGTTTACGTCAAATAATCCACCAACTGTACCAAAGTAAGACGATATCGACCTCAGTAATTCACAATAAAACTGCGGATTATCATCATTTAATAGATTTTGGAACAAAATCGATACTGTAATAAGATGATAAATGTTAGAGTGGTCAGCATCGTTAGAAAAATACTCCACTGTTAACACTTTTAGACTATTATAAAGTCTGATCTTGTTGTCCTTCCACAGGGCACTATTAATTGCAGTAAACTACAAGTCGACTTTAACTCTGATCTAATTCAACAGCTCAATAATTGATTTTGCAGTTTCAAATTCTTCGCGGACCAGTGTGTCGACCAGTATGCAGTATAGCTCATTAGTGTCCTAAGAAAGCATATCATAATGACACAGCGCAGCAGCTAAAAGACTTATCAATTTACCCTCAGACACACGGTAATGAAACGCAGGTAAGATGATTTCGCTGAACATCTACGAAGGAATCAAATCAAAAACTTTAATTCCCAACTCAGACAGCCCATTGACTTTTTATTCGCGATATAAATGTAATTTACATATCCAACTATCTTCCAGTTGCCTTGCACCTAGTAAACCGAACTCATCCACAACACCATCAACGAGCATGGCAGTAGCTACTTGCTATGCCAACATTCGCACACACTCCTCCTTTGAGAATTTTCCATTATCAATCAGAAAAGTCGCACATTAAAACTTGATATTTAGATCCGGCGAGCCTTCCATATATTCAACAAGACGAGCAAGAAATGTAGAACATCGATCAGCTCCATAATACCTTATATAGTTGAAGGGGTCATACCGATATTCAAGCGCCAACTAATGTTCATTCTCATTTCGGAACAAGTCTAACGTCTCCTTACCTATTTCATGCTCTTTTTGCTCATAAAAAATTGAATCTATGCCCTTTGTTAGAATAAGCTCTTCAAATATACCAAACTTGCTGCAATACAATTAACGGACCTCGCCTGCTTCAAGAGCCACGTAATTATAGAAGTAGTCGCGTAAAAAAGTTTAAACATATTCCGTGCTGTTCATATTCAGAACCTCCATATCGTCATCAATATAACGTTGCGCGTAATAATAAAAATCACTCGGAAAGAATATGTCACCGTAATATAACTCTCGATACTCACCGTCAGACTCGGAAGATTCAAAAAACTTAGATATAGCCACTACCCAGTTTGGATTAATTTTCTTGCGGCAGTCTTTAGCGGTGTCGTCGCTGATAGAACCCGATTTTACATGATGCAAAAACTCTCGCAAACAACCATAATCAGCTACATCTTCAACCATAAAGTACGCGTAATCTTCAACAGATTGCAATCCTAAATAATCGTGATTAATGATACGCAAAGATGTCAGACAAGGTCCATAATATTTCCAGTAACAATTTCTAACAAACAATCTATCAGTCTTGATAAACAGGTCCATTGTCGTGCAAGTCATTGATAGTTAGAGTAAATCTTTAGGTCTTAGATAGGAAGACAATGTAGAATCAGGCAGATCCAAGATTTGATCAAACAGCTCACTCTAACTCTCTTCGTATTTACGTTTCATATTTCAATGCTGTCACGTTGCAGATCAATTGTCGATCAAACAAAATAAGGAGAGAGAATAACTGACGCGAAACGGGTCGGCAGACACGTCATCGCGATACATGATCATGATTCGAAGAAAAGTGTGGCATTAAAACAACGCTGTCGTAAGCTTATACCAATCTGGTCCAAGAAGAAAAGCTTACTATTAAGTATCAGTTTTAATCAATATTAAATCATACTAGATGTAACCAGCTCTTCAAGTTCATTCACCGAAGGCTCTCTTGTAAGACCATGTTGAAGAACGATGCCGATTGCATTTGAAGCAGGAACTAAGACCAAGATGCCATCGCGTTTAACTTCACGAAAGACCTTGTCAGGAGTGGGTCGTTACAGCTTTTTGTCAGTCAAAGTATCACTAAAAATCCACTTTTTCCCCTTGTCAAACAACTTGAAAATCTCATCCATGTCTTTATTCTTTACTTTTGAATCCCTGACAAGTCTAATGGCAGCGAATATGGCGGCACACAAGTGAGTACCAATCACTTCTCTGGCATCACGACCAGCTTACAGGTCAATCCTTGCAGAACGCCACAGTTTTTCATAATCAGCTGGAACTCCACCAAGCACGGCAAACACAATATCATCCAAACCAGCCTCTTTAGTACACTTGAACAAATTCTGAAGCTGACCGATATTCCAAATCATCCCCTTTGGCATTGGCTTGATATCAATGACATCTTCGCGCTTTGTTCGCAAAAGCCTTTCCTCGAGAGAATTTGGTGAACCTTACACGACCACACGAAGGTGGTAATCCTCAACCAAAGTTCTCACAGCTCCAGTTAGACAGGCATATTCTTAGCCAACTTTTCGTTCAGTCGCGTTGATAACAACAATCGGAGAACGTCCAAGAGTGAAGAGTCTGTACCAGAATATCACTCCTGGCGCTGAGTTAAGTGGATTCATAAATTTGAACGGCGGATTAGCCAATTCTTGAAGAACGTTTTTGATGATTGAGCGTTCGTTATCCGATGGCAGCGCTTTTACCTTAATCACTCCTGCTGTCTTACTAGTAGCTGTATTGAGCAAACAAGTTTTTCCAACACCCTTTTCGCCAGTCACCACTAAATAGCTTTGACCAAAGTCCTTATCAGCTAATTTGCTTTTGAGTATCGCAATTTTTTCACGTCTAATAGATTAAGGATTAGGCTTGAACGCGAAACGAGAGCGCAATGCTAACCAGACTGCTCTTCCTGGGCCAATAATTGGAACTAAACCAGCAGCTGATACAGCAACTCCGCCAGCAGTAAAAAGAAGTAACAATTCCTCGACATTTTAGACGATAGCATTCATCACGTGCTCCTTTGGTCTTTTGATTCGTAAAAGCGGAATAAGTCACTGACCCCTATGGAACGATAATTCGTGATCAAGTCCGCGTTTATTCCCCACTTTATCTAGACATTTATACCAGTGGAGGCGCAAGTGTATTTTAATGACTCTATAACAGCCAAACTTCACCATCCGTAGTAAGTTTAGTCCCAATACATACTACCATGCTCAACTTTCAATGAGTCGTCCTAATCACTGCCATTGATCTGTTGAGCGTTTCACTCTGTCGATTTGTCACGCGACGGTCGACCTTTCCTTTGCTACTTTGCTTCGTGTCACTTTTCCTCGTCATTACATTCCCGATAAAGTGAGAGATAGTATAACACACCGTAGAATGAGTTGGAAAGGATTTAAAAAGGCTGTGAATCGTCTGCCTCATCAGTTCCAGTCTAATATGGGCATGGTGGATTAGTCCATATAGACTAAGGATGAGGAGTTTGATTTTTACAAGTAGCAATTTGAGGATCTCAATGCACTGACCTTGAAGTTATAGGACGCATCTGCCAAGTATAAGGAATCTGTGGCCAAAATGCTTAATCATCAGGTGTCCTTTGCAAAGACTATGGTTGAGGTGTATGAGGAGATTGAGGCTCGTAAATTTGGCAGTAGTTCCAGTATTCCCGAGTCTTCCAGTGGTAGATGGGGCGTCAAGAGGAAAGATGATAGCTAGCGAGTGTTAACGGATGAGCAGAGTATGGACCGCGTAAAGAAATTGGTTCAAGTGGCAGAAGTTGTCTAGGAATCTATATCTCCTCAGCTGGATGTTGTCATTGATAGGACTGTTGTGTAGCCATGTTTAGACTACATCCAACTCCACAAGCTGGTTAATAAAGTGCTGGTCAAGAGAGATCATAAGAAGGTTGATTTGGATCGTCATCAGGCGGACTTGAAGAAGGTCAGAGACAAGGTGTAGTAGGAGAATAAGATTGGAGATGACCGCAAGATTGCGAAGGCTGAGCATGCTGTGGAGAATGCGTATAGAGAGTATGATCAGTATAATGCCTTGCTTAAGGAGCAACTACCTCATTATATTAACTATCGTATCCAGTTTGTTGATCCTATTCTCCACTCCTTGCTGGCATTCCATTCTCATTTATTTATTTAGATGTATCAAATTATGTATTCCGATAAAGGTGTGTGCTACATGGTGGATACGTCTGTTGATGTTGTGGCCGGATATGAGTACTCCAAAGCTGATATCGAGGCTCTGATTGAACCAATATCTCTGTTCAAGGGACTGAATTTGAGAAAGGGATCGTCGTAGAGTGGTTAGAGATTGAGCATAACATCTGGTGCTGAATAGGAATTTGATAGCCCTGACGATGCATAAAGTCTCCCGCCGTACTCTCCACCTTATCAGAGTCAGCAATTATCGTCATCTGGTACATCTGTTAATCAGAGTAGAAGTAGCTTTAGTGCCAGCAGCTCTACTGCATTGTCTAAGCCGCCTGCATTTAGAAATACATCCGTTCCTGTGGGTGGGGCATCTGCTAATCATAATCCATTTATAACATCCCCAAAACAATCATCATCTTCTTCTTCCGTACAGAAACCACCTAGATGGAATTAGAATACTTAGAGTGCTTCTGGAAATCAATAGTAGAGCTCGCTGTAGGCAGCAGCAGCTGCTAAATCTAAACCTCCACCACCAAAGCCAAAGCCAACGTTCCTGCAAGATTCTACTGCACCGCCACCTCTGTCGCCAAGAACTTCATTGTCTAGCCCGCCGTAACAAAGAGCTGTTGCTTTATACGAGTTCACTGCGCAGTAAGATGGTGATTTATCTTTCCATGTCAACGATGTGATTGAAGTCTTGGAACGTACTAGTGACCCCAATGGATGGTGGAAGGGACGTCTGAATGGCAAAGTTGGTGTATTCCCTGGTACTTACGTGAAGCTTTAATGAAGAAGCAAAGTAGACTTTTATTAAAACATAGTATCATCTTGCATCTTTCTTTTATTGTCGTAATAATTTTTATCTCTGTTGTCGGAACATCGCTCTTCTTCTTTACATCATCGACGTGAAAGTTCTTTGACTTTTCGGGTTTATTAGCTCAAAAGTAAAGCGTATTCTTGTATAGCAAATTAAAAGCAAATTAATGTATAGTAAGCTAATTGAAAGACTGCGAACAGCGTAGTAAGTTTTGGGCAGACCGAAGCTGACGCTGACTGAGAAGATCATTTTGTCCCATCTGGATGACTCCACTTTGAAGCAGATCAAGTAAGGACTACAAATTCGTCGCGGAGAGAGCTATGTTTACTTGAGACCTGATCGAGTGGCTATGCAGGACGCCTCTGCTTAGACTGCCTTGCTGTAGTTTTATCTCATCAATCGCGCATAGTCCGCAGTTCCGGTGTCCATTCACTGTGACCATTTGATCCGCGCTTAGTCTTCACTTGGGGATCACGATTACTCTGTGAAGAGTTAGAAAACCTCCGATCCGAATGTTGGATACAAAGACTTGGATAAATCGTTGCGTGATGAACAAGAAGTGTACGAATTCTTGAGAAGCTGTGCTAGGAAATGGGGTCTTGATTTTTGGAAGCCTGGTAGTGGTATCATTCACCAGATCGTGCTTGAAAACTATGCTATACCAGGATAGATGATGCTGGGCACTGATTCTCACACTCCTAACGCTGGCGGATTATCTATGATGGCTATAGGTGTTGGCGGAGCGGATGCTGTGGATGTGATGGGTGGAATGCCGTGGGAGTTGAAGATGCCGCGTGTGCTCGGTGTCAAGTTGACTGGTAAGCTGAACTAGTGGGCAAGTCCTAAGGATGTCATTCTTCAATTGGCTGGTATGCTGACTGTCAAGGGTGGCACCGGATACGTGATTGAGTACTTTGGAGATGGTGTTGAATCTCTTTCATGTACCGGAATGGCTACCATGTGTAATATGGGAGCTGAGGTTGGATGCACCACTTCTATATTTCCATTTACATAATCCATGTTTAGATACATGAATGCCACAAACAGATCTGATGCTGCTCTATAGGCTTAGCGCGTTAATGGCGAGACTGGATACTTATAAGCTGATATGGTGGGCGATTAGTTATAATAAGAGCAGCTGTATGATAAAGTGATTGAGATTGATCTGTCAAAGGTGGAGCCGCATGTTAATGGCCCATTCAGTCCAGATTTGGCTATCCCGATTTCCAAGTTGAAGTAGATGGCTAGTGATAACGGTTGGCCACTCACTATAGAGGCGGCCTTGATAGGTTCATGCACCAACTCTAGCTATCAGGACATGTCGAGAGCTGCATCGATAGCCAAGTAAGCTGTTGATCGCGGCCTTCAAAGCTAAAGTTAATTCTTAGTAACACCTGGTTCGCGTCAGATCAGGTCGACGATTGAGCGTGATGGCCAGCTCGAAGTATTTCAAGGCATTGGTGCTTAAGTTCTGTCTAACGCTTGTGGCCCATGCATTGGAATGTGGTAGCGTCGTAATGAGATTCCCAAGGATCAACCGAATGTTATCCTGACTAGTTACAATCGAAATTTCAGAGGGCGTAATGATGGGAATGTGAATACAATGAACTTTTTGGCTTCTCCAGAGATTGTCACTGCAATGTCTTTAGCTGGTAGAATGGATTTTAATCCTATTACAGATGACATTATTACTGCGGATGGTACCAGATTGAAATTATTAACACCTAATGGAGAAGAGTTACCGCAAGAAGGATTCATATCCTCTGTAAGCTCATGTGAATAACACACACCTAATCCTAGTGAGTAAATTGAGATAGATCCTAAATCTGATCGACTCCAATTGTTATAACCTTTTGATAGATGGAATGGAAATGAGTTGACTGAAATGCCAGTACTTGTCAAAGTGTCAGGTAAGTGTACCACAGATCATATAAGTGCTGCAGGTAACTGGTTGAAGTACAAAGGCCATTTGGAGAACATTGCTTAGAATACCTTGATTGGAGCTCTGAATGCTTTCACTTCCACTGTGAATCAGGCGGTGGATGTATTCTCAAAGTAACGGGAGTCACACTCGATCCCCGCATTGGCTGCCAAATATAGCCGTCAGTATGGTAAAAGTTGGATCGTCGTGGCTGAAGATAATTATGGCGAGGGATCTGCGAGAGAACACGCCTCTTTATAGCCGCGATATCTTGGTTGTAAGATGATTATTGCCAAGTCGTTTGCCAGAATTCATGAGACTAATTTGAAGAAGCAGGGAATCATACCGCTGACTTTTGCGAATCCACAGGATTATGATAAAATTACGCAAACATCTTTGATAAGTACTAACGGATTGGTAGATTTGCTTTCTGATGGGAGTAACAGTGATTAACAGAGTGGCACCATTGAATTGACTGTGAGAGATCTTGAAGATCCTGAGCGCGTCTTTACCATCTAGGCGCGTCACTCTCTGAGCCCTATACAGAAGCAGTACATTAAACATGGATCGGCCTTGAACTATATTCGCAATGAAGCACAAGCATGAAATACATTTGTGAAATTGAGATTTGATTTTTATTACGATTGCTTTATCCTTAACTTGAGATTTAGGAGCGACAGAGTTCAACTCCCTCTCGGTGCCTGCTGCCAAGCTTTCGTCGCGTCTCTTCTCGAAAAACGACGAAGTATCGCACTTTTCGAAAATATGCCTTTTCCGAATGTACCAGGTCATGTCCCTGCAGGTTGGAATGATCCGGATGCTCAGCTATTCGCAAGATCTCCCACACCTGGCTCATAAACGTCTGGCGCTGGATCTAACCGTGGAAGTGGTGCTGTTGATGCGCTGAGCGCAGTTGTATTATCTGGTGATTAAATCATAGCTTAGGTGTAAGAAATATTGGCCTATTGTAAGCAGCGAGTGGACTAAAATAACTCTATGCAAAGTAAAATGTTGGATGATACTGATAAGAAGCTATCTACACAGCTAAGAGTCGAATCTTTGAATGGCGATTAAGATTCATGTCGCCTCCTATCTGAATACCTTTAGCGTAAGTTTAATTGCTTTGCTGCTTTATATGAATATTAAATAAATATAAGTAATGATGTAAGCTGTGTTAGTGTAGATCTATAAGGTTGTAATTACGTTGAAGCGTAGAAAGTTGTGTCTCAGCTCATGAGGCAAAAGTACTCTTCGGACTCTGCATCTAATCAATGGGTTCTGGCACTGAAGCGATTAACCGACCTGCATAAAAATTGCAGTTAGAGTTGAGATATCCTTCATACTATATACTTATCTGCATGGTCATGTTTCATTTTCGTTCACTCAATTACATATGTGTTCATCATATTTAATCTTTTCTTCAAATCTTATAGTCTAGAGGCATGGGTGCTGTGATATCTGTCTATCCTCTACTCGAGACGCGCCGGACCCACTTTTAAACGTGATCAACACCTCAGTCTTAATTCTAACACTTTACAGTCAAGAATTTTCGACGTACATCGCGTTATCGCCGTACAACTAACAATGGTTTTATATAATAGCGTCAAGATTATTCTGGGTCTAAGTTGATTGGATTAAATTTGTAGATAACCAATCAGACAATGATTGATCGTCTTTGGTCCAATCAGCCAGCATCATTGATTAGATATAGGTAGTCTTATTACCGATGGAATTTTACGAACTTAAACTTTCTTCCTTTAAATTATCTCTGTTTCACAGTATCTCAAGTGTTGATATTTAATTGCAGTCTTTAGACAAATAGAATACATGGTTAAACGCTTGTAAGTTCAGTTGGCAGTTGTTTCAACTTGCTCTCTCCTGCTCGGTGTTGTTGTGGGCTTTGATTACTCTGGCGATGGTACTTTCTACTAGCCTAACAATGGCTTTGGCAGTTGCGGATAACGCTTGTAAAACAGCGATAAGATTTGCGCGCTGTCTTTTGCTCACACTGATAAGATTGGCTGCGGTAAATGTGTTGAGGTGAAAGGTCCCAAGGGGTCGATCGTGGTGAAAGTGATGGACAAGTGCGCCGGCTGTAAGGATGGTGATATCGACTTATCCGAGTCTGCCTTCGAAATGATTGCTGACAAGGCTGTTGGCAGATTGAAAATGCAGTGGAGAGTTGTTGATTGTGCTTCCGGTGGAATGTCATAGCAGTCCACTGGTATGAAGTAGGTGGCGGGTGAGTTGGCGGCTCGAAATACGATGTAGGCCACTGACGCGCCTGTTGGAGACGGTGGCATGTGCAGCTAATCCTCTCCATGTGCCAACAATGAATGTTGCTCTTAATATGGTTACTGCGGCACAACTGCTGAATATTGTGGAGCTGGTTGTCTTGGTGGTCCATGCTTGCAGTCTGGCAGTGGAAATGCTCCATCTGATGTCAAATCCTCTACGATTTAAGTGAAAAGCGAATCATTGTTGCACAACAGTGGTCCTCAAGCTACCGCTGCTGTTGCTTCGAGTACACCTTTACCAGTTGTCAATGCTGTCAAGCAATCAACTTAGAGTGAGAGTTGCAAATCCACCTCTTCTTTCACTGATTCAGGATCAACTGCCACTCAGTCACCCGATGTGAGCGTCAAGGCTGCAACCATCACCTAAGAGGAGTGCATTTGCTCATCACCTTCAGCATCTGGCTGTGCCTCTTAAAGCAAATCATCATCTTCACTAAACGACGAGTCTGTGTTGGAATCTGTATAGAAAGCCGTCGCTGGAAATGATCCAAATGCTGCCTTACTGTCCGCAGTGAAGACTTTGTAGAGCAATGAAACTCGAGACTATCTAAACGAGAATTAGAAAGATTTAGAAACTCTCCTTGGTCAGGTAATTACCCAATTCGGTACCAATTACACCGGACTTGACGTTTCAAGCTCGTAGTTATCCATTGAACCTCTTTAATTCGGATCAGTGATGCTGTTGATTGTTCTGAGTTACGCTTTCCTGCTAGTCTGATGATTACTCGATAATTGAAAAGATTTAATAAAGATGTGAATATTTAATAAAGTTGATAAATAATAAAATATCTTTTGACTTTAGTTTCACTTTACTTACAAGTGAGACTTGCTTAACGCGCATTTTGAATTACGGTGGCGATCTGACACTTAACGCGTCAAACTCGGAGATTTATAAGATGGCAAAGCTAACAGGCCCGCGGCGGACTAATATTCTATACTGCCAGAGCCACCATCTTACCAAGTCTAAGCTTTTAATCCAATTTACGCGTAATATAGCCAAGACTGTGATACGGCATTGATATACACAACAGCCAATCACACACAATTTAATTTCGAATCTGGTCAATCGCCAAGTCCCGGATTGTTACACCAATCTGTTACAATACGACTATGGCATTTGTGCTACCTTTCTTCTCTCTAAGTTATTTAAAAAGTATTGTCTAATTCTATCTTATCTATATCATTTGCAATGTTCAGAGTCAGCTCAATATCAATAACTGTATATGCCTGTCTGCTTGCTGGAGGCAATACCATGTCAATGATGCCACCCAAGATGGAATAGGGTATTGCTACTCATTCCAATCCTAACGGTCGACCTGGTAGTTGTGGCTAGATGCTGGACAATAATCAAATGCTTGTTTCACTCTCTACTGCTTACAACGCGACCATGGGCTGTAACTAGTGCATTCGCATTTAGGGACCAAAGGGTGGCGTAGTTGCCAAAGTGCTGGATCAGTGCTCTGGCTGCAAGCAGACCGATGTCCTGCTGACTGATGCTGCTTTTGGTTAAATCGCTGACTTGAATGTTGTGTCGGCGAATATCTCGTGGATGGCTGCACCTTGCAATGGAATGGGTGGTGGAGGTGGCAGCACCGTTCCTCCTTCTCCTTAGTAGACACCTACTCCCAAATCTCCTTATTAGCCACCAGGCTAAGGCGATGACAAAGACAAGGACAATAACTGCCATACCACTAATGGCCGCAGACACTGTCATAATAAGGATGACAAGGACAATGATGGTAAGAAGTCATGTGACAAGAAGTGTGGTGGCCGCAAGTCTGATGATGACAAGAAGCGTTGTCGTCAAAGCTGTTCTGGCAATGATGGCAAGAAGCCTGGTAATAATGCTTCTTAAATGCCGTCTACACCTGTACCTACTCCCATGCCTTCACCTTTGCCCGTACCCGCGTCCACATCCAAAGTTGCACTTCCATCCACATCCAAACTTGCTTCCACATCCACAGTCATGGCCATTCCCACACCTGCACCTGGTTAGAATGGTAAAGATGATGATGATGATGACGAGGTGAAAAGTGATACTGATGAGAAGGATGAAAAGTGTAATGGCAAGTGTGGCGATAAGAAAAAGGGTGATAATGCCAAGAAGAGCTGTAAGGACAAGTGTGGTAATGCAAAGGATGAGAATCAGAAGCGTTGTCGTAATAAATGTCGTGAAATGAATCCTGGCAAGTCTAGAAATGTAACCGCTCCTGGAGGTAAGAACTGCACTTCATGCAAAAGAACTAATAGCACTCGTAAGCCGGAAAATAATTTCAACATGAGTGACCTGATAAATAGTTTGAAGGATCTGGCTTCTAAGCCTGCTAATAACGCTACTGTCAATGGCTCTACTCCTGAAAATAAAGCGACTATCGATGGTTCCGCTCCAGGCAATAACGCAACTAGCAATGGTTCTGCACCTGGTGGAGGTGATTACACTTGCAGCGCATCGAAGAAATGTCCTGAGAGCAGCCACTGTTGCTCCAAGTATGGTTACTGCGGTACTTCACTGGACCACTGTGGTTTTGGCTGTACTGGCGGCGCGTGCCTTGCTGGCTTTGACAATGCTACTTAGCCTAATGCTCCAACTTATGGTAGTACCGCAAGTGGAAGTACCCCTGGTGGCAGCTCAGGCCCTTCTGATAGTGGCAATAGCAGCGGTGGTCCAGGTTATGGATCCAGTCTGCCTGGTAATAACAGTACCAGTGGCGGTTATGGATCCAGTCTACCTGGCAATAATAACAGCAGCGGTGGCTATGGATCTAGTCTACCTGCCAATAGTGGCAACAATGGCTCAGGCTATGGATCCTCCCTCCCTGCAAATAACACTAATGGTGCAACAGCTGCTAATTGTCCGACGGGCGGTAAGCCAGCCGGATCTGTCAACGGATCTAACGCTGGTAATGGTACGTCTTATGGCGGTTCTATGCCAACCAATGGAACTTCTGTTTGCCCTATTGGCGGTGGTGTCGCTGGTGCAAACAATACTGCTGGATGCCCCCCTCACTCTGCGTATGGTAAACCGTCATCCCCTATGGATGGAGATGAAGATAATGATGGTGATATGGAAGATGGTATGGACTCGGTCTATGGTAACTCCACTCATCCATTGCCTGGAAACAATGGTACAAACTCAACTGCATTACCATCTAATACAACCATGACAATGTCCATAGAATCTACTACTACTGCTGCATAAAGCCAAACATCAACTCCTACTCCTCCGTCTGCACAACCTCCAGTTGGCAATTCCATCATGGAAGGCGGATCTCAGTCTGCATCCAAGTCGGCCGCTTCTCCATCATAAATCTTCACTGCTATGTATGGTATAGTTCTGGTGTTGTTGTCAATAATTGTTGTGTGATTAAATCTAAAACTTGATGTGATAAATAAATAAATTAATGAATTGTAAAAATTGCATGCTTTATTGCTTAAGCGATGATTATTTAAGTTAAATCTTGTATCTAACAATGCCAATCAATATAGATTCCAATTGGTTACAACTTGCAATCTACGATGTGGCTCCTTTTGGTCAACAACGACCGCGTATGATGGCAAATCATTTGCAGGAGCTTCTATATATAAATCATCATTATGTCGGCCAATACTGATTAGTACGTGCACAGATTGTCTAAACATCGTGAAAGAGTCACTCGAGAGATGGATCTAAACACAGCCAATCACACTGGATTCAATATGAAATTTAAGATTAAAGGGCCAAGTTTGTGCCGTTACACTAATGTATTACAGTGCAACTTAGTCGGGTGTCACAGTTTGCTTCTCTCCTCAAGTACAGATACTTCACTGCATCCGAATCGTATCAGAATGTTCAAAATTGGTGCTCTCTTTGTTGTAATTCACGCGTGCTTGCTTGCTGGCAGCTTTGCATACAAAGCGAGCTCAAATGTGTATCAAGGCGAAGCTTATCACAATAATACTTCTGGTAAGCGTGTTACATGTGATTTGAATTTGGACAACAAGGATCTACTACTCGCCACCGTCTCTGTTCTAAGAAACTCCACCGCTGGATGTGACACTTGCATTCGTGTCCAAGGACCATAGGGTAGCATTGTGGCCAAAGTTGCAGAATAGTGTCACGATTGTGATGAGAACTTTGTCTAGTTAACTGCTGAGGCTTTCAACAGAATTCATACGGCAAATTCCTCGTTGGTCAATGTATCGTGGGAGGTTGTTGACTGCGCTCTTCTTGGTTCTGATGTTCATTAAGAGCTGCCAGGAGCAGACAAAAACAATACTACTGCTGATTCCGAGGATGATAATGATGATGATTAAGAAGATGATGATAATGATGATGATGCTGAAGATGATCAGAAAGATGGCGGTAAGAAGGACTGCGAAGACAATTGCGACAATCTGTAAAATGGTTGGTTAAAGGACATCTGTCGCCGAGCGTGTCAAAATGGCAAGGACGATAATCCGGAACGTCCCGTTAATCCCCGGTGGTTTTCTAGGAATTTGACTACTCGTGGAGGTCTGAATAGTACATCATACAATGCCACAAACAGCACTGGTTAATAAACTAATTCTACTTTGAATATTACTAACCTGATAAAGAATTGGGCTTCCAACACAAGTACTAATGCTACCGCTAACGCTTCTGCTGCTGGAGGTGATTACACTTGCAGCGCGTCGAAGAAATGTCCTGAGAGTGGCCACTGTTGCTCCAAGTATGGATATTGTGGTACTTCATCTGAACACTGTGGTGTTGGTTGCATAGGCGGCGCTTGCCTCGGCGGATCTAACAATAACACCAGTCCTCTACCCAAGACACCAACGCCTGGTAATACCGCTAGTGAAAACGCGTCTGGAGTCAACTCTAATACGTCCTAGAAAGACGATGTGCCAACTTACGGTTCCACACCCTCTGGCGATAGCAATGGTAGTGTTCCAACCTATGGCTCTTCACACCCGTCGGTTAATAAAAAGAACGAAAGTAAGAGTAGTAATAACAATGGTACTCCAGCTGCTGACTGTCCATCAGGAAGCAAGTCGAATGGATCTGCTTCTACTTAGGGCCCATCTAATGGCGGGGCAATTTCATCTAATGGCACCACTGGTTGCCCTACTGTTGGCGGTGTGAACAACAGTTCTGCCGGATGTCTTCCTAAACAGCCACCTAGTGGAAACTATTCTACTCCGCTGCCTAGGACCAATTTAACCGCTTCGACCACCTTGCTATCTAATTCTAGCACGGCCACGATTGCCTTGTCAACCACTACTCCTGTACTAAGTAAAACTCCATACATTCCTTCTTCTGACGCGTTCCCACCAATTGGCGACAGCGCCACAGAAAGCCGGTCAGAGGCTGCATCCACGTCGGCTGCTGGTGCTCCATCTTAGTTACTCACTGCTGTATTTGGGATGATCATGATCATTGTTTAGATTGTCATGGTCTGATTGTATATAAATCTCATGTAAATAATGTAATATAAATGTACCAATAAATAAGTATAATGCATTTGTTAGTATTTGAATTGATTGTCGTAGTTTCAAGTTTCAAGGCTAGTTTTGTACTTCAATGCGCTCATTAATTTAAATGACACTTACAGTACTGTGTAGTCACCCCAACGCGCGCCTTTAGTCTCTCACTCTCTCAGTGATTCAGTCAGCCATTCGCTTTCACTCTCTCCCCAATTCAGAAGAGTGTACTGTAGATCCTTCTTCCTCACTTTACCGCTCGCTCAGCTCAGACAGAATTTCCTTTTTCCGTTTCTCTTCGGGTGCGCACAACTCTATTGTCGATTTACATTAGATAATATCCTGTCCATTTTATCTATCTCTAATTGATGGACTCTGAAATTAATTTGGCATCAGGTACTACTCGTAGTAATGATAATGATGATATGGTACTGCCAGAACTTGATATTGGACTAGAGGATCCAAGTATTGATACTCATAACCACCACCAGCTTCATTAATATAAGTCACCTTGTTTCAGTCCTGTATCGACGGATGCTGTTGATCATCTTTATCAAAGTGAATCTCTGCATAGATGGATTATTGGAATAGCTGTGTTGAACTTTGACTTGGAGATTGGTTAGGTTATTGAATGGCTCTATCCTTCTGGTACTCAGTTGGACAAGGTTGCTACTGCCAATATATAGTATGCATCATTCCCGGACACTTCATCTGCTCTAGGTGACTCTGTATTTAGCTTCAGAGTGAGATAGGAGGATGGTAATTTTATTCATGGTTATGTAATGTTCAGACGCGAACGCAACTCTTAGATCAGGAGGGGATACATGTAAAAATCCATCACAGTCCTATCTCATCTTCCATATCCTGGCTTATTCTTAAGAGTGGTATCTATACTTGGTCCATTGTATTTTGATCAACTCAGTCTTTCAAGTGATTAGTAGGTACAAGTAAATTTAAATCCTAATACTTATAGTCATAATATAATAGAGTAAGCCTGCTTATAGATTGCCTTGTGGCCTCAGCCCCGATTTAATGACATTCTAGAGTTGCCATTCTTTAATGTTCGAATTCAAGTAGAATTGGCACCTGTTGACTCTTCTACTTAACTATTGGAAACTAGTTCTTTTGTCAAAATGTAAAAGATTTAAAGTCCTCAGTATATGAAATCTAATCTTAATGGCAGTAATGGATTAAATGTCCCGTCAATTACAGAGTAAATCATTGGTGGAGTCCCATCGACGTTAATCTATCCATCTGGATTCTTATTCCATTCCGAAAGTGATAATCTCATTACTCATAGGGATGTGTAGTCAAGATATCCTTCTGGATCTTCCTTTGGCCTTTATACTTTATTTAAGAATAACATGTCAGATTTGTACACATTATGGGAGCTTATACTCCTAGAGTAGCCAATTTGTGTAATGAGTGAATGTGGCCAGTCTATAGTTAGTGAGACGGTATGGTATCTGCAATCTCTAATCAGCCCAATAGTGTATAAGGGCGAATATCATCCGTATCTCACTATTCAAGACTCTGATTTTGCATCTTTAAATAGAATGTTCTCTAAAGACAATATGTAAATGAAATCTAAAGCATCCGCTGATTCTTAGGTGTAATCTAGTGATGTAGCATAAAGTGGAGTAATTCTGGGAGTAACTAATCCATTCTTTCGTAAAGCTTTCAGCACTTGGCCTCATATACTTCATCTGGTGTACAATTAATAAAAAGGCATACGTGTTAATGAGCCTGGAGTAGTAAAGTCCAAATCATATGGCAATATGAAGTCGGCTCAGCAGTAACAGTAAAAGTTCTCCTCGGATTCGCTGAGTAAGCTGGTGAGAAGCGCCAGTCCCACGGCTCTATTTAGACCTGGAAGTCCTGCGGGCATAAGATCTTCATCATCTTAAAGTTAAGGTAGAAAGCCTCAGGTATCTGAACTCAAATCGTCATATAAGCCCGCTCTGAGGCCAGATAAAAAGTTTGTCTTTGCAATGTAGAATTTGAAGATTGACAACATGCAGGCATAAGCTTAAGTGTCTTCATCTGGTCATTAGAATGGACACAGTCATAAATCTGATAGTAGCAGTAATAGTAATAGAAAGAAGTATAAAGGATACGTTCTAAATGAGACTGTACGAAGACATTTTGTAGATCTCACTGAGCGATTTCTGGCCCCATTGAATAGGTACATTCTCACATAGTTGACTCCGAAAATCTGCAAGTTTAACATCGATGGAGACTTGGTTGATGATCCGCATTAATAGTAGTTAAAAGTAAATGGAAAAGTATTGGTATATTCTGTGCTGATCAAAGAGAAGGATTTCAAGTTGTAAAATTTTGATAATGATGCTTTTATTACGCACCTGGTCACTAATGAGCCACCACAGCTGTAGTTTGCAAAGACCACCTTCCTTTAATCTGGCAGTTTGAAATCTCTAACAAAATTGTCTCAATAGCAACCACAATAGTCATTAAATTAATCATCATCACCATTGTCTAAACCTTTTGAATTCCGTCATCCTCCGTGGGTTTGTCTTTATATCAAATTCATTCAAACAAAGAACTTTGAATGCTGGCTGAATTAGAAGCGACTTACGATAGAGTAGGAGTTGCTGACAAAGAATGCAGAGAAGCTGATTAGTATTCTTGACCAAGACGTATCTGTTAAACATTCAAGCACCGTATTTAGTCTTCTTGTTGCCGCTAAGGGCTTACTTGCAATGATGAAATATGATCTTACGCCAGATTTGCTTCGGCATGGAGAGTTCCTGGAAGAGTAGCCTCTACAACACAGTGATGACTCTTTGCATCAAGGTCATCGCAGTGATTACTTGATTGTGGAGTTGAAAAAGAGGGCCCTGTTTATTTGGAACAATCTGTTGAATGATGATGCATACCGTGACCTTATTATCACTGGTCAATTGTGAATGATGAACGTTTAAAATCATTGTACATAATAAATGCAAAACTCGCATAAAAGTAAATAGTTTCATTTCCACTACAAGTAATCAAATAGTATTCTCGTAAGAGAAATATACACTGTAGATCAATCCATCAACCAATACAGTCGCAAATCATCTGAGAGACATCTTCACGCTGACTGCGAACGGCCACTTCAACAGTGACACCACCGGCAACACAAGCCATTCTCATACGACACAGGGCCTTCACTCCGCCAATAACCAAACCGCTTAGCATCAGCGCATGACTAGTGATGGTTTGCAGTGGCTTGTTAGGCAACTGATAAGAATTCTCTGCGGCAGACCAAACATTACCTACATTGCCCAGAACTGATTCCAATTTTTCAATGGCATCCTTGATATTAGTGACTTCAGCAGGCAGTTGCAAAGTTTCCACAATCTCATTGCCCAACTTGTCCCAGGATGAGGTGAAAATAGGCTCATAAGATGGCACAATGTAGTCTTCAATTCCAATCTCAAAAGCATCCACCTGGTACGTGTCATCATAACCCTGTGGATCGGGGATTCCTGTCTCGGGATCAACATCCTTAGTAATAAAGGACAACGTGACGCCGAAAGATCCCGTGGCAAACGTGTTCTAACCTCCATTCTTCTTGTACACGACAAAGACACTACCAGGTTCACCGTACTTCAACTGCGGCAAATTGATCACACCATACAAAGTCAACATCTACAAAACATCCTCATCTTCCGGCTCAAGCTAAGCACTCACATTCTCCAGCATAACATCCTCCAGAGTATTGGTGCACAGTAACTGAACAACAAAAAAGTCTCTAAAATTATGCTTCACCACCTTGACCACATACTCGGCCACATCCACGTCCGTGATGGCAATCTAAGGACTACTTCTAAACAGCTGACCGAATTGCGCAAACTCTTTCATTCCCTCAACCGCGGAGTCCTTCAACGACTTGGACTGACCAGATACATCTCCACCAAAACCACCTCCATTCACCGGAGCCTCTGCACCAGCCATGAATCCCTAACCACCAGATAACATTGATGGAATGCCCAACTCCAACTGGCTACCTCTAATTGTCTTCAGACGCTCATTCTCTTCTTAAGCGCGCGTAGTTAATGGAACGTCTTTGATATCGAAAGGCTTGGTGTGCAACTCCACGCTATTAACATAAGCAGTCAATTGACTCTCCAGCACATCCATGGCAAATGTGCTGTCATCCAATAGAAATTCCGCAGTCAGATCGATTCCTTCGTCACTGACAGTGTCAACATCACGGTCAGACAACATATCGATATAGAAGATGGCTCTATCACGCACCTCATCATCCGGGTCCTCAAGACATCTCTCCAACAGCACCATAATCTGAGGCTTCAACTCTGGCAATTGGGCGGCAAACTTTGCCAGAGACGCTACAGCAGCAGCTCTAACAGGAGCAACTTCCAAAATAGTACGATTATAAATGTGTCTAATATACTTGGATGGATTCAACATCTTTGGACCTTCCTCACCCAGCAAGTGGAGTATACGTACAGCCAGACGCGTAAACTCGCAATCTTCAATAAACTCACACAGATGCGCCAGAGCAGAGTCCTTCACATCAGGCACAGTTCTGATAAAGTCGAACAATCCCTCAACAACAACACGCTTAAACTCATAGCCACCTTCATCACGCAGAGCATTACTCAAAAAACGCAGCATCACCTGATTCTTTGATGGAAACTTGAATGCCAGAGCACGAATAGCTTCCACAACCAACACTTTGAACTCATCAGAAATCTCAGCAATGAACGACTGAAGCAACTTCAATAATCTATCCACAGAACTTTCATTGCCAGTCTTGAGCAGAGTAGTGATGGCCAGAGTTGCAATACTTCTATTTGGATCAGTGATAAGGTTCTCCAGATCAACATTGCAACTGGCGACAGCTGATGGAAATCTGGCGGCAATCTTATTCAACGTTCTTATGGCCGAGAATCTTAATGGAGCTTTAGCACTGTTCAGAGACAGTTGCAGTACATTCACCACAGGAAATAGCTCCTTAACACTTACACCCTTCATGGAAAATATCACACGAGCAGCTTCCAGATTAACAACTTCGTGGCGATGTCTCAGACATCCCTCAAGCACATCATACAACTACTTCACATTAGATCCGGGTAACTAATTCTCAAGACCACCCTCATCTTCAATCACACGTCCAATATAACGGATCAACATCACCCAAGCCTGAGGACTACGTACCTGTCCACTTCTGATCAACTGCTGAACAATCTTCAAAATGGCAATCTTGTCGTTGGAACGCAACTGATACAACAAGCCCAATCCATGATATTGCACAAGTCCACTTGGTTTATTCAAAGCATCCTGAACTTCATTCGTCCATCTCTTCACCAGGTCCCTGCCGGCATTCATACTAGATCTCTACTACTGTTACTACTGCTACTATTAATCCTATTGCTAATTAGGGGCAACATAAGATGACTACAGCACAGATGGACTCAGCAAGTGAATGGAACTCACAATCGCTCCACTAACTAGCGTCAAATCTCTATCCACCACGGCCTGCTTCAGAAATCTCTCCAGTCCGCCCGCGGTAGAGCCAATATCTCCTGAACAAACAACTCTTACCAGAGCACGCAGAGCACAACTTTTCAGACCAAGTTCTGATGCATTCTTATCAGACAAATCCTTGTTCAAAGAACTCGTCACCATCAATATAGTGTCTGGAGATGAGATCAAGGCCAGTTCCTTCACAATCAGGTAAGTCAATCTTCTCAGTAGCACATCCTTGCTCTGGAACAAGCGTGTAGTCTAGAAGAAGAGTTGAGTCGACTCGTTCTCATTGAGATGTTCACCCTAATACAGCAGGTACAACACCTTGGACAGGGTGGCTGCACATCTCCCAGCCTTGATAGGAGTTTCATAGAATATTCTAGCCTCCTGCAGCACAGCAGCCTTGTCAATTTTACTAAAAGTTTACGAAATGTCTACAAACACTCAACTTAAAACTAATAGTTAGTAGTAGATGGAAATGAAATACGGTATACTATTATTACCCTGTTCGTCGTGCTTCTTGTCCATGTACTTGAATTTTAACTACTAGTCTATTTTACTGTACTGTATGAGCTTCAACCCGAATAATAGCGAAGCAGTTTAGTTCAGTCAGCGGAGAGGAGAAAGAAGAGAAGAAGCGAAGTAAAGAAACAGACGCGCGTCCGATCGAAGATAGAGAAAGACAGACAGACAGACAGAGACAATGAGAGAGTAAAGAGTAAAGAGGTGCTTCAACTCGCTAGTGTTTAAAAACTCATGCCATCTCCCATATAGCGGTGTACGATAAAGAGATTTAGTTGTATTGCGGTTTGCACGTATTTTGTGAGGCGCAGTGTTGATACATCTCGAATCGAAAGTCTTATGATTGCGAGAGAGACTATGTATGGGAAGACCTCTATAATAATAAAACTTAGGGAACCAATACTCCAACAATTCAATTCAATACTATATTTATCATTATTATCACCAAGAACACACCAACAGTCGCGGGGATAAATACTCATGATCACGCGAGATCATCAGAAACCAGCGAGAGTAGATCGTCAATATTACTACTGGTATTCTACTTACTTGGCTAGCTAGTGTTGCCACCGCCCTGTGAATTACCACCTTATTGCTGTGTGTGAGAAGATGAATTAACAGGTGAAGAGGAGGTGGATACGGCAGCGGTTGGCTTAATAGCAACCTGAGGCAGAGGTACAACAACGTGTTCCAGTAGTAAAGCCTTTGCCTAATCTGGAATCTAAACTCCATTTCTGCCTAGAATACTCAAATACTCGCAACTTCTACTCTAAACCTCCAGGGCAACCTTATTCACATAACGTCCCATCAGTGATTTGACACGCTCAACTGATGCTGCAGAATTACCACAGCGATTAGTAAACTTGAGCAGAGCAGTCAACGAATACTCGATAATCACATTGTTGCAATATGGACTCTCCAGCACAGACTGCAGGAAATTCAATACATCATTCTCTGACACATTCTAAGCTTGTACTTGTCCGGAGTAGTTGACTTGAGCACTCTGAGGTGGAGAAGTGCTATTAGCATCCTCACCTTCATTAGAATCCAGTGCAAACTTGACCTTGCCTCCATCCTTCAATAGAATCTCGCCATACTCTCCGATGCACCACACAGCGGCAATAACAAGTCCCTCCTAAGACAGGTCATTCTTACAGAGCCAGAACAACTTCTGAACGACATAAGAACGCAGCATTTCCCCTTCACTCGGGTCAGATGCATTAGCATTCAACGGAGCATTAGGATTCGTCAAATTTCCAACAACTTTAATAAAATTGGACAATACATCGCTACCACCCAAATAATTACCAGCCAGTTTAAGAACACGCAGCACCGTGTCCAAAAACCATCGTCTATTCGGAGCATACTACTCAGCCACCGCGCAGATTCGAGCAGGCATCCATTACTTGAACTCTGCGTCAGTCGTAGGCAATTCCAAGAATAACAACAACTCACGCACCAATAAACGCACATTAGACTGAGTGACCAACTTGAACGAGAGATTCAGAGCACGTCTACGAATCGAAATGTCATTATCATGCAGACACTCCAGCACAGTTGTGCGATGACGCTAAATGGCATTAGTCGTCTCCTGCACCGACTAAGCATTACTATACTCTGTAGCCTCATTCAGTGTGTTCAAGGCAACATATCGCACGTTATTATCAGTGTTACCCAAGAATTTGCCAAACATATTGATAGCCAGAGTTCTCAGACTAGTGTCACAATCAATATTCATAATGGTCAGGCAGCACTCGTATAGAATACTATTGCCGACATTCTTATTACCATCAGTGTTGGTGGCAATCTGAGCCAAGACATCGTTCATACTATCAGAAGCCGCTCTATCACCTTTGCCCAAAGTGCGTAACAATCTCAGGATCATCACCTACAAAAATGGATCATTAATGCCACCCACATCATGCTCAGCTGCACCACCTGCAGAGCTCATAAGAGATTTCAAGTGACGACACAATATAGGAATCTAACCACGTACATCTCTGAGAATATTATCTGAACATCCGGCCAGCGTAATACATAAAGTCACTGAAGTCAACAAGACAGCGTGGTTCTTCTCATTCAATAGATGCTTGGCTTTAACAACAAACTGATCAGCCAAATCTGGCACTTTCTTCACCACTTTCACTGCACACAGAATAGCCTTCTTCTTGATATAAGAATTACTGCTGGACATTAGCCTCTCAACCTCAGGTGCCAAATCACGAGACATTTCACTGCTAGCGATATTACCGAATGTGGCCAGAGCCAGACCAACAGTGAACATGTTCGGACTGTTCATGTCATTCTTGAGAGAATTAGTCACCAAAGTCAGCACTTCTTAACTCTCATCCAGGAGCAACATTATGCCAAGATACCCCAATCGCTTATCAACATACTTGCCAGCTGCAACCAACTTCAAGCATTCAATCTAGCCATAATGAGTCGGGTAGCCCAGCATGTGGATATACAGCATCTTGGCAATGTTATTATGCCGGACTTCTAATGGAGCAGTAGTATCCTCCTTCAGGGAAGTTCTAATAGCTGCAGACTCTTTGGCAATCACAGCTCTCTCATCAGCCTGAGTCTTGCAGGAGCGAATCTATCTAATAAAATCTTTCAATCTCAGAATTCCCATTTTACAATATTAAAGTGCACTTAATACAAATCCAGAGTAACTGATACTACAACAGACAATTTAATAACCAACAAGGGCCTTTGCAGTGAACAAAGTTAAATAGAAACGTCCAAGTGTACGGGCAAAGTAAGTAACTCAGTCACTCAATCAAGTCTCTACATAGAAGAAAGAAAGAGAAAAGAGTGCGAGACTCACAAAGCACGAGAAGAAACACACTGCGCTCTTCTCAGGCACATGGCCAGCGGGTAAACAAATAAGCTTTCTTTGGGCGATTGACGATTGTTTGATGATGAAAGTTTATCGGTAATAGAGCGTTAGAGAGAATTGTTTTCGCTTTGTTTTTCTTTTGGCATCCCGAGCGAAAAAAACTCAAGTTTTTAGAGAGCGAATTTATTCCGGGCGATGTTTGCTTCGTAAAATGCCGACAAAAGCGAGAAAGATTTTTTACTCGCGAACGAAAAATCGACTGTTTTCTCTTCATTTTTACCTCGCTTTGTTTGTGAAACGGCCCCGAGCGAAAGAAAAGCGAAGCGAAAACAATTCTCTCTAACGCTCTAATGAAACTAACTTTGAGGCAAAGCTTACATCTTCATATTTACGTTATCTACAGCTTGTCTAATGTAGAAATGATGTTCTTCTTTTAATCCATTGTGAATGAATCATAGTGTCGTCCATAGAGCCAAGAAGTGAACTACCTCAACAAAAGATAAATTACGATTTGTGACCAGATGTTACGCGTATGATGGTGTTTTACTTTTCAACATATCAAAGAGATCTTTTGTGATACTGTTAATTGATGATAAGAAGATTACGTTTTGTTACCTTGATCTTCCGTTTGTGAGAGGAATGTTTCGCCGTTCTTTGAGATTTCTTTCTTGATCCGGAACTGAAGGCAAGTACCGCGGTTATTTTCTCCTTATACTACACGTTGATTGATATTTAAATCCTAGTAATGGGTAATATCGTGTCTGGCTGGGGAAGAAATGATGGCAATAATCAAGACTCTGCTTAATAGAGTTATTTGACTGATTCGTAGTCTGGGAGTCGACTGGCTGGATAAAGTGGCTCATCACGCCGACGGAGGCAGAGAAGTAATACCAGCAATATAAGTCCGAATAATCAGTTGGACACTAATGAATAGTCGCAATAGCATTCAATTTCCCAATCTGACGCATAATAGAGGTAGAGTGGCGGTAATAGAAGTGTTAGATAGAGAACGTCTTCATCCGCTAGATTGTCAGCTGTGGGTGGCGGTGATGATCAGATAAGGTGGTCTGGCTCATAATAAAGTATAAACTCTCGCGTGAGAAGGTCAGCGCGTCTGGCATCTCGATCTTAATCGTCTTCTGCGCAGTCTTTATCCTCACGTAATAATCTTACGCGAATGATGTCTTTATAAGATTCAGTTTAATCCGTGAATCCCAGTGTGTCTGCTTAACGTGGATCCTAGTCGTCATAAGGAGAATAGTCTTAATCACAGAGTATGCTTAATCAGTAGAACACTCAGACGAACCAGTCATCTGTCTTCAACTTTAGAAATGATAGATATGCACTTGTGATGAGGTAAGGATTGGAGTTGGTATTGTAGGCGGTCATTACCAACGAGGATTCTAATTAGCGCGCCAGCATGTTCTATTTTAATGGATCCATCGTGGTAAGAGCTGAATCGTAAGAATAACGACCAGAAAGTGTTTAATAAGAACCTAACGCGTCATCTGATGAATTTAATAGTGATGCGGATCCAGATCATCGTCCATCTTCATCTAATGTGGATGGCCCTAATATTACAGGTGGAGTCAGGAGACTTAATGAGCATACATTTGAAATGATGAATAGCCGTGTTGATGAGTCCTCCCTTTTGTTGAGATATGGCTGTAATTTAAGAGCTGATGAAGGAAATGATAGTAATAATGTTTATGAAATTCCGCTTATGATTGTTGGGGCAAGAGATGAGAGTCTGGGTGGTAATAATGGCGTACATGGCTGGCTAATGTATATTATTGGTGGGACTGATACACAGCAGTCTTTCTAATCTTTATTCAGAACACTTGGTAGATCTTAAGGAGATTAAGCTAGTACTGCCACTGCCGAAGTCGATATGGAAGCTGTGGTGCGCGGTTTGGTGGGAAGATTTGTCATTGGTTTGAATGCGGCGGTAGCATCTACGCTAAGAAGAGCTGCATAATAGTAGAACGCGTCTTAATCTACAGATGCTTCACGTTCTGATGGGGATGTCGATACTGATAATCAAGATACGACAGATAGTAATGATGAAGATTGGCAGTGGCTTGATCATGTACCATTATCCCAAGTGTTGCGAGCATTATTCGGATCCATCTTGCGTAATGATAATTAGACTCAACCCGGAATGTTACAAGGAGATGGAAATGTGAATTAATATGAATTTTACACTAGGCTGGGTGAATTACTCGGCCCCGCTGTTCCACGCAATGCTCCTCCTGAGCTCGTCAGTCAGATTCCCACGACCATCTATCAGAATTTAGGAGTTCATATCGCCGGCAATCATGATGGTGTATTGTCCAAAAAGTGCACCATATGCCTTTCTCTATACGAAAAAAGTGACAATGTACGGATTCTACCTTGTCATCATTACTTTCATCAGACTTGTATTGATACTTGGTTAACTGATCACGTCAACAGCTGTCCTCTATGTCGAAAGCCTGCCGTGGAAAGTTCCGAATCCAATGCTGAATCTAATTTATGATATTCTTTCTTCATATACAAAATTTATCCCGTTGATTTTCATTATTGTTTTATAGAATGTCCGTTCGATTGCACCCTTCTTTTTTCTTGGTCGCGTTTGTTCGACTGAGCAATTTGATGAAACACCGCCCTTTTTCCGCGAAGGTGGTGTTGCAAGAAGGTAAAAATGGATACAAAAGCTTCCGCTGAGGACTTGACATTGATTGTCAATGCCAGTATATAATGCTTGTCTCAAGTCGTGAAAAAGACTCCATTGAGTGTGAAGCTATTAAGTCGACCGCCGTTTAAGTATATTTACGATTTAGTGATGGAAATTAAAGGGGAAACTTAGTACGGAAATGTTGACTTGGAGCGTTACTTGACTTAAGTGCCTAGCGTAAGACTTAATGATGAAACTCTTTTGGTAGATCTCTCATTTAAATTTAATGTAGGAAGTAAAAGAAAAGATTGCTTTTATAAATTCGATTAAACTTTTAGTTGGTAAGATGTAGATCCATTTTCTCATAAAGGTTTACACCGTGACTTTGTAGAGGGATCTGTAAAAAGCGATGAACATGTCTCTTCTGTAGATCCACGTCAGGTATTGGCTGGTTTAGCGCCTGAGAAGACCAATGCATTGCTTTAAAAGTTTTGTTAATTAGCTATTGACTCTGTAAAGCCTGCAACAATCAAACCAGCTACTGTGCCATCCTAAAGTCAAGCGAAAAGTATTATTTATTCTTCCATCTCCGATGATTAGAACATAGCCGGCGACGCGTTCAAGTATAAGACCAAGCCCGAGTGGGCGCCATTTACCCAACGTGTAAATATCACTGAAGAGCCTAAGAGAGAATAGTAACTGTAAGAGACTCCTGGTAGTCAAGTAGTAGCGGACTTGAATAATTAATTGAGCGAGTTGATCTTGTTCGAATCAGCAATTGAAGCTGCAGAAGATGAGCATTGTACCGTGTTAGGCGAAACTGTAGACTGGAAGCAGAAATGCCTGTAGCTCGAATCTGAGATTCAATCATATTAGAAGTATTTCCTCCTTCATTAATTACTAACATGTTGGGTCCACTAGTAATAATGACAATTGTAGGGAGATTTAATCTGTTTTGACTCCACATAAGGAAAAGATGAAACAACTCCAGGACGCGATTTAAGTGGAGGTATGGTTTTACTTGCAAGTAAAAGGTCTAAATTAAATTTATAATTTGTAGGAGAAAAAGGCTGAGTAGTTGTAATAACAAATCTCAGGTGTTGTTTAAGCTATACAAGATGACCTTAAGTGTACCGAGTGAATGTCAGATACTGTATGTCTTTTCCTGTGAGAATCATTATTTACCATATTTCACGTTCCCATCACGCTTTTAGCTTCAAGACCATTCTTGAAAGAGTTCACATAATCATTCATCAGAAACAACTATTGTACTAGGAACTGCGACCCGGTAAAACAAAACACCACAATGAAATCAACAGCAGCAATTCTGGTTTACAAGTTGATACCAGCATTCACGTCACTAGTGATATCATCAGTCATGTAAGAACTACCAGGCCACACAAACAACAGAGTTATCAATCCAGGAACATTGTAGAGTACAGCGACAGCAATTACAGTCTTGACATACTAAATCACCGTAGTTCTGGCATTTGAGTCATACTCAATGAAGCCCGATGTAAAACGGAAATACAGCGATGTTGCCGCATAAACGCGACTTAACGCGTCATACAGACCCATAAATATAAAAAAGTAAAGCCAATAGTACCTTGTAATTAAGTAATACTCTGGATATGAATAAGAGCGTGATTACACAATCAACATGGTCAGATACAAGAGGTTGAAACACGTCAGCGGAATCCATAGAATATTGCCCAGCGAGTTTATCCTCTGATAACCGGGAATTTACCACTAGTTGAAGAGGACAAACACGGCAGTCTAGTAAAACAAAATGTTCAAAATATACAGAAATTCTGCAGCCACCCAATAATCTTGATATTAAATGTAAGATGCCTATGAACCGTCAAACCAACATTCTTTCACTAGTCTCAGAATGGCAGTGATCAGCACGATGAAAGTGAAGAGAATTCTCAAGTTGTAAAACCATTGTTTGAATTGTCTCAACGAGCTCAATCTCAGCGACCACGCGCAAAGAGTCACGGCCACCAAGAACATACCAACTTCCAAGCCTACAGCCGCCTAATTTTATACTTTGATATTGGAAATCATTAAAAAACTGTTGAATAAATTTATTTTTCTGATCAATAGTCATCATTAATAAAGTCAAGAGTTGTGAAATTCCCACAATCCATCCTCAGCAGATAAAAATAGATGGCGCTTCTCGTGTATTGAAAAGCCTTTTGCAATAACGACATTGGCATCTAACTCTATATTTTAAACAGATAGTATATTGGCGCAATTTCAAATGTGACTACTTAGTAAGAGGAGAATCGATAAGATTCGACACTTCATGACGCGTTTTTCTGTTAACATTTCTATTTAATTTAACTCAACCATTTGCACAAAAGAATCGAGATATCTCTTTCAAATTGGAAAGTCAATACTAAATTATGGAGAAACAGATAGAGGACAAGCTGTCAGATTTATTGCGTATATCTTAGGTAGAAGCTTAGGACGTTGTAAAATACTTGAAATCATTGCCTACAAAGTAGGAGCTGTAGAGCCACGTAGTTGGAATGCTTGGCAATGACTCCGAGGCTGTCGTATCACTAGTAAATACTATTGTAAACTGGCGATATCCTGATCAAGCGTCACAGCAGCCGTCGTCTGGTGATGTTAAATAGCCCAATGCTGCTGGGAAAGCTAAAGTTTTAAAAATTGATAGCTCTGCCTCTGTAAAATAATCCAATTAGAAATCGAAAAGTGGGAACAAAAACATCTCTAAAATGACTGGGCGAGATAGCTGCAACTGTTGCGCTTAATTGCATGATCTTGTCAGAAATTGTCTGAACTGTGGGAAAATTATATGCCAACTTGAAGGCAAAGGCCCTTGTACCTTTTGTGACGCGTCAGATGGTCAAGTAGCTGGGAAATCGAAGTAGACACGTAGCAAGTTTTAAAGCAAGAAGGGAACTTACATGCCAATTTAAACTTACCGAACTGTCAGCGCATTTACACCAACATTCGGTGTTTAACCAGGCGGCAATAGGAAAGAGCTATCTAAATAGGATGAAGAATTGATGAAAACTTAATTCCCCTCTTTTTAGTCGTAAAAATAAGAATCTAATTCGTTGGTGTAATCGCGATCATCTTCTGACAATGCAGACTTGATTAGGTAGAGGATGCTTGATGCTGATAAACGCGCATTTTGAATTTTATTAATATTATTTGATTATTATACCGTAACATCATTCACAATTCATAGTAGTTTATTAAATACTCAAACCGTTGGTCCATTAATAACTTCCATTATCTTCGAGGGGCAACATCTGAGAATTGGTACTGAATGGTGACAACTCGCCTTATGTCGCGATTCCAACCTTTAATCAGAGGCATCAATTAGTCTAGACCTCCCGGCAATAGATACAATATTAATATGTCAGGCTTATAATCATTCAAATTCGATTGAAAAGATATCCTTCAAGTCAATAACCCAATCAAAATCTGTATCGAGTGCCGTAAGAATTTAGATACATCTTGATTAGAGCTTTTAGTCTAATTCAATTCCAATGACGCGGGGCCTTACAGCTTTATTACTCACATGAGTTGCAAATTCAACGAACGCTTGTAATATTTAGCCATCGCCGCATCCTAGATCCATAACTGCATCGCTAGGAGATAATAAATTGTCTTCATACAGTGACTGTAAAGCGAATTCAATTACACATAGAGGACACTTGACAAAAGGAGCTACGAACGGAGTGCCATCTAAAGGCTTAGAGTTGACATCACACTATATAACCTCTTTATGCTAATCCGACACCTCAATGTCGTCAAAATCACAATTCTGAAACGGCATTGACGCGTCCACAGTCATTGTCTTTCAGTTTTAAAATATCTATTTTACTGTTTAACACGATGCACGATCTGAAAATTGAAAAGCAAAGTGAAAATGCAGACTCCAGGGAACAAATTTGAAGATACTAAAGTCAGAAATACAGGTAAAGGTTGTGATTCTGTGGTTGCCTGGTTCACATCCCCGGAAAGTTAGTCTACTGGTGTGAACTTTATATCCAATGAGGCTCAGTGTCAAGATAAGCAGTAAACAGTGTTGAAGCGTGACAAAACGCGTCTTGGCCAAGCTTTTAAACATACTGTTCAAACAGGAGTGCAAGTACTGGCTAGAGATCATGGTAAATCAGCATTTGACTTTAATCTGACTTCTAATGCTGTTCATTAAAAGCCAATATCTGCTCTCATTAGTTCAATGGCGCCTGAAACGAAAAATGCCAAGCATGAAACGGTCGTTTCTTATGAGTTTGATTTCAGTCTGAAACCGGTGCGATTAGAAAAGAACGATGGACGTTCACATCTCATGAGTGATATCAAAGAGCAAGATGAAGCATCTGTAGATTCAGAATAGGCAATTAATCTGTCTGATGGTTAGTATACTCTAAAATAAAACGTTGATGATAATGATGATCTTATCTCTTCAGACAATTTGGTGGTCTCGTACACGCGTTTATCCAGCGATATGGGGAGCAAAAGCATGTCTCTGACAGACACCAGTACTCTATCACCGTAAAGTGAATCTTTAAGAGACAAGGATCGTCTATTACTCAGTGAGTTGGACTAATCTATTGATCAACTTAGCCAAAGCTCAATCAGTGTTACCCATCAAGATCATCAATGGCCTGCTCCGAGTAAGAATCCAAAAGTCAGACACTCAAATGTCGCAATGCTCAAGCTATCAGTTCCTCAAAAGGATAAGAATAAAGAAATCGAGCGCAATCTAAGCCGTGATGTGACTCCTGCTATATCTGATATTAAGATTGGGAGTAAGTCATAAAATCCGCAGCAAGATTTTGCCAACGAACAAGTCAGTGATTCCAAGGAGAATGTGCCAAAATCTGGGAACTTTGTCGTGGTCAGAGCCCAAAGTTTACAAGCCAAGCAAGTCAAATCCGCTCAAGCTGGCAATTTCTCGTACACCTCAGTTATTGGTTCTCCTAAAGACGCCATTTATAGCTTCATTGTGTAAATTCGCGCCAAGGATGGGTATAAAGCTTCGCGTACATTCTCCAACGAAGCCATGATTGGAACGGTGATTGAAGGCACAACTGAAGTAACTTTTGACGGTTTCACTTACAATTTGAACACGTTCGACAGCTTTAAGCTTTGCAAAGGTATTTATCACTAACAATTGTAAACATTACAGTATGCTTATGTCACGGTGTAGGTTGCAAGTACTCAATCAAAAATACGTCTGACACAAACTGCAAGATCTATATCGTAAGCTAACAGTAACAATGAAGTCAATATGATCAACACTACTGTATTGTTTTGCCACGCTTTAATTCATTCACAATAAATTCATGAACGATATTTGTCCATAAACTGTGCATGAAAGTCTTGAATCTTACTGATGAAGCTATCAAATTCATCTTCTGGTGGTAGAAAGGTGGCTCTGAAATGCCAAGTTCCTTCACGTTAGCCAAATCCACTGCCAGGCACAACACAAACACCAGTAGAATTCAGCAATTCCATAGCATAAAACGCGTCAGGCTTCTTACCATTGTTCTACGCAGCTTGGACAGCCTTCTCAGGCAAAGTAATCTAAGGGAAGACGTACATGGCGCCATCAGCTTGCTGACAGCTGACACCTTCCATCTAGTTCAAGCCATTCACCAGTTTCTTTGCTCTTCTCTTCAAGGATTAGAAGATAGAGTCACATTCAGTCTTGAAAGTCTCATAACTCTCATCTCCCTACACTGGAGGCTTAACCATCAGATCCACCATGATTTGGCCCTGAGCATTTGGACATAATGAGATGCTGCTCAGTTTATACAACTAATCAACAACCTGATCATCAAAATTGTACAGCTCAAAGTATCCGCCTCTTCTACCACATTCTCCAATGATACCCTTAGAGATAGAGTGGAAAGACACCAATTCAACAGGAGACTTCATATCACAAACCACCTTTTTAAATGAAACAAACTGACGATCATCACGGTAGACATTAGTTTAATACACTTCATCCGCCATCAACACCAAATTCTCACTCTGACAGAAGCTCACCACAGACTCCATATTCTCACGAGATAACAAATTACCAACTGGATTACCCGGATTAATAACGACTAGTGCACGGACGTCAACGCCTTACTCGCGCGCCGTCTTCACCGATTTCTTCAGCTCTTCAAGGCCCAAAGTCCAGCCAGACTCTTCATGCAGATAGTACGGCACAGGCGTACCATTCAACAGTGCCAAAGTAGCGGTGTAAAGTGGATACTGCGGAATAGGAATCATGACTCCAGCCTTGGGACTATTGATCAGAGCTTAAAGTAGAAAGTTGACTCCCTACGAAGCACCCGTGGTCAGAAAGATGTGCTCAGTATTCGGCATGTGAACACCACCATCACGTCTATGAATGAACTCGGCAACGTGCTTCCTCACCACCGGATAACCTTTGGATGAAGTGTACGGACCAACTCTACCACCACAGTAATCTACGATGGATTGAGCGCGATTGACAACATCTTTAGGGAACAATGGGCGCAACGATTCATCCTTCTAAACACGTGCCAGTAGATCGCTGTCTTCAACCAAGCTTGCCACCTGTCTGTAGAAAGATATTGGACTCTGACCAAGTTACTATGGATTACCGATATTGCAATAGACAACCTTGTCAAATGGAAGCTTCTATCTTTGCGCCGGATCTTTCAACATTGACTCCAGCTGCTCTGCGCGCACAGCAATCTCACCTCTCACCGCGTACTCAGCCTTGACCACATTTGGATTCAAAGAGCCTTTGCTCAGCACTCTCTTTAAACTCTACATTATCAAATATTATCTACTTAGAGTGTTTAATGAACTATTTGTTGAACAGATGTTGATGGCAAATTAAATCTAATTGCAAAGACAAGAGTTGGCGGTAAAAATAGATTGGCAAGAGTGAACAACTCAACAGATTAACCGTAATCGACAAAGGTTACATGTTAAAACTTCAATAATAAAATCATAATCCTTCAGCAGTCAGAATTTCATCAACAGAGAGGAATCCGTCGTGGTTCAAATCGTCATTTTCCATGATCCAGTCTACGTGTTCCATACCCTCTTGAATGTTAACATTCTCCGCGCCGTCCTTATTCATAAACATCAACAGCTCATGTCCATCAACCATCTAATTTCCATCAACGTCCGCAAGAGCAATGTAATGCAAAGTTTCTTCTCGCGGATCCATGTGCTTATCCAGTATAAGCTGCTCATGATGAGGATCCAAATGCTCCAGTTCTTCCCTCATTCGTCTACACACTCGAATTAAAACTAGTTATAGAACTGATTCTGAGTAATTCCGATTAAACTTACTCTCTCGACTCTGCACTGTGTGCGTCTATATTTACATGTTGCAGATAGTCTGCATTAACGCCCTATAATAAAGTTATCATCGCACCGACAAGGCTGATGATAATAGATAGTGACAGTCTTGCTTGCATTGTCTTATACTTTCTTGCCGCGTACTGTATTTCTTGCACCGTTACCTTTGCGACAAAAGGGGGGAGGAGATAGTTGGAGCTTGCCGAGATAAACTGATGGCGCGCGCGCGTGTTGTTTCAAACTGTCACTCATCCGCAGTAATGATGATGATGATGATAGTGATTATGGATTGATATGAGATATAAGACGTGCATGACACACCATTACATTTGAGAATACAATTAACTGACAAGTCATTGAAAAGTGAAAGCAAATAAGATAAAAGTAAAATAGACTGCACGTTGGGATGTAGGCTAGTGTACTAGTAATGAAGTGCTCATTGGCATTATAATGATGCACGTGATTACTAATACAAATAACCTACAACCCAGCAGCCGATATGATATGGTGTTGACATTCTATGGACACTTCTGACATGATAGTATAGAATTCTATATACACGGCGTAGTACACACCCTGAGTGACAAAAAGACTTCTAGAAGGAAGAGAAGAGCCAACAGAAATCAATCCAGTTGAACCGCGATTTCGGATTGGAGCAGATTCTATTTTAAGCACCGCGTCTGATTCGCCTAAATCTTGGCCAAATCTCAAAGTTGATTGCACAGTTTTAGATTGCTGATATCAGCAGACCATACTGGATAGATAGATACCATGTGCCACGAGAATAATACTAGAATACGAATTAAGGACAAGACAAAACTCTTATATCACCACTTTTAGAATGTTTAGTGTTGGAGATGCCGACGTTCTATTTTCTTCTCTCGAGACAATTCAAAATTCACACAGTTGCTTGCTGACGTCAGGCTGTGAGAAAGTGTGTTAAAAAATGTAAAAGTCATCGGCATCAGCACATGATAAATTTATGATTACTAAGCAATTTAAAGATTTTGACATTGGTCGATCGCTGGGTGAGGGGTCATTCAGTAGTGTTCACATTGCCACTCATCCAGAGTCTGGCGCAGTGTATGCCATCAAGATTCTTAGTAAGGCGCAAATTGTGAAGGAGAAGAAAATTAAATACGTCAATGTGGAGAAGCAGGTTCTGTATCAGTGCCGACACAAGAATATTATTGAGTTGTATTACACTTTCCAGACTAGCGACTGTTTGTACTTTGTGCTTGAACATTGTTAGAATGGAGACTTGCTTCATCACATTTAGAGACTGAAGAGGTTCTCCTTGCGCAGTATGCAGTATGTTTTGTCATCTCTTATGGACGCAGTTGAGTATCTGCATAGTCAGAATATTTTGCATCGAGATTTGAAGCCTGAGAATGTGTTATTCGATTCAAAATTCGCTGTAAAGTTGTGTGACTTTGGATCCGCCAAGATTATATCAAGTGAAGACGTACAGCAGTAGAATGGGGATTAATTGCATAAATCTGAATTTAATCATTAAAGTGAGCGGAGGTCATCGTTTGTGGGTACGGCAGAGTATTGTTCACCAGAGTTACTGGGAGAGAAGTAGTCGGGGAAAGCCTCAGATTTATGGTCACTGGGATGCATTTTATATTAGATGGCTCATGGAAAGTGTCCTTTCAAAGGAGCTAATGATTATTTAACGTTTCAGCTCATATTACACCACAATTATATGTGCGATTAATCTCTGCTGGACTCTGTAACTATATCTCTTATTGACTCTATGCTGTAATAAGATCCTTTGCAGAGAATCGGTTGCCAGTCGGCGTAACATCCTTATGGTGATCTTGATTGGAATTAAATTCGATCTCATTAGTTCTTTAGTGGCTATGACCATTAACTGGCACTTGGATAATTGAGTGATAAATAGCCATTCCAGTTATCTAGTTAATTCACCCAGAAGCTTAATAATATATCTGAAGACTAATTGCGATCATTTCTGTTAGATAAAGAGACTATTCTCATGTGTGGTAATCTGAGTAAGCGCAAGTACTCCATATCCATACCGTTTGTACCTACAATGGCTGCCAAGTAGAGACTGTTTATATTGACTGATAAGAATAGACTCATGTGGATAGATACATCATTGTGTGATGATAATAGTAATTATAATAATAATGAATAGCAATTGAAACAGTTGGGCGAATTGATGATCACTCCTCAGTTGGATATACAGTTAAGTGGTGATCGCCGTGAACTGGTCATCCAGACTGAAAAGAAGGCTTACCACTTGCAAGCGTTAGATGGTTAATCTATATAGCCGTGGTTTGATGCATTGAGATAACTATAAGAGTTATGAAGTGTATTTAGTGTGATTAAATTGTATTATTGTTATATACACATGGCTATATCTTTCAAAGTCCAAGTTTACTATTGAACATTTCCACCAGATCATCTTCATTATTACCCCAATTATCATCGTCATCATCATTTGGAGATGCATTATATTTCACCACTTTATCCTTATCATCTTTTATCAATATCTAACTTATGAGAGAATCGGTGGCTGCAATGTAAAATGAATCAGACTATAAACTGTCACCATAATCAGGGCTACTCTAATCAACTATGAGATTCCGCAGATCAATCATTCGAACTTTTAATTTATTACTATCTGTAATGCCAATCATCTATTCTATATCAAGAGCCAAATAGAATTAATCTTCATTATTGACTATCCCCTAAAGTTTAGACACGCGAATCTGTTAATCTATGAAAGACAGTGATAGCCTGAGTATAACACATTCACTTTCACACAAAGTTTTTATCATTCGCCGCGAAAGCTTATCCAGTACATTACGCGTCAAATTCAGTTTAGTTTATATAACTTACTTAAGTTAATCTGAGTCTGTCTATATAACTTGCCATTTATCACTCTTATCAGCTTCGTAGCTTTTACTGACATCTAACGTAGTAAGAGAGATTGGGAGCCACGTAGCATCGAAGCAATCGCCGAACTGATCAAATAAGTCAGCGACACTCTTATACTATAGCGACACTATATCCAACTCTGAATTATGTCTCTTCAAGAAATATGATCCAACACCAGTTTGAACCACAGTACCAAAATTTATCAACTCAATTTTATGAAACTCCTCGCTACTTTAGAGATCCTCATCATCAGGCGGTTATGATTTGCACATTTGATTAACTATAGTTTCTGCGATAATAATCTAAAAATCTACTATAGACCATTATAAGTCGACATCCACTTTAATTGAATCTACTTATAAATCACCACGATTCAAATTGATCCTTATACTGTTGTTCTTTGTCATTGCAGATTCAGCGAAAATCAAGTTGATTATAAAAAGAGAATAAAGCTCACAGTCTCGTATTGAAAATAGCATGTATAAAATGTCTATTGCTACACAATTTAAGTCACCGAATAGCCTCATAGAATAACATATAGGCAGTACCATGCGGGAGGCATGAGGCGCCAGTATCTGATTTGCTACCGCCACTTCCAGACATTGACCATCCACCGAGAATGCGCTGCGAAAACGTTGATCGCTCATGATTACTACTGTTAGAGTCTTGGTGCTACGAATACGCTCCTTCTGCACTCAACGACGAACGAGGCACTCCGCTCATAAAACCATATCCAGCGCGGCAATCATCAATTTCCTTCTCAAAGTTTAATTGGGAGTTTTACTACTCCTATTACTACCCGGAAGAATTAGCATTGCCATTACTTTGCATGGAAGTATCAATAATCCCTGCGCCAAAGAGTTGAGCCAGTTGATCCTCATCGACACTCTCCACCACCGTGTCATCATATACCCACCACCTTCCGGCTGATCGTATAACGGAAATATAATGTCCATAATTAGCACCATTTCCCAGATGAATGACAATCGAGAATAGCTAATACAACTGATTAGGATCACTTTCATCTTCCCGAGACTACTATTACGATGAAGGTGACTAAGATTAAGCCATGGCATTGGACATTCTCATTTATAAAGGAAACGATACGCGATTTTGCAATTTTATATATCCACCATACTATTCCACATACTTGAATCGCTTCAAACAAATCACCAATATCCGTGGTAGTCGCTTTATGAGCATTCGCTTCTCAGCTTCTTACAACGCTCCACACGCATCACAAAAGAACTTATTGCGCCCACTCATATACTCTGGTGCAGTGAATGCTTTAAGAGCATGACTGATAGACGTGTGATTAGATGGGATCTCCAGTGACAGGTCCAGAAATGGCTCAGATCTGTAGGTGGCACATTCACAGTGCAGACATTTGGTCTCATTCACCAGCTCTCCCTCGAATAACTTGTGGATCCAAGTCTTTTCAGTCGGTTGATTAAGAGAATTATCACCTTACAGCTTTTACAGATCTGCATTCTATTTTTACAAGACTTCCGCAATATTATTTATGAGATAGTTGAAGAATTCATGAGCATCGTGATGTATTGGAGCTCGAAATTACTCGTTCACCTACCGCAGGTGATGTATAAAATCTTTCGGAGACACGGCCTTTTATTTACCCACAATCGCCGGTTTAAGTTATTACTTTTATTCACCTACGAGGGATACATTGATCAGTGTTAAACTTTAATTACTTGAGGCTACCTGATTATTAGGCGAAATAGGTGGCGGAACATTAGGAGACACGGTACTATTCTTGGTGTTATGAATTAATACAAATAGATCTTTGAGAGCTGATAATAATGTCACTGACTAAGTAGATTATTAGCTAATTATGTTCGCCAATGGTTTGACAATGTTGTTATAGAGCGACTATGGAGACAGCAGACTAGCAGTTTTGGGAGAAGTTTACTACTGAGGAGAGAGTAGGGACTTGCTGGTATCTATTTTCAACGATCGGGTCATCTAACTGCTCTCGCCAACACTACTCTCACGCTATAACTCTGACTAATCCTTCGCTTATTATAGCCTCAATAGTACGTCACTATTATACACTCCAGTCGTGAATATTCTATCTCTAAATGGTTTGCAAAAGTAGAGCGATTAAAGCACCGCATTGCAATAACACGTATTTCCAAACTACATAATTAGTATCCCATAGTTTTAAAACTCGGTATTTTTATGATTCAATATTACATTAAGGAGACCGAGATGTCTATCGCTGAGCAAAGATGCAGGCTACGGTGTATTAGTACTCCCCTCAGAGTTGAATATTTTGAACATCTTTAATGGTATATGATTCAGTCGTTGTTTCGTGCTCAAAACTGTAAGAAGAGAAATACGGGCGACGCAGACGCGTGCGAGAGAACAGATTTTAACGGGCACTGCTTGTTATTCCGCAGCAAGAGAGCCTCAACTAGCTGATAAAATACTATGATTCCAAAGCGGGTATATTAATTAACCAAGACCCATTGTAAATTTTCTCAAAATTTTATCCTCGTCATTTATCACTCCGTATATTCATTCATCTTCAAAAAGGTTTCACTATAAGACACGACTACGCGATTTTAAAAGTTTAAATAGATAGTCAAAGTTCACAATGTTCATAGCCATCGGTAAATCTATGAATTGCGAATTTTATCAAATGAGTAAAATAAAAATTTCATTAGTAAATTCATTCTTCAATATCAAGCAAGATGCTCTTCTTAACAGGAGGGAAGAACCTTTTCTTGATGTACGCCTTCAAACGATGCCATGAAGCAAACAGATGCAAAATCCAGGAATCGTACGCGATCATCTTGTTAAACTTGTGGTAATCCACTGCATGACCCCTCAACTATTTGGTGTACTATTCACCTTTTGGAGCAGACTCAAAAGAATCGAGGTACGCATTCAAACACTATCCTACATCGATACTGATTCCCATATTAGTGCCAAGACCGGAGAAAAAGCTACCCGAACGTGCAGCATCACCGACAATAACCAAATTAGCACCTGAATGACAACGCTCGGACAATTCTTCTTGAAAAGAGAACGGCGTGAAGCTACCACCAACAACTGGAAGGGAACGTACACGTTCACCAAAAAAGCATTCACTCTTTTTTAGACAAAACTCTTTGATTTTAGCTTCGTCTTTAGTAGCACGTAACTGTGGCGGAAGAGTCACTCCAACAGCACAACGACCTCCGTCCTGATCACAGACAGCAATGCAGCGAACAAACTCTTGATATTCTTGGTCATAACCAATTTTGAACGTGCTTCTCAAGTCCTGCAAAACGTCCTTCTCTATTTGATGCACACGCAAAGTGCACCAGACTTCGGGACTCAATTGTTTGACTTTGATACCAAGGGACTCTCTAACCAAATTACGAGCTCTACCTTCAGCGAGAACTATTAGATCTGGTTCAATTACGGCCGTTTTCTACTCGCCATCTTCGTCACGAACCTGGAGACTGTACTTCTCATCAGCATCGCAAATCAAGTTCATTACGCGTGCATGCTTCATCTTAATGCCAACCTCCAATGCCTTCTATAGCAAAATTGATTAAAGCTCGCGAATAGGAACAACTTTGAAACCTCTCTAATTGATATCTGCCAAGCGCTTGAAATTCAAACCCTCCAAATCATAGGATATCATCTCACTCTCAGTAGCGTCGTCCATATCATTTTTCTATTGAACAAGGCTTTCTTTGAATGGCAATGAGATATCCAAGTCAAAAGAATTAATAGCACGGCCGTCAATGGTAACGCCAAAGAGTGCCAGTTAAGTGACCGTAGGGGGATTCAACATGACAATCTAGGGACGAGTAAATTCAGTTCTTTAATCAATGACCGTAACATCCCATCCACGCTTTTGGAGCAAGAGAGCCGATGCTAGGCCAACTGGGCCAGAACCAACCACGATAGCATGCATGATTTGCGGTAAATATTATACAATGGGAAATGGAGGGCGTGATAGATGCAGCGAAGATCATTCTATTTCGGACGAGTGGCTTAGCATCAGACCGCAAACTTTGTTTACCCCTTTCACAGCGCCATTTAATAAGGATTGTCTTAGTATTTATAACTGTAACACTGAGCACAAGGTCTATGTATAAATATCGATTTTGAGGTTCTACCTTATACCGTACGAGTTTTGAGGCACAATCTTTGCGTAAGGGAAAGTCATTTGAATTCTTCCGTCATAACAGATGCATCAAATTGCGACTGACACTGCTCGTTACAACCAATTCTTAGGCGCCTTGTAACTCACTTTTAACATGACCATTGTATCGCTACAATGATTGTCTCCGTCTTGGTGGTTTGCAAGTAACAAATGGTAGAAAAAAACAAGCAATGTATCACTGTAATAAAAAATGTAATTCATTATATGTTCAACCTTTTCACCAACGGGACAGTATTTCAACGCCAATGCGGTCACCAAGCGTAACGCTGAAAGCGATTCCTAGCACCAGAAGACGCGCCAAAATCGACTTGTCCAAAGCCACCAGAGATACCGTGCTTATTAATCTTAACTTGCTATCTCTAGCTGCGACGGCTCGTGTTGCCACCGAGAGCAGAGAATCCAGAGGCGATTGACACGTCAGTCAAGGCACCTTGATTCTGTTTCAGCATCGCGCGATAAGGCAGATTGTTCACGGCGCCAGCAGAGGAGAAAGGTAGCTGTTTCTAGCCATGAGCACAATAATCAGGGATTGTAGAAGGAGTCGTCAGTGAGCGAGGCTAGCCGCTAACCAACGACGGTTGCGACGGCGGTACATCAGCTTGCCCAGAGAGATCAGATTGCAGCATCTCGCCAGGTGCTATCAACGATGATTACACGTTGTTTTCATTGCATGACAGTAACTAATTGCAAATTTAATTTCCTTGCATTTCCTTATATATTTCGGCAGATTTACTTGTGATTATTCAAGAAAGAGAAAGGGAATGTCAATAGAAGTCAGCGTTGTTGCCATTCATAACAAAATCAAAGCATATTGCCAGATAAGGTTTCTGATTGGCTGATATCACTCGTAATTAAATTTAAGACGCTGAAGATGTCCTGTATACGATAAATCAAAGTTGAAGTAATTAAAACGCGTCAAGTATTAAAAATCATTCCATTCATTATTATCCATCACATTTCACTCAAAGTTTCTCAATTACGACGCTGTTGAACCAAATCAGCACCGGCACCAGCTAGGAAACCTGCCATCAAGCCAAGAGCACCGCCGGCCAGTCCTGCGGCCATAGGATTCTACTACTGCTGAGGCGGTGGACCACCGTACTGCTACTGTGGAGGATAACCCTGCTATTGTGGTGGAGGATAGTAAGGCTACTGAGCAGGCGCGTACTGCTACTATGGTGGATAGCCTGGCTGTGGAGCGTACCCATACTGAGGCTGCTGTGGAGGATAGTACGGCTATTGCTGCGGTTGTGGCTGACCATAGTAAGGCGGCTATTGCTACGCTTAGTATGGATTGAACGCCTACGGCTACGGCTGCTGTACAGGGGCCTGCTGAGGTTGAGCATTTCCAGGATAACCGTTGTGGGCTTGCTGCGGACTTGGCTAAGCTTGAGGTGCAGGGGCTTGAGCTGGCACAATGTCAGCTGGAGGCGCACTTGCAGTACTAGATGCCTTCTTTTCCTGAGCATGAAATTCAGGATTGATCACGTTACCATCCTTTAGCAGGGCAACGCACAGCTTCTCATGATCACCAGAGGTAACCTTCTTGATCTTTCTCTCCAAACTATCACCAGTCTTCTCCATATAGGCTGCATTGATGTCGTGCAGAAGAGCATTCTTACGGAAACGGATCAGCAGACGGTGCAGCTTACCTTCGTTAATTCCCAGAGTACCCTGGAAGGCCTCCTCAAATTCCTCAGCAAAATACTTTGCACGGTTATTGACAACTCTGACCAGGTCCAGCAGAGCCTTCTCAATCTTGCCACTAAACTCCTTCTTGATTGCCTTCTCCATAGTGTGACCATGCTTTGCAGCATAGGTGGTAAAGACTTGACGCAGCTGAGGATAAGATCTGGTGGCCAAGATGCGGATGAACTCAACCTCATCAGTACCAAAGCGACCTTCACCAGCTGAGTAGATAGTCTAGACATCGGCGTTGACATCCTTGTGCAGTTCACCAGTCTCATCACGTCCAGCCTGGATTAGAGCACAGAATAGTTTCTTCATGTCACCGCTGTACTCATTCACCAACTTGTCTTCCAGCTCCCTGTTAAATAGAGCCTTGTACGCGTCGCGGATAGCCATAATTTCAGCATTTGTTCTTCCCAGTAGCAGTTCACGCAACAGCTCATGATCCGTTGTCAAGATACCACTAATTGCCTGCTCAATCTTACGAGCAGTGAAAACAGCCTCAGAGGTCAGGCACATGGAGAGAAGCTTAGAGAAGTTACCACCAGTCTCGCCGCCAATAACTTCAAACACCGACTTACCATAGTTGGCCTTGTAACGCTTGTCAACTTGTACCAGCTCTTCCTTGTTCAGAGACAGAAAGACATCAATCAGCTTCTGGTCATCACAGCCGAAACCTTTAGTTGCCTTGTGGATCAACTCTACAGCGCGTTCAACGTTAGCCATTATTATTGTTGTTAGAGATTTAGTTAGTTGTTTGTATTATTATATTCTAGTGATAATAACTACTTCCTAAGAGATAAAATACAAAAGAAAAAGACTGATAAGACTGATGGGAATATTCCATATAGGCTATGCAATTTATAGACTAATTGGATACATTATAGCCCAATCTGAGTGACCGGTAATTTAGAACAAGTGATCAACTTGGCAACCAATCGCAATATAAATCACTCTACCTCGAACAATTAGGTAGAGGCATTCTACAGTACTAAATAAGGTATATGAGTGAATTAATAAGTAAAGTATTCTTCTAATGTCTCAGTACGATGAACACAGAATCTGAAGTCAAACCACGTGAACTTGCATACGATGATTACATCGGCAAAGTTGCCTATTTGGGCGAAAATTCATCAGATCACGTCAAACTCTCTTTCCCGTTTCAGCTCTAGCGGCGACTCCACACAGCGTAGTGTTGAACTCATATCTCCCTCTTTGCACAAATACAACAATTTTATTACATAAAGAAGCACATAAGTTTTGATATGAATAGCCCGCACGGAGGAGTTTTGAAAGATCTACTGGAGAGAGACCGCGCTAGACTGCAGCAGTTATAACAAGAGGCTGCACGTCTGCCTGTGATCACTTTGACAGCTAGGCAGTTGTGCGATCTAGAGATGATCATGAATGGTGCATTCAGTCCTCTGGAAGGCTTTATGTCTAAGCGCGATTACGAGAGTGTATTGAGTGATATGCGTTTAAGTAATGGTCTACTGTGGACAATCCCAATCTATTTAGACGTTTCAGCTGCTGTGAAAGATAATCTAGAATTAGCTGTCGGATCGAGAGTTGCGCTCAAAGACCCGAGAAATGGAGATTTGCTTGCAATTTTGAATGGTAGGTTCCGTATTGTATTTTAAATGGCATTTATATATGTTTATTCGAAATGTTATGTGTAGTGAGTGATATCTATCAGCCTGATAAAAGTGAGGAAGCTAGATTGGTTTATGGTGATAATGATGTGGCTCATCCAAGTGTTTAGTACCTGCACCGCGAGACTGGAGATTACTATCTTGGTGGAGGTGTGGATGCCTTATAGCTTCCCGTGCATGAAGATTATGCTGAATTCAGACTGACTCCTGCTCAGTTACGCGCTAAACTAATTGAATAGGAATGGACTAAAGTATGCGCCTTCTAGACCAGAAATCCCATGCATCGTGCGCATAGAGAGTTGACTGTCCGTGCAGCGAGTCAAAATGATGCCAAAATTGTCATTCAGCCCGGTAAGTATAGTTGAAACTATTTAAATATTTATGACATCTGTGAATATTTGTAGTGGTTGGACTGACTAAGCCTGGTGATGTTGATTATCACACAAGAGTTCGCGTGTACAAGGCTATATTGAAGCGCTATCCGGAGAATTTTGCCATGCTAGCTCTGCTGCCTTTAGCCATGAGAATGGGTGGACCACGTGAAGCTGTGTGGCATTCAATCATTCGTAAGAACTACGGCTTTACTCATTTTATTGTTGGTAGAGATCACGCTGGCCCTGGTAAGAATTCTAAAGGTGAGGATTTCTACGGTCCGTATCAGTCCAGAGAATTGGCATTGAAGTTGGCTGGTGAAATTGGAATCTAAATTGTGCCCTTCAGTATGGTTGCTTATGTGCCTGCTATTGATCAGTATGTCCCGCAAGACGAGTTGTAGGATGGATTTGAGACTATGAGCATCAGTGGCACAGAGTTGCGCCGCAGATTGTAATTAGGCTTGGAGATTCCAGAATGGTTCACTTACCCTGAAGTGGTGTAGATTTTAAGAGAGGCTTATCCTCAGCCATAGAAATCTGTTACCGTTGACAATAAGAAGTTGGATAATGCGAGATCATCAGAAGCTGAAAACACGCCTCTGGTCAACAATTGATTAAGTAAATGTGAAAAGCAGCGATCACCTTTGGTAAAGTGAGAAATTTGTTCATTATTTAGTATTATGTTCATTCAAGTTTATCGTTTCCTCCGCAACTGCTGATTTTATCTCAAAACTTTAAACTAAACAGAGAACTTATTTAATAATGAAAAAACAATCTATTCAATTTCAAATCTTATCAATTTCTGTCATCAAAGTTCACCGCCAAGACTACTGCGTCTAGCAAAATTATGAAAGTCTTCATTCGACTTGCTGCTTGAGACTCCGCCATTGTGCCATGCAAAGTAATGAGAGACATTATCGATGCCATCTTTCAACACTTTGTGATGACGTCTACCCTTCTGCTTGCTACAATCTTCAACCTTTGAACCACCATTGACCTATTTCTTGTGCTTCTGACTACGTAACTGATAGTCGCGCTGTACCTCATCTTCTACATTCTGACTATAGTTTGAAAATCTTCTGAATTAATCTTGATCAGGTGTAGCTCTCGTCAATCCGCCAGCTACTCTATTGATGTGCCCTGTGCCAACCGGATCAATACTACCGCGTTTCAATGATTCAGATCCGTAGAACTAATCCGCAACTGGGCCATCAGCTTGAAATTCGCTCACACTCTCTTCATCATACATGCAAGTTTGCTTGGAGTCAACATCGCTAGGTTACTCGTAAGCAGGGACTTTTCTATTAACACTTGAACGACGATTACTCTGTGCGAAATGGGGAATGTCCGCATGACGCTATTACGGTCTCTAGCTGGAGTCACGGACCGGCGAAGTTTGCCTATTGCTAATGACATTGTCAGCAGCGAACGATGGCCGCTTCTAAACCAAATTATTATCAAGGGATTTGTAGCGTCTTGGTGGCAACTCAGACTTTCGGCGGGATTCTACGACATTAGCAGCACTTGGATCCAAAGCTTATACGGGTAAATTACCACCTTGTGTAATACGTGAATGTTCCAACTACAATTTTTTCATCTAATCATTCAACTGTTGACGCAACTAGCTCAGATCTACCTGGTCCCCATTGGGATTGGCAGTGTTCTATACGTGACTCTTAACAACTTGAGCCATCTTATGGAGAGCCTAGGCGGTGACGCTAATATTTCTCAACATGCTGGCTCTCTTTTATTAGTCCTTTGGTAATTGTCTTTTAGTCTATGTAATTGGCGACTAAAGTACGTCATTCAAAACAGAGTTGGCAACTTTGTACGAATGCTCAACGGATTCTTTTTCAAGTGCAATCTACTGACCAATTACGCGCTCCAGTCCTGCCTACCTGTTAGCGATTTGGTAGGTAGATGGCATATTGCTGCTACATTGATCCAGATGCTACTTAAATAATACGGCTTTCTCTTTAATCTAACACCATTTCTAATACCACGACGACCATTTAGCTAATTGTTCTAAGAAAATAGACACCATAGAATCAGATTCGCTCTCTACCACCTGGATCTCTTTAACCATCTCACACGCAAAAGACGCGTCCAACTAGATGGTGTATGCAAACTAGTTGTAATTAGACGCAAATTTATGGGCATTCTTTACCATTTTATCGCTTTGAGAAAGCACTTTAGCACATTAACCCTTGGCCAACTTTGTCAATGCGGACAAGTCGACATCCTCTGCCATCTCTGCTCCAACATGATCATGAATCAATTTAACGATGTCCGCTACACTTAGAGCCCTTCCTTTAGTCTTGTCACCAAATCCCCACTCGGATTAATACTCTTTCACAAAGTTACGCTCCGACTCTAAATCATCGTAAATTTTCTAAGCAGCATCCACCAGAGCAATCATTGCCGATAGACCATCAAACATCTTTTACACACTACTACCTTTCTTCTTATCACCTGAGACTGCAATTTTATGACTATACTCCGCCAGAATCTTCAACACTTTAGACTTTCGCTGTAAATAGTCAGCATCAAGGCATGGCACCACAGCCTTGATCTTATTCTCAGTCCATTTCAAGTCCAACTCAGTCTAATTGGATGCAAACAACTCCTCAAAAGTCTCCTGCTCAGACTCTATGCTCAGGGCAGTAACCTCCGCCTTTAGATTGGCAAACTGATCATAATCGGCAGAGTCGCACTTTTTACCATTCCAAACAGCTTCCAGAACCTTTTGCTGTTCAATAAACTGAGTTAAGGAAGCATCACGGCTGCGATTAAGAATCAGAACATAGGCATTCTATCTAATCTTATCAAATTTTTCCTCAATACTTGTGACAAATGAACGCGGATCTTAATCCATACTCTGCAAAGAGCATTCACGATACTTTACCAGAAGTGACTTGGCTTTTTATTCAACACTATTCTTAGGATATGAGTTTAACAAGCTGCACGCTTCCAACAGCTAGGATAATTCAATTTACTTGAAGCTCTCAATCTGATCGCGCAACGTCGTCAGTTCCACCAACTTGGCATCAGTCATCTTCTGCATATCAATCATGAACTCTTTGACCACATTCATACTGGACAGTGAGACATTGACCTGTTATTACTACAATTACTTGGACGAACGTCTACTAAACGACTGTTAAGCTGCTTGGTCCACTCCAATCATAGAATCCACTAGGCATTAGTTGGAACCATATCTGGCATCAGAAGCTACAGGCTATGACATGCGTCTCGTGAAATTGGAGATAAGAGACGAACGCTCCGGCAAGTTAGAAGGATGCGGCAAACCAGAGCTAGCACCACTATGCATGCACATGATACCGACAACACCATCAAAGAGATCCGCAATCCAGCCTTCATATATTCCATCGACAAGACTGCCATTCCCAGATCCCATGATGACATTAACTGATCCGACCAAAGTCTGCGCTGGACGTTTAAGGGGCTTCAGCTGATCCTGCTACAGAACAGTCTGATGGAAATCGTCAAAATTAGCCTTATCCAATTCATCGCACGCTCTAGCAATTTTGTCTAAAGCTGCAGTTACTGTATTGCGCAACTCATGAGGAAGTAGAGTGTCCTTCTCTACACACTTGTCTAATGCCCTGTTTGCAATATCTTTTGCCAGCAGCAATCTAGCCTGTCTCTCACCAACGGCCACATCAGGAGCCATCATATTAGGGCAATGAAAATGAGCAATTGAGGTCAATAACATCTTCTTCACCTCCATATTCGCGGACCAGATCTTTGGAAATCTGACGCGCCCTATAGAGTTGTTAACTTTCGCAGCTTTGTACGCAATATCGTAATAATCGGAAGCCTGCACTGCAATCTAGCAAGTCACAGCACTACTACTGTTGTCATATTCAGCCTTCAAGTAAAAACACTCTGCAGCCTGAGCCAGCATTAATTCTGCTGCTGCAGTCAGAGTAGCATCACTCAAATCTGACGACTGATCCAATCTAACTTGAATACGGGGGTATTAAGTGTCTCGCAGATAGACAAACGCACCGGCAGCTTTTTAAAAGAAGATCGCAGCAGCCTTCAGACCATCAAGCGTCCACAAACATTGAATGGTACCGAGTTGACTGTACAAAGCACCAAGATTCCAGATGACAGCCGCCTTCTCATACTACATACAGCTAGTATCAACATTACGCTTCACATAGAACGCCTCAAACCACGAGAATGGAGCCTTAATCATAGTCTCAAATGGAAATCGTTCCTCAAGCCAGCAGAGTTGCGCGAAGTACTGCATCAACTTCTCAACGCCTTTCTCCGTTCTCTCCGGCGCACCAGCGTGGATTCTCAGCTGATTCAACGCCGCCCATTGTTGATCTGATGGTAGCAGTGAAGGTGGCACCGTTTAATGACCAGATTTGACGGTATCATTACCATTAGTAGCAAGCGAGGCATTCAAGTGACCAGCTAATAACTATTTAAAATCCAAATAGTTGATATTACTTTAATTCTTTCCACCTCGAGAGGCTTCCAATTGTTGCACAGCATTTCTCTTGGTAGGCACGGCCAGGAAGGATGATCCCTCGCCATAAGTTGCAAACAACGGGCTCTCGACTGGAGCACCCAATGATGATAATCTTCCACTAAGAAATGCAATTGATCCTGATGGCATTCTGATATAATTAAAAGCCGTTGGTAGTAAAGTTTCTTGAAAGATAAGATGAGCACTGAGAACTTGTAACAAGAGTCATATTAATATCACTTTTCAGTCCGTTTCTATGGACACCATTGAATCCACCACGAAACGTTTTACCATCATTCTCAACACTCAGCTTCTTATATGTCAGCTTAATAGCTAATTAAAATGCTACTTTACCATTTCATTATGAAATTATAATGAGCTTTGTCAAAATTTAATTTTTCGCTTTACCTAATAAGGGACTTCTTTCACTAAACTTTATCCAGTTTGACGTGACGCGTTGCAATGTAGTCAGTTCTAGTGTATGGAGGCAATGGCGCATTGGGCCAAGCTATCTGCAAAATATTCAAAGCCTAAAAATGGGTATGGCTGATTTATTGTATTTTCAACGTTTGATCAAAGTTAAGTCTTGTTGTAGAATGTAATCTCTGTGGATTTCCGCAGTAACAATGAAGTTGATCATAACATTGTGTTGGACGTGTCCCAATCATGGGATCAACATCACGATGTGGTAAGTCTTCTGTCGACCGGCTTCAATTTCACCCTCACACCGTAAACATTGTAGGTGGTGAAAGATTTATCTCAAAGCTGGAAGGATAAGAAACTATCAGCCGTTGTCTGTGTTGCTGGCGGATGGGCTGGTGGCAATCTGAACAATGCCTCAGAATTACTCAAGAATGTGGACTTGATGTACAAGTAGAGCGTGCAGTCTTCAGTACTAGCGTCTCTGATAGCTGCAAAGTATCTAGAAGAGTAATTTTTTATTTATGATACCCCATAATTTAAATCATTAATATTGTATTGATATGTAGGAAGGGCTTAGTTGTGTTGACCGGAGCTAAAGCAGCATTGGGCGGCACTGGTGGAATGTTGGCGTATGGACTGGCAAAGGCTGCTGTTCACCAGCTGACTAAATCTCTGGCTGACCCGGCATCGTCTGGTCTACCTATAGGCGCGACTACAGTTGCTTTATTGCCGTAAGATTTGATCCTTGATTATTACCTGAACAATAATCTGACACTACTCCGACTTGTAGAGTGACCTTAGATACCAAGGCTAATCGCAGTGCAATGCCTGGAGCTGATACAAGCTCATGGACGCCGCTGGACGTGTTTGGAGAGTAAGACTGTTTAAAAATAATTAAATTTTGACACGCCTCATTGTTAATAACATAAACTCACTGTAGGAAGATTGCTGAATACGCTGGCGATGCAAGCAAGAGACCATAAAGCGGCGCTCTAGTCGAGGTTGTAACTGCGAGCAATCAGACGCAATTCAACGTTTTAAATTGAGCAATGCGACGCTCTGATTGGCTGATACAATATTAATACGATCAAATGCTCTCATTCGGTGTTACTTTTGAACAACTATCTATTTTCTCTGTGTATCTTTAAATACTATTAAGTAAAAGGGCCACGCGTCAAATTTTATTGTGGTAGTATTATTATCTGGATACCATCTTAAAAAATATGTCAACGAATTAGTAAAGTACAAAGGCTCTTGCGGATTTTCTGCGGACAACTGAGCCATCATCATCATCAACGGCGATCAAAAGACGATCCTCATAAAAGAATAAGCCTCGTGGATTTTTCTCAAAGCTATTCAAATCCTCCTAGTAGGGAAGAAAGTAGAAGCCTGGTGCATCTAGAGGTAATCTTACTCCTCCCGTGTACGTGACTGATGAAGATAGTGCTCAATCATCCCAAGTAGGAGTGTCACAGCATGGCGCGCGTCAGTAGTAAAAGGGCAAGTCGCAGTAGTAAGCTGTAATGGAATTGTAGTAGCAGTCCCGCGCTTCTCCACCACCATAGCGACAAGATTAAAGAAAGAGAATGACTCAATCTGAGAGTAATAACTAGGATGTACGCAGGAATAAGCACCATCTGCAGTAGATCAACGATGATCGCCCTCAGAAGCGGGTTGAAACAGCTCCATCTGAAGATCAAAATGGCTAATCTGCTGAACCCTTTAACAAGTATCGATTTTCGCGTCTGGGATCAAATGAAAAGATTTCCACAGTCTTTGATATGTACGATACATCATCTGATATGTAGTCTGATTTCTCGTCTATGGCTGTACATCGTGGTACAGATGGTGAAAGTGGCGATGTTGATGATCAACAGTCTGACAACAATGGCCATAAGAAGTACAGAAAAAGCAAATTTCCGGAATAGCTTTTGAATAGCGAAAAGACTAGTGTTCAGTAGAAGAAGATGAGTTACATACTGATGGATGACGATCTTATGGCTGTTATCAACAGAATTAACGATAACAATGATTCGTTCAAGTTTCCCTCCGAATTGAACGAAAGTCCTAAGCAGATGCAGCCTACTCAAGAGCTTTCTGTCCAAGATGATATTTTGGGTAATGCTAGTGACTCTCTAGAATAGGAAGCAATTGTGAGCGACAGCGTCTTGAAGCAACTGAATCTTCTCTAAAGTCATATAGTCAACGGAGGTGCGATGAAGAAGGCTGCTAATACTGATAAAAGAAAGGGAAATCGCGTCAAATTCTCTGGCTATGACCGTGTCATCCCGGGTGAAGATTACTCCAAATTTGATAAGTAAGGTAGTCTGAGTAATGAGAAGGCGGTAGATTTACAAACTCCAGTCAAATCTGTAACTGAGCATAGAAAGACTGGTATTCCGGATGAGTTTGCGAATGAGATTACTGCCAAATTCTTTGATGATGACGATGATGGCGTTGCTGTTGATGAAAAACCTTAAAGTAAAGTGAACGAGCTTGTCCAGCAGAATCATAGAAATTCGCAAGCTAAAAAGGGAACTGATTTGGATGATGATTTGCACAAGCAGCTTGAAGAATTGCGCTTATTTGCTGAACGTCTTCCCAGTCCTATCGCTCATTAGTTAGAAAGCAACGGAAAGGTTATCAATGCAAAGAAATCTCCTGCCACTGCTCTTCCAAAAGCTCTGTAAGGTGGTAAGTCTGACTTGAATAAGCCAATATCGCTAAATTTGGATGAGTTTCAACTCAATTGGCCAACGATATAGAAGAATTTTGCTAATCCTATGCTGAGCAAAGATCTGCCTAGTCCGCCGTCAAGTTCAAATGCGAAGTAGTAGCTCAAAGACCTTCGCAAGAGTATGACCCACACCCCACCTCCTGCGCCTATATCATCATCATCTGCGCGAAATAGTCATCAAAAGCGCTCAAGTCCTCTCAGGAATGAGCTCAAGGTTGATGTTGAGGCTTAACGTGGTCAGCCACTGAATGATAAATCCTAGTCTTCTACCTCGTCCTCCCCGCCGGCATCTAAGAAGAAGGTGAAGAGGCGCCATATCTAAATACAAGCAAGACCAGTAACATTTAAGTCTATTGGCGTACAAGCATCGTTCCCTGCTGAAGGAAATCGTGACATGTAATGATGATGATGATGTAGTTTGTTTTAACGAAAGATCGATCGGAAGGTCGCGCTGCTTATCTAATGTGCCATCTATCGATTACCCACCTTGATTACTTATCTCAAATGGATTATATAATCAATATAGCTCTATATAAATTGTCTTCTCTGTTGCTTCCCTTTTTCCTTTCTACACTAATTTTAATAGATACACTTTTTATTAGTATCATACAACTCTCTGCTTGTCTTTTGTGCAAATGGTCATCATGGAATCGGCATCAGTGTTTGAGATATCTCATGTCAGAAGACTCCCACCCGCATAGTTGAATGTTGCTGTCTCAGAGCCTAGGGTACTATTGAGTAATAGTGGCAGTAATGATAAGTAGAGTGGTGGAGAAGAGGTGCAGTTGTTCAAGCCATACACAAGTAAGGGCCTGGTGTTTAAAAATCGCGTCGTGGTCGCGCCAATGTGCATGTACAGCAGTGTCAATGGCTTCGTAACTCAATTTCACTTGGCACATCTGGCCCAGTTTGCAATGCATGGTGCTGGTGCAATCATTGTAGAGGCGACTGCTGTATAAAGCTGTGGTCGTATCAGTCCAAGAGATCTCGGTATCTATAAGGATGAGCACGTTGCAGGCCTGCGCGAAGTTGTGTCATTTGTTAAGAGTTTATCCAATGTGCAGATGGGCATTCAGCTTGGCCATGCCGGGAGAAAAGGTTCATCGTATTGTCCATTCATTGGCGGTGGCCATGATGTCGCTGTGCCTGTTGGCCAGTCTCTTCATCATTCTGCAGAGTTGAGTGACCTGAAGAATGCTGCCATGGTTTATGAGTAGACGTTAAGTGAGAAAGATAAAAGCTCTTTTCAAGGACACGAGATAATTGCTCCTTCAGCTTTAGCATTTGGCAAGTTGCATACCCCACGAGAGATGTCTTTGGATGATATTAAGGGCGTAATCAAAAGTTTTGTGGATGGTGCGAGACGTGCAGACTAGGCTGGATTCGATTTCATTCAACTTCATGCTGCTCATGGCTACTTGCTGCATCAATTTCTATCACCAATCTCTAACAAGAGAGTTGATTAGTATGGCGGATCCTTCGAGAATCGCATCCGGATTCTGGTTGAGATTCTGGAAAGTATTAAGGCAGTATGGCCAAATGAGAAACCGATTTGGATTAGATTTAGCTGCTCAGACTGGGTAGAAGGTGGATGGGATGTTGATGACGTGGTAAAACTTTCATGCTACTTAAAGGAGAGAAAGCTAGTGGATGGCATTGATTGCAGTGCTGGAGGTTTGTCGCCGTAGTAGAAGATTCCAACTATTGTAGAAGGATATCAGGCCGAGTATGCCAAGATCGTAAAATCAGCCTTGTAGAAAGTTGACAACAGTCATCAAGTTTTAGTTACTGCAGTAGGATGCATCACTGATCCAGAGTACGCTGAGTAGCTTCTACGTCAAGGATGGGCAGATGGAGTGTCTATCGCTCGTGAGTTTCTCCGCCATCCTTCGTGGATTAATCACGCAGCCTTCAAGTTGAACGCTCAAGTCGACCGCCTTCCTCAGTACAGACGCGCCAAAGAACGCCCGCTAAAGTGAATAGTAAAGATATGAGTAAATAATATGTGAGTATATGTCAACTAAATGGCGGCAAATAAAAGATATAAAATCGGTGACTATTTATTTAAATCTCATTTCATAATTTCATAATAATTATAGAGATCATGAATTCAGTGATGCTTAGCGTAAGTGTGACCAGAGTTCTTGCCATAGTGCGTGATAAACGCCAAGGTACCCACAGCCATGAACCAGTGAATGAAAATTCTTCTATCAGGCACCTTTGCACTGTAGTACTTGTGCACATAGTTCTCGAAATGCTTTTTAGGACTATATGAGCCAAAGAAGCTAGTCTAACGCCAGTTCTTGTAATTCCACCACTCTCTCAACGTCTTGCTGTTAAACTCCTCCTAAGTAATGGCATGAATATGATGTGGTAACTCTACAAACATAATGATAATGTATTACGAGACGATCATAGTCAAAATAATATATGGAATCAAGTTAAATCAGTCAATCTTACTGTCAGGGTTATGAGCAGGCTGAACCTTGGATGCGGCCAGTCTATCCCAATTGACCTTCAATTTAAAAGTTCCATCAGTCTTTGGAGGTACGTAAGCGTGATCAGCTCCCATAACTTATAATTTTGTCTTTCCTTAGTTCTTCGGTGGAGATAGAAGAAAAGGAATAGGTGGTGAAGAATTGAGGGAAGCGAACGAACGAAGGCGAAGAGCAGAAAAATAGAAAATGTAGCAGCGGTCAGCGAGACTCAGGAGCAACACAATTAGTGTTACAGGCCATGTTGAGCCTCAGCTCGTGGTCAAATTTTACTAGATTGACATTAATCACATGCTAAGGCATAGTTTACGTAATTATTATAAAATCTATATTTATCTCTATATATTCACTCTAAATCATGCGAACTGAGATCCATAAAGTAGCAGTCAATCATTGTGCAGAGCATTATTGAAAAGTTTCAACCCTGTTTGGCAATGGTGGTTGAGTTATTGTTGGACACAACAAAGCTCTTTGCTGCATCAGTCAGTGTGTAGCCCATGCTAGAGAAGATCCTCAAAATTTTTGGGCCAAAAGTAACTGACTGCAGACCTCGTTCACTTAGCAGCTCGTGAAACCTAACGCCAAACATAACTTTTGGCGCCATCAAAAAATCTTAAGTATCAATGTTTAGACCCAAGTTCAAGTGTGCAATAGATGCACCATTCTCATAGATATTCGGTGTGTAAAGCACAGCAACAGAATCGTCGATCAAAACGCGCTTAGGCAGATCCAGTGAGTCAAAAATCGAAGAGCTTGGCACGTAGTTGAATATAATTTGCGCAGGCTTCTTTGCAATTTCCTAAAGAGAATTTGTTGAGTTCACAAGATTTACTTGAGCATTGTCAAATGATGTCCACTAGCTAACATTGGCCACCTAACCACGCAGAGTCTGTGCATTACCACCTTCAATATATGCAAGATAATGATCAAAAATACTTTGGAGGTGCGTATTTGACGACGATCCAGGATTGTTGCCCGATATTTCCATGGACTAAGTAATATCCGACTGCAGTCTCATAGCAATGAGAGAATAAAACCCCAGACCATGCGTGAGTTCGTGCAGAACAACATATTCAAAATCGTAAGCCTTGTCGTCTATCTAATCACCATCTTCTTTGAAATACCATTTGGTATTATAGGAGTTCAGTCTCATTCGTATATCATACGGAACTAATTTTGCTTGAGGAGTATTGAGCGGCTACATTTGACGTCCCAGGGCTGACGGATACATTGCCTGAGGGACGGATACTCCGGTCAATTTGAGCAATGAGGCCGGACTAGCAGATCCCAGCAGATTATCGCAGCGAGACTTGTTAATAGAGTCGATGCACAGATCATAGAAGAGTGCTTACACTTTAATGGGCTCCACAAACTTGATAGCTATAGTAACGCGTTCAGCTACAGATTTCAGAGCTGCCTCCACCTTATTACAAGTTGACGCATCTGTTTTGTTCAAATCGCAGCTGATATCAAATGAGATCATACCATCTGGACTCTACGCAGTTTTATTCATCCAACCAGGACCAGGGTTATTGACATCAGGACCAGACGACTGCTATCTTTTTGCCAGATGGGGAACAGCAGGATACATCTATTTTAGAATAGGGTCGTCACAGTCAGCATGCTGGCATTCTATCTAAAATAACTATTCAATCGTGGCTCTGCTTCTGCTCACGACCGCGCCTGATACCAGGGCGACAATCGATGCGGCGACGCTTACAAAGGCAAATGAAACCATCTATCAGCAAATTGATTTTAAAGAGAACACTTGGGATAATGTATCAATCTAATTAATTGGGGAAAAAAGAAAAATCGTCATCACTTACTGACCATGTATTTTGGATAGAATTCGACAATCATGAGGTAACGCGTAATGAAATGTTACGCAAAGTACGCATGTCACGCACTAGCACGAGGAATAGAGACGGGATCACAGCTGGCTCGTGATTATCACGTTTGGAATCTTCATACTAATATATCTATTAGAATGGCTCTATGAGACACGAGCTATCCCCTGCATTATACTGTATATCACTCACTCAATCAAATAATCAATCAGGGAGGCGCTCACGGCCAAGGAGTGAAACAACGTACGACAAGACTACGTTCTCGCTGTTTCGCTTTCAAAACGAAAATGTGAAACACTCCGTCTCATTGAAGTTTCAGCCGATAAACTTTTCTTCTGCATCTTCTTTATTTCAGACTCCACTTTATTTGGGAATAGAGACATCGTCCTATTGGCTACAAAGATGGACTAGCTGCGCACTTTAGTAAATGAGTCTGGCGCCGTCCTTTTAAAAGACTCTAGGCAGTGGCAAGGTATGCAAATATTATCTATTTTATCTCTGTAACAATAGAATAAGTTAATTTGGACTGAGCACTTGTAGATGTCACTCAGCGATTGTTGGAACTTAGTAGAATTGAATCTGAAAATATTCGGTCGTTTGATATCTCCACTTTTGATCTAATGTTTAATTGTATTGCTGCATCTGAATTGACTTTATTAGCGCGTATTCAATTATTCAAGAGCTGTATTAATATCATTATGCTCAATGCAGGTGTGCGACAGTAAGTGAATGCGAGTATCCTTGGTAAATGCTGCAGCTTTGTGGCCATGGATGGTTTTACATTTCTCTCTCTTCGATTCATGTTTGTACTGACTGCGCACCTGCCTGATCTATGCTCCCTAACTGCATTGTCTCTTATTCATACAGCAGTCTTTGAATTGGTATAAGATATTTAATAGATTGAAGAAGATACTTTGAACGAGATTTTCAAATTGATATTCAATTTCAAGGCTAGATTGAGTTCGTTAGATTCCCATGAAATTCTAAAAGATTACCAGCTGGTGGCCTTTAAATATTTACATACTCTCACTGTTAAGCACTCTGATAAGATATCTTTATATTTCGATGGCGGCCACTTGTAGTAGTCAGATTAGAACATAAATGTAGCCAATTCATTTAACACTGCGTTGTAATTGCTCGTAAACTATGATTAGGAGTATAGTTATACAAGATTTTCAAGTACTGAAATGATTGATGCTTTTGATGAGAACTCTCAGTGCCAGGTGTCGACTCTCGTTGCTTGCATTAGTCTATAAATGCTTTATAATAATAGTGGTTTAGATCAAGAGCATTTGTAAATATACTTGATGTACTTGATTTAGCTGTGTGATAATAAGATGGTTCGCTAATTGTTGAAGATGAGACTACTTCCCCACAATATGGATAGAAGTCGCCCACTTAATGAAGGATCTGCGGTCCATTGCCAACTGATTAAGTCTTTGATGAGTGTCGAGCTTAGTAGTCAGAACAAAGAGTTATTGTTCAGATTCCTACATAGTGTATGTGGGAAAGATGTCGGTCGCAGTATATTTTATTGTGGATTTGGACCATTGTCTTATTTCCTGTTTTAGCATGGTCTCTTTTCTGGGAATGGAAACGATTAAGGTGACGGTGTGATGGATCTTCTCTCTAACAGTTTGGCAGACGATGGAACTAAAATAGCAGATATTGTTCTTTAATAGAATATAGACATCATGACAGGCGCTATAAAGTAGTAACGTATCGTTGAAATGACTGATGATGAAAAAGACTATGAAGCGTCCAAGATTATGACCATGATTGAACGGCTAAACAAGACTGGTATAATTCAAATGCAATTTGGATAAAAATGAAATTAATAATCTTATTGATGCTGTATTAAACCGGTGTTGAAGTCTTATGGTTATCATGTCATCTTTCGGTATATCGTTTCCTCTTTGCCCTCTAGCTGCGACATGTACCTAGCTGCCATGAACAGGTAGTCGCTCAGACGATTCATATACATTCCACAAGACTCATCTACACTTCCTTCCCTAACAAGGGGCACCAGTCTACGCTCGGCTCTCCTAGCCATGCCTCTGCAAACGTGCAATGTCGACGCCGCCTTGCCGCCACTCTACACAAACACATACACATCAACTTGAACTCGATGACGCGTAATTTTTAAAATGTAAATTTACTGGGAGAATAAAGTTCTTTAGCGGAGGAAGCTACTAATCAAAGTGATCGATCCATTGTTCCAGCTCTGTAGTTCGCGTGCCATCTTGATCGAATGCAGTCTTGCTCACCTTAAATTCGGCACTGGAAGTTCGCGGAGTGGCCACATTGGAGTTTATATCTTGAATGGCGCATTAAACCGAAGCCAGCTGTGGAAGGACTATACAATCTTCATCGACATCACGACTGAATTCAGAGGCAAGTCCGATCATACTGCTCAGCTCGTCCATCGTTCCCAGAGTCTCAAATATGGCATCATCTTTTGCACGTCGTTCCCCATTGTACAATGCAGAAGTTCCTACACAAGATATTAAATTAGAAATTTTAAATGATGGATGAAGAATACCTTTATCGCCAGTTTTGGTGTAAATTTTCATAGTTCTACTACTGGTAATTATGGATAGCCGTAGCATAATTCACCACCGCCGCCTCTGATGCTCTTGATGATTTAGGCGATGCAAAAGTCGTTAAGAGAGTTGACAGCGATTGTTTCAGTTCATGCACGCGCACTCTGTTTCTGCCCACTGGTTGTCATCATTGTCAGTTTAAGTCTATTTTTAAGCCGTGATCTCATTTGGCAGCAACATGTCTTAAAATATCACCATGTCAAGTTTCTCTTCCACAACAACAAAGTCTAGACAACTTTCCATTTTTATATTCTTCTCTGTCAGGCAAAATAAGTACCCCACATTTCTTCTATAGATAACATGGATATCGATATCACCCTTCTTGTAGCTTTAATAGCACTTGGTGTGGTGATTATCATTGCACTTGCTGCTATAACTTGGTTCTTTCGATCATATCGACGTCGCCGACATAGATAACGCACCTCTTCCGGTCATTCGGCGAGATAGAAAGTGAAATCTACTGGTAGTGATGGCTAAAGGAAGAAGAAGCTCGATGATGTTACAGCTGCCTCGGATTATGGTTCCAATAACAGACCCGTCAATCCTCATAGTGGTGTCATTGCTACTTCTTCTACACAGCAAAAATCTGTCTCGCTCACTGATTCAAATTAATAAGCTAAAGTAAATGCAGTATATTTGTCCAATAGCTAAAGTGCACGAGCTATTCATAATCATAACGCTACTAAGTCAATGCCCCAATTGTTGGATGCCAATACCTCTCAGAATGGACGCACTTAGGACCAAACTGGTGGAACTGACAAAGTTTCTCGCTAAAATACTAAGAGTGATCGCGATAGAGGCGCTAAAAAGCTGATTTCAGATGTTCCTCCGATGCCAATTAGATAGTCGAGTCAACGTATGCAAGAAAACAATATCAGATCTACCGTGCCGGTATCTATGGCCATCTCCAACACTGCCAAGGCTATGGTAACTCCTAGAAGTCAGAGTCACTATGAGTTGCAAACATCTTCCTCTCAAGTCACACCTTAATCGCGTACTGTAGCTGAAATTCAATACAAGTAGAAGCTATAGTCTGCTGAGATGGATCAGACAGTTGTCGGAATTGCTTAATTAGTTTCCACTGATCAAGCGGTGGTGATCGAGTAAGAGCAGACTGTAATTGACTTTGCACAGCTGGTATCCACCGATTAGTCGCTGCTTCAAGTCCATGAGACCACTCTGTTGGAAACTGAAATATTCCGCAAAGATGAGTCCAAGTAAGGGCATATGTCAAACTCTAGTGGTGCGATTTTGAACTAAAGCGCGAATGATAAGGCGGTTTAACGCGTATCTTATCCGATCGCACCTAATTCTACCTAGAATAATGATACTGTTGTAATGTCTAAGCAGTAGCAAAACTTGGGAAAACCAAAGTTTCCTTCGATTTAACACAGCTCTGCTGCGTCTCAGTTCAGTTAAAGTGGGACTACAGGAAGTTATTAGAGTACTTAGTACCTTCAAGGCACAACGACTTTAAATGCTGCTTTACTGAATTAACCTTAGCCGCTTGCACTTCCGGGAGCTATATTGACTGATTTGCAAAAGGACGTTAAAATCGTGCGTCAACTTACTGAAGGTGGATCTGGTGCTTTATATATCGCAGAGATTGTGGACAACAATCTAAGGGTGCGCGCTGACAAGAGCCAGTTTTGTGTTGTGAAAATTTTGAAAGAGGAAGAAGGCATGAATTCCGATGACTTGGTAAATGCGTTTAATCATGAAGTGTCTGTAATGTGGCTCTTTCACCTGTCCCCTAATATCATTCATATTCTAGGGTACTCAGACAGCCCGAAAGCAATGATACTCAAGCACTACGTCCATGGAAGCTTACATGACGTGGTTCATCGCACCTCATTGACCGATTTGCAATATTCTGATCCTAAGTGGACTCCCGATATGTGGTTGAAACTCTCCAAAGATATCTGCAATGGTCTTTAGATAATACACGGCCATAATGTGACTCATAACGATATAAAGTGCGCAAATGTTTTAATAGATTTAGAACAAGATCAACGAACGTTACGAGGTGTCATCTGCGACTTTGGGATTGCCTGTCCTATAGATCCCGCATTTTATGGAGTAAAAATGTTTAAAAAGTCTGAAGTTATTGGCGCCAGTGCACCTTATTGTGCGCCGGAGATGTTCGTAAAACTATCGCTTGATATTAGTGCTGATTAAGATGATCCCAAGATTGCCAAGGCTGGAGACATGTACTCTGTTGGCGTTGTGATGTATGAAATTATGAACAGAACTATTCCATGGACAGAACTCAAAGTTGACTATGCTGCCATCGAGAAGGCTGTCATGAATGGTGTCCGGCCTCATATACGTGATGAAGTTTAAATGCGATGGCAAGATGATGTTCGACTTGCATCATATGTTAAGCTAATATAGTAGCTCTGGGATCAGAATCCATTGAAGAGACCTGACGCGTAGCAGGCGTTAGCAATTTTAAATGCTATTGCAACAGTAAAGTGAATTTTCTGTCTATTAGTAGAAGTTGTACGGTTTACATAATTAGTATAACATTCTATTTATTTGTCACCATTTCCCTCAATATCATAGAGTTGCAACCAAAAGAGATGCGGCCATCGCACCCACTACTGAATACCAATTGATTGTCACCAACGAAGAGCCGCCAGTCTACGCACTAAAACCTCTTGCAGCATCGGTTAGCGTATAGCCCATGCTCGACAAAATTCTCAAAACTCTAGGACCAAAACTGACATCCTGCAAGCCTCGCTAAGTGAGCAACTAATCCAATCTGACACCCATGATAATTCTTGGGGTCATTAGAAAATCACGAGAGTCGATGTACAAATCTTAATCCAAATGAGTAACAGATGAACCATTTTGGAAGTTACGCGGCGTATACAAAACTGCAGCGGAGCCATCAATCAATACACGCTTAGGGAGAGTCAGGGAGTCAAAAATCGATGAGCTTGGAACGTAGTTAAATATAGTTCCACCTGGAGTTCTTGCAAATTGCTGCAACACATTTCTATTGTTCACAAGATCGACTTAGGCATCGTCAAATGAGGTCCATTGGCTCACAGTGACCTCCTGACCAAGTGAACTCTGAGCACTGCCGCCTTGAATCTACGCGAGATAATGATCAAAGATGGTTTGATAGAACGAATTTGAAGACTGAGTATCAGCACTACCAAACTCTTATACAGATATTGCAGTATCCGAGTACAATCTCACATTGATAAGAGAATAAAATCCAAGGCCATGAGTAAACTCGTGGAGAGCAACGTACTCAAAATCATAAGCATTGCGGTCGATGCGGTCGCCATCATCATAAAAATGCCACTTGACATTAAATGAATTGAATGACATTTAAATATCGTACTAACCATATAGTGAAGCATCGGTACTTCTGCGCGGCAGCACTTGACGTACCAGAGCTTGAGGGTACATAGCCTAAGGGACAGGTACTCCAGTCAATTTGAACACCTATGACGGACTTGCAGCTCCGAGCACCTCACCACAATCAGCATCAGCAAAAGGATCCGTGCACAGATTATAGAAGAGCATTTACACTCTGATAGGCACCGCAAATTTGATAGCTTTAGCGACGCGTTCAGCTACAGATTCCAGTGATGTCTCTACCTTATTGCACGTTGACGCGTCGGTTTGGTTCAGATTGCAGCTCACGTCAAAAGACACCATTCCATCAGGACTCGTCGCCGTCAAATTTAACCAATTAGCATCGGGTTTATTGACAGGAGGACTAGCCTACTATCTCTTGGTCAAATGTGGCACAGCAGGATACATCTGCCTCAAAATCGGATCATCGCAGTGAGTATGCTAACATACAATCTCAAAAGACTGTTCAACCGCGATTTCATTACTACTCACCGCCGCACCAGACACCAAAGCAGGAATTTAAGCTACGAAGCCAATGACAATAAATTAAATCATCTTACGAGCGAGAATAATACGATCAAAAGAGCACTATAATGATGTATCAATCCGACTACCAAGTGTTGATAAAATGCAAAATCGTCACAAAACAGGGGTCAGTAAATGCATAATCAATCAATCAACAAGGCATTTGCAACTCCTACGTGTGTGTAAAATTTACCAACCACTTAAATCTATTAAAGCTTCATTTTACTGATCATTCATTTAAAAAGTTCTGAAAATCGAATCATCATATCAGTAATACCAGACCACCGGCAATTGCTGCAACTAAAAGAGAACTGCAGTTCATCATCAGTGTAGATACTTGTCCGGAACTTTCCATTGACTGCTATTTCACAATATCTGCTTACGCGTCAACCAGCTTGTACCCCATACTCTATAGTATAATCTTTATTCTTGGTCCAAAAGGACTCTTAGTCATGTTAAACTAAGCCATTCTCTATTTCAAAGTAACATTCTTATATAGAGTAGGACTTATTAAGAAATCTTGCGTCTATCCGTATTCTGGAATTAAATGCGAGATAGAGCTACCAGATGTCCAAAGTGGCGGAGAATTGAGTATAATGATAGACGGGTCAAGTTTTATGGATTTAGGTAGACTCTTTGCATTTTTTAAAGCAGTGCCTTGAGCGGGATAATTAAATACCGTCTTGATTGATTATGTACCGAACTACTTCAGTTTTTGTAGTCTTTCACTAACTGGCTTATCTTTGTCCACATCAATCCATTAGACAACTTCAACGCTTTTGTTTGCTACTGTTCTATTCATTTCTGATGTAATTTGTGCAACAAAGTAATCAAATATAGTGTACTATAATCCTGACACAGCATGGGTACTAGTAATTGCATTTGGGTCCGCTATACTAGGAACTATAAAAGAGGTGAACCCGAGACCATGTAACAGTTCATGTAAGACAGCACTTTCAAAGTCTTATTGCTCTGGTCCAATGTTATCGCCATCAACGTCAAAATGCCATGAAATATTATTAGTGTTTACGCGTACATTGATGTCATAGTCTTTAGTAACATTACCTTTGACTTCATTAGGCCTTAACTGACGCGCCAGAGATTAAGGATAGGCGGCAGTGGGCAAATCGTCCCCTTTTAGAATGTAATACTGAGATGGAGAAGCATCAGCTAAAGTTACTAACTCTGCGCAGTTTTATTTGTCGCCCGCACTGCACATATTATAGATAACAATCTTGATCTTGAGCTTTTAAGATAGAGCTATGGTAGACGTTATCATACCGCAAACAGCTTTCATGGATACAGCCAGTTTATTGCAACTGGACGCGTCTGTGTCATTCAAATTGCAAGTTAGATCAAAGGAGATAAACTGATCTTCGCTACTGCCAGTCAAATTCATATAAGCATCATTTGATTTCATAATGTTAAACGATTGCGCATCACTTTATCTTTTGAACAGACTAATGCTTGATTTTTAATAGGCTGAGTTGTATAAACGAGACGGATTCACATCACGATCATTGTTGATCATTGCTGAAACAACCGTCAACAATGGCATTAGCTTCCAGTAGGATGCACAGAAATGCATCTTTGAGCGGCAGATTTAGTCTATTCTTATAGCTTTTTAATACTTAAAATATTAAATGCAGATAAGGCCAATGAGCTGAGGTTCAAAAAATATAAATCATGCATCATTCCACGCGTCGCTGCATGTCTCGTAGAAAAACGTGTGAAAAAAGCTTCACGTCACCAAGCGAGAGCCTGTGGTTGACCTTTTAGACCTTTTACCAATCGATAACCAATATAAACTATTGACGCAATATCAGATCTCAGTAATTTGCGCGTGTAAATACTCCTGTGCTAAGATTACTTGAAGTGGCGGTAAAAGTAGGCTTCCATTTTAAGAACTATAAAGATTCTAGAAATAAGGCAAGTCATTTTTTAAAAGAATGTAAAACATTAATCATTCATTAACTTCAATTAAAATAATAATAATAATTAAACCACTGAATGTCGAAGGAAAAAGATTTATCATCCAGCAGAGGAGACATCAGTAAAAACTCCAACAGTTCAGTTCTTGGTCGATTGATTGTTACCACCCTTAGCGATCGTTTCACCCTTCGCAGTGAGAGTATAACCCAGAGTCTTGAAGACTTTCAGCAATTTGGAATCGTAAGGATTCACAGTCTTGTCCAAAGCCTTTCCGGCAGCCAAGTTATTAGTCATCAGGGAATTCTTGTAGGTGTTCGGATCGAAAAAGTTCAGAGACAAGACATTGTCGTATGGGTTAGGATTGTACAGAGCAATCTGAGATCCATCAGAAGTGGTGAAAGTCGCCTTGCTACCACCATTGACCAACGCGTATGCTTGCTTTGCAGCCTCATAACCAGCAGGATCTGGCTTTCCCTACAACCAGTTCTTCATCTTCTAGTAGTAAGATACCAGAGACTGAGCAGGCTGACTTCCCTTCTGCACCTTGATGGACTGATCAAACAGCGAAGGAGGAGTAAACTTGCCAGTGCCGGCAGTTTAAGGGACCAGCACTTGAGTGACATCCTCAGGGACAGGATTAGTAGGAGGATTAATAGTACCATCGTCATTGACGTAGAATCCTCTGCGCTTATCGTTAGTAAACGCGGACCAGATACCCAGACCATTGCTCATAACCTCAGCAACAGCAGATTTCAAATCAACCTGATCCTTTGCAATTGCACCCTCACCTAGATACCACTTTGCATTCTTAGTGTCAAGGAAGATTCTGATATCAGAGGTGGAAGCACCAGCACTTTGCATGTCACTAGCAGACAACACCTGTCTAGCCAGCGACTGAGGATAGTTGATGTCAGTCTTCAGCGATCCCTTAGGGGACTGCAAGACAAATGCAGTATCAGGCTTACCAGCGGCCAGAGTCTTACCAGAGCACGCACCAAGAGTTTTGCAAATATCGCCAATGACGACAGTAGCCGAAATTGGAGCCTTCAAGTCAATCACTTCACTTATAGCGTCGCCAACACCAATCAGAGTCTAACCCATTGCATTACACAGCTTCTCATCAGCGTTGTAGTTGGTGTTGCACAGAATTTAAAACTGCACCTTACCATCATTGTTAGAGCAAGCAATATTAGCAATGTTTGGGTTAGAGAAGAGACCAGGTGGCACGGTAGAGCACTTGCCAGCAGCAGCGTCAACACCGCGTTTAGCGATGGACATGGAGTAGGCGACCGAAGCGATGACTGAGACGATATAGACCAATTTGACCATTTCTATTAATTCTATCTATGAATTCTAAAGCTAGTTTTTTAAAGATTAAGAGCTAAAATTTAATTTGTAATAATTAGAAAGAGAAGAGGGGAGTGAACCTAATCGATGGCTAATAGTGACACCAATTGCAGTCACATCCATCCACACGACGTTTCATCGGAGCCGTCTTTGATCAATCAGAAATGCCCATCTGATCACTGGAGTTACATCAAATGGCGAGTGATCATCACGGTTACTTGGCTTTATCCTTCAGTCTGTATCATTCGCGTACAGTGAAAAGTAACGAACATTATGGAATTCTACGCTTAATCAATTAACAGTGAGGTAACATTAGTGACACTAGCTATAGGATTAAACTAAACAACGGCAACGTGTTCATAATCAAGTCCGTATTAAAAGTAATACACATTATTCCAAAGCTTATCATCACTCAGTAGTCCTGATTAGGCGACGACCACCAGCTGGGCCGGCCACTTTCTTGATGAATCCATTCTGGGAAGGTGATGGATTTTACCGGCCATTATCGACAGTCTTCAATCCCAATTCAATCATCAGGTTATCTTCGCTCAAGTCCTTCTCATCAACAATCTCAATCTTGCGCTAAACTTCAATACCAGCAGAAGCAATGTGTGACATCAACGCGCCTTTACAACTTGAATAAACCATCTTCAGCTTCACTGAACTAACTCCAGGGCAATAATAGACAAATCCTACACACAATCATATGATCTTTATGTATAAATCACGGACCAAGCTTACCGTTGATGTTTTAGTATTAGAATAGACTGTAGCAAGGATGCTTCAGCTTGATCAGTTCATCATGAATCGCAGTCAGTGAATTCGCACTTGAGCTCTTGAGTACTTCAATAGTTTCATTGTCAATATGAAAGATGATGAATGACGAACTTTGACCTTGAAATGCAGCCATCGCATCCTCAGACTTCTTACTTAATGGAAAAGATATTCCAGATACGTGACTCTTCTTAGATGATGCACTGATATCAGCACCAGTTTCGGATATCTTCACTTGCTGTAACTCCAGCTCGCGGGTAGTTAAAGGCGCAGAAGATTATTGATGAGTCTGGTGCTTGCGATACCCTTCAGCGCTAAAGTCTTGCACGGACGTCCCATAGACAGAGTCAACGAATAGAGAGTCACCCAACTCTTTCAGAAGAGTAGCTTTAGTGGACTACATATTGATTGCCATGATAGACAAACATGCATATTTATAGTACAATAGAATTGGGTAAAAACTTACAGCATACAACATCTTGTCTCGAACTTTAGCATTGTCTGGAACGTGACACAAGAGTATAAAATTACCATCATCTTTCTTGTAGACGATATAACTAGGTGTGTCATTCTGCAGCAGTTTGGTTGCAACAGAAAAGTCATCCTACCAAGTCAACTTCGTCTACTCCACACTGGCAACTGTAAGAGTCTCCTCACTGATGACAATCCTCATCAAACGCTACGAGTCATTAGATGACAGCTCCTTGAATTTACTGACAACCGAAGGTGAAACTACACTTCATTTTATAAAGGGAATCAATAAATATATTATTTGTCAAAGTTGAATAATGCGATACGTACCTGAAATTCCGGATTAATGAGACATGAATTAGTGGTGCTTCAACTAAGCTGTATGATGTGACGAGTACTGTAAATACAATCAATATAATTAAGTGTTGTGTGTAAGTAGGTACAGAGAAAACAGTTTCAGGACAACTGAACAACAACAACGACCAACGCCAGATTTAACGGCGCACGCGTGTCGATCAGTGTTAATAAGAGTGAAACAATACAATACTGAAATCTATTTATTTTTAAAGACTTTGAAAGAGTGCGAAATCTAATTAACTGTAGATTATCGTGATAATAGCTTTCAGATGTTTCTCAGATCACACACACAAATAGAATTAGCGTCTTGTGACCATTGATCAAGCGAATCGGATTTCGTGTAACGTTGCAGCGATTGACCTAAATCCGCTCGCGATCACTCGCAGCGCACGCTCAGTGAAGAAAGAAGAAGTACAAGTGCGTGAATGATAAGTGATCGAGCGCGCCTTTAGAAACATTTCTCCGCGCTTAAAAGAATTGAAAAAAGAGACAAGCTCTGTAACAGCACGCCATTCTATCAAGAAATCTTAATCTCTAGTTTACTCTCTTCCTAAATACTCTTGGAATTATTGCTGCATTGCATCTTTATATCTATTTTATTCGATAATACTGTGTTTTGAAGACTTTGTGGCTTCTATTTTGTAAATTTGGCTTTAAATAATAACTGAATTATTGACTGAAGAGTTAACAGACAGAATACGAGTATGAATAAAAGCACTGCGAAAACAAATTCTGCTACTGCGGATGTAAGACTTTGTGAATAGACAGTTTTAAAAGATAATAATATTAATGATGATGATGATGTCTAGACTTGCGTTGTATATGTAGTAGGAATCTCAGAATGTATTATCAACTCTCCATTTGGCTACACCGTCCGCGGTTACCGTTCATGCAGATGATAATGAGGAGGATTAAGAGCATTTGGTGGAGGCGTCTGATCCTACTGGCAGATTCGAAAGATATAAAAAGTGTCTTGGTGTTGGAGCTTACAAGAAAGTGTTTAAAGGCTTTGATACTGACGAAGGTGTGGAGATTGCATGGAATGAGCTTCGGCTTGAGCATCTACAAAAGAAGGTGGGACTTTATTTATTTACTCATTTACCATTTGATACCATAATTATATGTGTTATTCTATTTGTAGGATTTGGATAAAATTATGAGCGAAGTGCGGATATTGTAGAATCTACGCCATGAGTCTATTATAACTCTGTTCCACTCATGGACGGATGGTAAACAGGTGTATTTTATCACTGAGCTCATGACTTCTGGCACGCTGAAGACGTACATCAAGAAGACCAAGACGATAAAGCCAAAGATTATAAAGAGTTGGTGTCGATAGATTCTAAAGGGACTTAACTATCTTCACACACGCTCACCGCCGATAATACATCGTGATCTCAAGTGTGATAATGTGTTTATTAATGGTAATAATGGTCAGGCAAAGATTGGAGATCTCGGTTTGGCTACTGTGAAGGATGCTCGTTACGTTAGCTCTGTCCTGGGTACGCCCGAGTTTATGGCTCCAGAGCTGTATGATGAGAGGTATGACGAGAAAGTGGATGTCTACGCCTTTGGAATGTGTATGATTGAGATGGTTACCAAAGAGTATCCATATGCTGAGTGCACTAATCAGGCTCAGATTTACAAAAAGGTCACGTCTGGTGTTAAACCAGCTGCTCTGGAGAAGGTGACTGATCCTGAAGTGAAGGAGTTTATTGAGCTGTGTCTGTAATATGATCCTCAGCAGAGACCATCGTCTGGTGAATTGCTTGAGCATTAATTTCTGAAAGATTCTGCTGCGGCTGCTCAGGTGAATGAAGTGCTTTCCCCTGCTCTTACAGTATCAGCCTCTGCCAACCAGTCTCCATCTATTCCTGCATAGAGTCCTCTGATATCACGGCCTTAATAGCCTGCTTAATCGAGCAATGTTGGAAAGCAGAGAAAGTCTTGGTTGATACATTCAATAATCAACGTGGAAGTGCTGAGCGTAAAGATGCCTGTGATAGAACTTCGGATGGCGTGTATAGCTCCAAATAGTCAGAGCATTGACATGGCCAAGGATAGTACAACTGCTTCTCAGTCTTCTAGATCATCTGGTCAGTAGTCAATCACCTACCAGAAACAGGAAGTCAAGTTTCCGTATGATGTTACTGTGGATACGTGCGAGGCTGTGGTATCGGAGATGGTAAAAGAAGGTGTCTTGGATGAGGATGACCGGGATTTGGCCTGTTTGCGTATGCATCAAGTGGTGGATCCTATTATTTAAAATTTTGTCAATCATAGCAATGGTGGTGAATTTGCAATATCTAGGCCTAGAAGTTGCAGTGTTGGTGTCATTGAAAAGTAATTGTCGCGAAAGTTGAGCGTGGAGACTTCCCTGAATGCTAATAGTAGTCGGATGCAGTAAGATTCTTCAGCTGTGTTCTCTCCTACGTAGCGGATGAGAAGTAAAAGCTCTCCGTCTGCCACTCGCGCTCGAATGGACAACTTTAGGAAGCTGCAGGCATTGTAGCCAATTCTGTCTCCTGTAAAAGGTGACAATGAAGATTCTCCTACGCGCGATGTTGCCGATGCCGGTGTGAATGATAACAATGATGCACTGCCACCTGTTGGTACTCCGACGAACAAGAACAATAACAATTACGAGAATTCTGATGCATACAAACGGCGATAAGCTGCGGACATGGCTGATCAGAGAAGACATTCCTTTCTGGCTACCATGTCTACTTCAGTTCAGAAGAAGCCGCCGTTGAATATGCAAAACTCCCAACCTACATTGTCCGAATACCACAAGGCTATGAATAAAAAGACTGATGAGATCATTCAAGGTGTGTATATAAGCAAGTATCGTCGTGCTCCTTCAATAGCGTCACCGTCTGTGCTCACTCCGTAGTCTTCTAATGAAGCGCCTACTGCGTATCAAAGTCCATATTTGCCGCATTTATCACAAGAGTCCAATCAGTAGACAATCTAGGCTTATAAAAATGATAATCTAGCTCAGCCCTTGAATGCAGTTAAAGAGTCCACATCCTAGGCTCACCCCGTCGTATAGGATCCTCGATAGCCGGTGCCTCAGCATACACTGCTGGTGGCTAATGATATCCAATCGCCCGTCAGCCTGCCTCAGAGTTTATCTGAAGTGCAACTTTCATCAAAGACTGGTTCATCCAATGCCAAAGCGCCATTAACTTAATTACCTGATAATGCAGTTTAAAAGATTGCCGCTTTACAACAAGCTGCTCTGACACAGTTCGACCTTGAAAAGAACTCTCTTCTGCAGCCTCTGAGTAAGAGTGGTTCTATATCTGATGTGGATGCTCATTTAAATCTCTCGGCGATGGGTGGTGGTATTTAAGATCCAGTAGATAGATCAGCAAGTAGCGTTCAGAGAAGCAGATCCAGTAGCCGTGGTCACCATCGGAATATATCTATAGCTATCGGGTCCAATGAGCAGATGCTGGCGTAACTATAACAAGATTTTGATACTCCGGTGCCAAGTAGTTAGCATGTGATGGTCAAGGAGGCTGTCGAGGAATTTGATGGCAATTAACAAGATTGATAAAACGTTTAGTGATGATGCTTGTGGAATGATTACCTACTAAAGTTCATACTAGGTATACTTTGGAATAGTTTATGAGTGTATATTGATCCTCAATATCACAAAGACAGAATGAAAACTAATAATAATAAAAGCTAAATTTATAGAATTGTCCGGGTCTATTTCCAGTACATTATTTCAACAACATCCCGTCACAATCCAGCAAAGTATTATATATATAGTTTTAAACGCAGTATATATAAAAGAAAGCAGAGAGTAGTGCCGTCAAATCAAAGTATCAAGCATTTCTTCGACTTCTTCTATTACGGTGGATCCAGAGCCGCAATGATAGCCTCATCAAACACATTCTTCAGTCCCTTCTGGGTCAGGGCAGAACACTCCACATACTTGACGGCGCCCAGTTCCTTTGCCAGCTTCTCTCCCATCTCAATAGACACCGGCTTCGACTTATTTCTGGCCAACTTCTCCACAGTACCAGCATCGTCCCGCAAATCGACCTGAGTACCAACGATCAGACAAGGTACTCCTGGGCAGTGGTGATGAACCTCAGGGAACCACTTCTCTTTTACGTTCTCATAAGATGCTGGTCCGACGACACTGAAGCACACCAGAAAGACATCAGTCTGTGGGTAAGACAGCGGACGCAGACGGTCATAATCTTCTTGACCAGCTGTATCGAATAATCCCAAAGTATATGGTTCATCACCGATCATAACAGTGACTGCATAATTGTCAAAAACCTACACTCATTATAGTCATTCGATCAAATCAGGGTCATTATTATAGCACATAGGCGGGTGTAATCAATCTTACGGTAGGCACATATTCTGAGGGAAACTTATTGGTTGTATAGGATATCAATAGACAAGTCTACAATCACACACACACACACATAAATTATGGATGTATATCAAAATTAAAAAAGTCATAACGATTGAATAGCATTACCTTTCCGACTGCACCATCTCCAACAACCACACACTTTATCGTCTGCATTTTATTATTATAATCTGTACTTATAAGAGGGGAGGAGATGTTGTAAATAAATTCAATGTATTCTAAAGACTATATCCACCAAGTACAAGTAATCAGCGAAATTGAATGATAATATTGAACACAGCAAGGATTAAGGGAAGTAATAAGTTAATTTCCGCCGCAGAAAGATAACAAGAACAACAATCACTTATGAATGAACAAAAATCAATCAGAGAGAAAGAGACACTCTCGCTCGGGTGGGTAACAACGAACGAACGAACGATAACGACGACGAAGTGATTTCTCTTGTGGTGAGATGGTCACCGCCCTTGATTTGTTGTTGTTTTTTTCTGTTCTGTTCTGTTGGTTGTCTTGATCGTCGTCGTTGCCGCAAATAGGGAAATTCAAGGGAGCGACAAGCGGCAGAATAAACGGGGCGATTTGACGGCGCCGTTTTTTAGATTCGAATTAGAAACTGGTGATCAGTTCCGTTGGCATCATCATTAGAGGATCAAATTAGTGAAAAAGTTTTTGAATGGAGAGAAAATACTATACTGACCAAAAAAGCCTGAAAATAGAATATCAGTGATTATCAGTTGTTTCAGCCATTTACAGGATATGCGGCGCGTGAAGTGCGAAATCGATTCAACCAAATAGTTGTTTCAGAATCGCAATAGTCTCTTGAGGATTCTTCACAGCGTGTCCAGTCACCAGCGGATGATGATAGATTTCAAAGTCATTTCCTCCCTACATAAAAATGTATTTATTATGAGTTTCTTCGAGACACAATAATCTATCTACCTTTTGAGTCTTGTCACCAAAGAAATGGATAGTTTTAAATCTCTCCTACTGAATATGGCGCAGGCAATAAGTCTTATCCCATCCAGTGGGAAAGACATCAAAAGAGATTTAACCACCAATAGAATAAGTCAGACCATAATCAGGAAAGTTCTTCTTCAACTCCTCCACCATTTTTGGTCTGATGTTATTGGCCAAGTCGTACTTTTCAAACTCGACGCGCTCGGACTGACTGCAATTACGACCAATAGGCGACACGTTGATCATACCATTACGGAATTCAACAAACGTTCCTCTACACATTACACCATAACACGTCTAGACATGAGAGTACAAAACAATAAGTCATAAAAGATTATACCTTTTGATAGGAATGTCCAAGTTGGCAATGTATGACAGGATGAAATTGACCAATTTCTTGTACTTGGCCTCACCGAGCCATTCAATGAATGATGTTGCAGAGATTGGCTAGCCATCACGGAATGCCTAAAGTCCATTCTCAGCGAACGCGTAGTCGAAGCAGGCAATTCCGACTTCACCCAATTGCTCCTTCTACTTGACCAGGTCACTGCCTCCGACAAATCCAATCACAACCTTCTTCTTGAGCGACTGCAGAGTGTCCAGCATATCCTGGGTAATCTTTTGTCTCGCCGGAGTCAGCGTTCCATCAACATCAAAAAGCACCAAAGTGTCTGGTTATGCTCTATCTTTCCAACTCATCTCTTTCTCAAATAAAATATAATTCTAGTGGTAAAAGTACGGTAAAATTGTGAAAGAATCAATGCGACAAGATTGGCTAAGCTCCGACAGTGGGCAATTGAGGAAGGAGGCTTGACACGCGTGCAAATGCGAAAGTGGTTTCCTGTTTATAACAAAAGAGAAAGCATTCAATATACTTATAACTAGAGAATGGTTTCAATATCACTCGTCTTTCTTGATATTCTTTGTGTTTAAGGGCGAGGATTTCTATTTCTTTGATGGTGAGGCAAAGTAATCAGTGATTCTCTTATCGCGTCGCTTTACGGGAGAACTCGTTCTGGAGTAGTCAAAAGAGTCATCATAAGATTAGATGCACAGAGGAGAATCATTGCCCACTTTACCAACAAATGGCGAAACTTTGGTTCTCAACAGCGTCAGTCTTCCCTCTGACGGCTTCTTGTCAAGATCCGATCCTTCTTATTCTGCTTTAACAGGTGACGAATCTTCCGTTATAATGCTGAGGTGTACTTTCATTATTTGATCAATCTACTTCACGCTCTCCCAGTCTTCATGTAACCACATCTTGATCATTTGAGTATTGCATAAAATTATGGGAATTCTATCGTGTAATTCATTGATAAGCTGTAAATTATGACCAGATTATTTCGTATCTAATGAATCTGTTGTAATTATAGTGTAGTGGTCATCACTATCATACATTGCAGCCAGTAAAACAACACCATCAACCTCAGTGTTCTAATCAATTGTAGTCTTGGGCGCATGAAAGTAATACGGTTGTTTACCCTGCCACTCATAGAATCCATTGCAGACAACTACGCATCGCTAATGCCTCATCTTTATGTATTTCTAGTTTGTGCCAGCCACGATACTATCAAATCTACTATTCACAATGTTCCTGCCTTTAAACAGTTCCATTCCCCAGTGCATAAATTCCAAGTCATAGCCATCAGAATTACATGCTCTTATCACGGGCTAATATCTAGTTGGCGCGACGTTGTAAGACTCTCTATACTTGCTCTAATTACCACTTTCATTGTCATTATTTGATACTTCTTTGTTTCTGATGTTATTGTTATTATTTCGAGCATTTAAACGTTAATTCAATACTCTATCCAGATCTTACAGTCGCAAAAACATCGCCGTCCTCCCACACATTATAAAGCAGCAGATTTCTAGTCAAGCTTTACTTAAAGGCTAATTTCTATATTCAAATATGAAAAATGATTATATACTGTATGAAAAACCAGTGAGCAGATCATTCATTGCGTGGAAACAAAACAAAGTCGCGTACAATTGCGTTTTCAAAGGCAATCTCTCTCCTTTCTCTTTATCTTTCGTCTAAACTGAGCTCGCGTTCACTGCCTTTCTTAGTTGAGCTACTGCTTTGTTCCGTTTTAGTCAAATTCAGTAACGAGTTAACGCGAGTGCTTATTACCATTTATAGTCACTCATAGAAGCTTTTACTTCTGAGTTGAAGCGGAGAATAAAATGTTTATAAAACCGACTGTGATTACGGATACATCTAGATGGATTGATTAGGCATCGAATCACTATTTTGCATTACAGGAATAGAGCAAGTATTAGTTCAAGTCTCCATTGACACAGCGCAAGAGGAAAGTTATTGCAGAGTACAAGTACCGTATAAAGATGACCCTACACTTGGTAGCTGGAGAAGATGGATCTGATGCAGGTATTCTGGAGTAGGTGATCGCTGTTGCTGATAGTATGAAGGAAATTCATACAGACTGGCAGTGGGTTGAGTAGCAGGCTTTCCCCGCCATTGCCACTATGGAAGATGATGACTAGATTAATAGGTATTTGTAGTAAACGCTTGACCAAAAGTCCACTGTCCAGGTACTGGAGTACTCCAACTCTTCAGTGGTCATGGATGAGCAGAAGGCTCTAGCTGAGATGGAGATTCAAGTGCAGTAGATGTTTCAACTTCCCGATACTTTATTATACAGCTTTAAAGGATTATTTTGGTATGCCGATTCTGATTATGAAAAGGGATATATTAATTTGATGTCTGATCATCTGACTTTTCATTAATATGATGCTTATTTCAATGATGTGTTGCAGAAATTTAATGTCGCCATCCCGTACAAGGATGTATGCAAGATTGAGTTGAGTCCTGCCATTTCAGTCACTACACCTGAATGTCTTAAAGTGTCTACTAATTATAAGTCTTATACGTTCGCGTCTAGATAGCGGAATGGATTGCATTAGAAGTTGCTGGCACTCGTCGATGCAGCCATGAAGAGTATAATAGATGGTGATACGTCTGCAAGTAGTGCATAAAAGCCTCGATCCATGAGTCGTCAATTGTCTTCACTCTCTGTTGGTAATTCATCTTCTGCGCGGAGTTCTTAATCAAAATCTATGCCGCTTTAATCGTAGTAGTAATAGACTTTTTAACTCTAGCCTCCACCTACTCAAATGCACAAGGATGTTGTTAATGAGTTGAATGATGAGAAGCGAAATGCTTTCATGCGGCTGTATTTACGCCTGCCTGAATCTTAATCTATCAAGGAACTGCATGGTTGTCAGATGTAAGTATCCAAGGCGGGTGTTTATGAGAATGGATTCCTACTTCTTACTGATGATTTCTTGTGCTTTATCTCTGGCTCCTAGTAGAGCTATTATTCACAATATATCGATCCGTTCCTCTCTCAGTTTACGCCTGCTCTGTCTCAAGTAACTTGTCAAGTTACAGTTCCGATTATTGAAATCTCGAGCATTAAGTAGGAAAATCAGTTATTGTCTCTTATATCTTCGAGTCAACTCAAGTTGAGAGTAAGATCTGGGCTGGAGTTTAAGTTTTATGGGTTGAAGTTCTAGAAAGCTATTTATGAGTATCTTTTATAAAAGTTGAGGCATGTCACTTATCCCGCTCTATCACCGGTGAAATAATCTGTAATGTCTGCTGTTGATTAGGTGCCACCAAGGACATCCTCATAATAAACATCTGTCGACCGATTCAATTTGCTCAAAGCACCATTCGATGGTCCCTTGAGATTGATATACCCCACATCTCCACTACTTAAGTATAGCTCTTCAGAAGTTGGATTATTGGAAGAATTGTGGGTGGATTTCATGGCCAGTCATGGGCGAGATTAGTGTATGATTAAAGATAAGTAGTTGAGTGATCTGGTAAAGAGAGGAATCCCTGATGATTTTAGAGGTGAGATTTGGATGCTGTTAAGTGGAGCTTGTTATGACTAGGGGCCTCAGGATTAATATGATCAACTGCTTAGTGATGCTCATAGACGCGTTATAAGTGGCGAGAAGCTCAGTGTTTTTGAAGAGATTGAAAAGGATCTACATAGATCTCTGCCTGAACATCCTGCCTACTAGTCTGATGGTATTGATGCTTTGAGGCGCGTTCTGGTAGCTTACAGTCAGCGTAATCCTACTATTGGCTATGCATAGGCTATGAATATTATTGCGTCTGTATTCCTTTTACATCTGCCGGAAAGAGATGCTTTTGGGTTGCTGTGTACGTTATGTGAACGTCTACTCCCTGACCATTATACCAGAGCATTGGTCGGTGCGGTGATTGATCAGAGTTGCTTTGAAGAGTTGGTGGCTCTGCAGTTTCCTGCTGTAGATACTCATTTAAAGCGGGTTAATATCTCTCTGTCTATGCTGAGTGTGCCTTGGTTCATTTGTCTATTCATAAACACTCTTCCCTTGCCGATAGCATTGAGAGCTTTGGATTTGTTCTTCCACCGCGGCTCCACCTTTCTCTTCCAGCTGGCTCTTGCCATCGTCAAGTTGAATGAAGGCATCTTTACACGCAAGAATGGGGAGGATATGATCTTACCATCGATAAAAGAGTACTTTCTGCGGCTGGAAATGAATGCCTCTGCTGTCGAAGAGTTATTTACCACGGCGGAGACGTTTAATGTCAGCAATGCTCAGCTTGATGCACTCCGACGGAAGCATCGTTTACTAGTGGTAAACAATATTAAAGGAAAGTATCTTTAAGCGCAATGTTTCAATATATACAATCATAACTTACTTTTGGTTCAAATAATGTCCATTTATGAGACCATTTCTCCAATTGCCAAGGATCCAGTAAGACCAGGCGACTCGATACCTATCAAGTTTACAAATCCTGGGAACCCACTATCAGTTTCATGTTCAACTATAAAATCCCGTATCTATGGATTGTCTTAAGATGATAACTTTGCCCTACATATTATATAGATTATATTGGTTGAATCTTTACATGAAGGAGACTACACATTTACCTTATGGAAGCGTAATCGACAGCCATCCGATCAAAATCCGTGTCATCAACTTTAAGATACCGTTAGATAGCGTTGAAGAACTTTTATCGTCGATGCAACTCTTCAGGTCCATCTTCTGCTATGCTGTAGTCTGATAGTCGTTCTACACGTTCCGCCTCATTTCCAAAAGGCATCCACTCGGCATCTGGTCCTAATCTTAATCGCCCAGTGAGATCTACCGTGCAATGAATACCCAAACCGGTCAGATTGCTGAGCGGAATTGGATAAATTAGTCGATCCACGCGCAGATTACCATTTGAATCCTTATTCGGTAATGTATAGTAATGGCCTTTATTGGGATATATCTTATACGATGACAAACTTTGCTTTTAATAACTACCAGTTTCAGGTGAATTAGCGCCGAGCAACTGAGCAACCTGATCCGACCAAAGGCCAGCAGCATTTATCACAGCTTTGGATTCCAATTGAACGCGGTAACTACTTTAATCAGTTATACGCCCACTCTTGGAACGAGGCGGTGTACATTCAACCTCAACTCGGTATTTACTCTCTGCTCCGTCAAACTATATAGATTCCACCCTGGTTCGCAGCGAAAGATGAACATTCGAGTGTTAAAGAACCAATCCCTCAAGAGCTGACAAAAACTAATGAGAGTCGAGTATTCCACTCTTTGACGATTCCAATACTTGGGTGTGTTGGTTAATTCTGAGTGATCTACTACACTTGTCAAGAAGTTCCGATCGCGGCAGGAAGCGCAGAGGTACGTCTAAATCTTTACACTTCTCATAAAGACTATGCAACTTGTCACATTCATCCGCATTTGTGGCCACGATCCATTTACCGCACTATTAATGATCTATGCGGTAAGTGTTACAGAACTGATAAAGCAAATCACGACCACGGATGCAAAGCTAAGTTTTCAATGAATCATTAGGATAGTATATACCAGCATGAATAACCTCACTATTTCGTGACGTTTACTCTTCACCCCAGTACTGGTTCTTGTCTACGAGGAGGAGCGATAGATTTGGCCGTCGCTTCAGCAGTTGATATGCACAGCTAAAGCCAATGATGCCGCCGCCAATCACAAGACAATCCACCTTCACACTTTTACTATTACTGATTTGTTTCGCCAACTACTACATACATCAAATATTCTATATATTTGATCGCGTTCTTGTTTTATCTGAAAATGGGAGTGATAAAAAAAAGATTATAACAGATAAACACATGAATCAAATTAAAAAAGTTTAGGTACATTATAACAATCACTCATCATCAAAATCGTACTTCTACCTTTAAACAGCCCAACGCTAACTTGAATCTTCACTCTCAGATGGCGCAATATTTCGCTGCATAAAAGCAGTTTATCCAAATGAGGGACCAGACAAAATGACAGGTCTAAGATATTCATAGCGGACAGGTATAGAAGAATCCTGGCTGCCGTCAAACTCATGATAAGCGTGGTAATCAGACAAAGATCTATTTAATCCGTCGCGGCCCTTTTACTTCACCTGCTTGTAATTGATATCACTACCAGCGCTACGATAGCTTCTAAATACCAGATTAACAATAACAAAAACGCCAATAATCAGTAACGTTTTAAAGCTAAGAGACTAAATGAATGTCTCTATCACGTCCGCCACGAGTAAACTCCATATCCGCATACTGCCATATTCATGAGGCGCATTCATACAATCCAACCACTCAGTACAAAGCGTCTAGAGAGCCGGAACGCGGGTAGATGGATGACATTTATTATCTTCATAATGCTGCGTACACTTTAAAATACTCTCTGAATGCCGTCGCTGCATACTCTGAGCCTTCATATTAAAATCGGAGTATATAGAATACAGGCTATACAGAACCACCACTATGAACAAAATATACAAGAATAGATTGTACCCAGCCATCACCCATTTTTATATAATGCCCGGCATAAGATCCAACACAAGATACTTGAATTAGCCATCATTAGCACCATGATTGCTCTATCTCTATTACCGATGGTCACCATTAGTCATGAACTTTGACACTTGTTATTATTCTACCAGCGATGATTTATCATCTTTCGCGTCATTGCTGACTGCCTTTGAATAATTCTCTTTATCTTGTTCTGAATGCTCATAGTTATGAATTTATTAGCTAGAAGTAAAGCATTCATTAGAACTACTGTCAATGTCCATATCTGTCTGGTGTGTATCCTCCATAACGTTGCTCTCAGGTTCAGCAGGTTCGGCAATCTCATCATCAAATATGGATCGCTGCTTTACTTGATACTCAAAATCCATAGGTGCATAATCCATTCTTTATTATCGCTTATTATTATACATCACCATACTAACAATTTTGTTTCTCGGTTTAATATATCAATTCAATCTAATATAATAATTAGAAAGAGACTCAGAGGACAGATAGTAAACCCACTGGAATTTCCGTTTCTCGAAACGGCGAAAAAAACGAACAATCGCAATTCGGGTCTCACAGACCCGGATGTTTTAGCCAGTTACTCCCGTTCGGGTCTGTGAGACCCGGATATGAAAAAACGCTCAAGTCAACGTATAGAATCATAGTTGCCATTTATAATTTACGCTGTGTATGTAATTAAGTACGCTGGATTTGAAGCTCTTTTCCGATCCTATGTAGTGAGTCTATTTGATCAGTTAAATGACTATACTTCACGCCATATATATCACGCGTACGCAGGTGGAGGGAGTGAGCCTTTCTTTCCGCATCAGAGCCATTCGAACCTTTAGAAGATGTTAATTTATTGTAATGTAGAATTTCTTATGATAATAAGCATACCGAGCATTAATTATAGGGAGAAAGATATTTCTTTCTGGAATCAATCAAGTAAAAGAAACTGAAACGAACTTTTAAAATTAGATGACAGTTCCAAAGATGAATCTAGTAATCCCTGACGAATAAGAAATTAGATTGATTATAAATGCACATATTTAAGTTTTGAATGATAATACATGATAGTTGATTGATAAATCAGTTGTCTATCAATAAAGCAATTTTTATAATAAGACATCCAGAAAAAAGGCAATGATTATATAGACAACTTGATTAATATATTCACCAAAATTGTCTAATAATTTCAGCAAGAGACGAGCCAACTACAATGATCAGTAGAAAGTAGACGATATACTTGGCATTTCCAGTCAGAGCTCCAGCTTCTTCTTTCTTCTACATATAAATACACATAACAATTAAAATCAAGTTCAAAACCGGTTGATAGATATTAATTTACCAATCTATTAGTAGCTGAGCCTCTCTTGTTGATATTCTTTTAGAATGTCTAGTTTTTTATTCTCTAAGTAGGAGTAGTTGGCATTTTTTTCCAAGTAATCTCTATTTATTAGGTCTTTATACTATTAAGAACTCACTAACTAATTAAATAACTAAAAGTGTAAAATGGTTGAAGAAAGAAGGATGAAAACTAGATGGGCGACTGTAAAGCAGCAAGTAGAGTCGCCTCTTCAGAAAATCTCAACAATCGTAGTAAATATTTGTAAAAATAATTATGACATTAAAAGTTAATCTTGAATTGTTAAAGTCATTAAAATAAAAACTGTAGTTGCGAAATTCTATCAATATCACACTTAATGATTTGGAATGCCTAGTGGGTTCAAGCGCTATGAGTGGTAATGCGACGCGTGATGTATCTCTGCAATACGACAACGGTGGTGATGGCTAGTAACGAAATCCTTTTCTCTCGGGGAATGTAAACTGGTGTCGGAGTCATATACAGCCACCGCTGATATCAGAGTAATTGTCCAGGCATTTGTAGGAGAATATTAAACGAATATCATCCACCTTTGATATGACTTCAACGGCAGCATCTTCGCATGGACGCGACCTCTTGATCAATTCACTATTAACAGAAGCGTGTCTTCCCTTGAAAGACAATATTGACTCTAGAATTAGCTATGCTGCCTAAAAGTAACTGGATCTATATCGCGTCGGTATTCAGTAGACTGTTCATCACGACTTTGTGGTAAAGCAAAAGTAGTTTTAATAGTAGAATGTTGAATATAATGACCGATACAGGTTTCAATGTGATTATATGGTCAGTCCTCAAATGGAAGTGAAGGAATTATCCAAGTAGTATCGCCCATAGCCCTTGAATGCGTTACTCGTGCAATACAAGCAAGCGTAATAGTAGTAGTAGTAGTACAAGAATGATATTAAAACTGATGGTCCTGATTTATAACGCGCCACTTGTTTAATTGAAAAGGTTGCCGATCTGCCCTCTAGTGCCGACTTTGATTTGGCTAGAGATTACATCCACTCCACGGCTATGTATTATCGATTGATACATGGACGCTCAATGCCGCTTAATATCATTTTCACCGATGGATTTGGATGGTAATTTATCAGAGTGTACTTGAAAAAGTATGCCGCTAACAAGTTGTCTATATCTAGTGAGGACATTGCGAGGTATTTAGTGTATCTTCAGAATGCTAGCAACGTGCCTAAAGATGAAATGTTGTAATCCATCATAGACAATACCTAGAATAATCACTATCAGTAGAATAATTAGCTGTACAAATCACTTCTTGCCGATAGAAAAAAATAGAAAGTGAATGCATATTACACGCTTAGGCTTGCTGGTGGTGTTGAAGACATGATAGCGTTCAGTTCTCCCGTGTACAATATACTCCATGATGAAACGAATCTAGTGGTTCACACTCTAAGATTCTGGCTCAAAGGAATGATTCCCATCAATTAATACTTTGAAGTCTATAATTGAATTATATACTCTCCGAATGCTCAACACGCGATAATACTCTATAAAATAATGATGAATGTACTACTGTATGAACCTGTTGTTTCTTCTTGTAGATGTATCTCTTCCTTGTTGTTTAGCATTTACGCTGACTCGAAACGCGCTTAATCTTTATTCGTGTCGGTTTCGGTTCCTTGATTGATCGCACAAGCGAACGCGCATTTTTCTCAGCGTTCAACGAGGAATATTGTACTTGATAGAGTATTGTAGCTACCACATCAGATTAGTACAATAGTAATAATAAACATAACCAACACAGGATGAATCAGGATAAATTAAAGGAATTGTAATCACAAGTACGTATCGGTGGAAAGGGAACTCCGCGACGTAAGATGAAGAAGAGCACCAAGGCTACCAGTGTCGCCGGTGGAAACTCTGCCTCGGTGGCTGTTCAATAGTCTGCAGCAGGCGCGTTCACTGAGGATAGACGTATTCCTACCGCGCTGAAGAAGTTCCCAATCCAGGGTATTCCGATGATTGAGGAGGTGAACATGTTCAAGTCTGATGGAAAGATTATTCACATGAAGGCACCAAAGGTTGTCGCGTGTGTGCAGGGAAATATGTTTGCCATCAGCGGTAATGCTGCAGAGAAGGAGTTGCAGGATCTGATGCCTGGCATTCTGACTCAGATGGGACAGGAGAATTTGAATTAGTTGAAGCAGTTGGCTGAGTAGTATCAGAAGATGGCTGCTGCTCAGCAGAGTGAAGGCGGTGCTGCTGCTGGTGACGACGCTGCTCCAGAACTGGTCGATTTCGAGAAGGTTTCCGAAAATGTTGATTGAATACCTCATAATTATTATATCTTTGTCGACGCGTAAAGTTATGTCCATTTTATCTTGTCAAATTGTCGTATATTGAATTTTTTTAGTTCTGATTGATTCCGTAATAGTCCCTTCGAGTGGAATCGTAAAGAGGGACCACCCAACAACTATATCATCATCGATCTTTACTCAGATAAATGTCATAAAACTAAAAGCAATCAGTAAGATTAAAGATAAAGATGACCATAATTATAGTAAAGTTCAAAATTGTATCACTACTTTGGGCGACCATCAGCATCGATAAAGTCCAGTCCTTGCAAGATTTCGCGGGTGCTCTTCTCCAGATTCAGAGTATAAAAGTGGAAAGCACGTACTCCACCCTCCTTCTGCAGGCGCTGACACATCTAGACGGCAAGCTGAACGCCATACGACTTGACAGCATCGTCATCATCCTTAATCTTGTCCAGTGCCATGAATATAGCCTTAGGAACGATAGTCTTACAAAGAGTAGTCATACGAATGAAGCCATTGTAATTCTAAATAGGCATAATACCAGGAAGAATAGGAACATTGATGCCAATCTCACGACATTTCTGCATCCAGGCCAGGTACAGATCAACATCGTAAAACAACTGGGTGACGATATAGTCTGCACCAGCGTCAACTTTCTCCTTCAAGTACTTCAGATCCTATTCCTTGTCCGGATTATCGATATGTCCTTCAGGGTAGCCAGCGACAGAGATGCAAAAGTAATCACCATACTGCTCCTTGATGTATCTCACCAGGTCAATGGCATTACTGAATCCATTCTCCACAGACTACCAATGCTCAACACCTTTAGGAGGATCACCTCTAAGAGCCAAAATGTTCTGAATACCTCCGGATTTCGCCTACTTGAGAGCATTGTCAATCATCTGACGATCCATATTGGTGCAGGTCAGATGCATGACAGTCTCCAGCTTGTACACAGACTGAGCAGTGGAGCAGAGTTCCATAGTCAGATCCGCCGTTGTACCACCAGCTCCCCATGTGACGTCAATAAATTCTGGACCGAGATCATACATGCGCTCCATTCTCTCATACAAGTTCTGAACACCCTATGCAGTCTTTGGAGGGAAATACTCAAAACTCCACGTGCAGCGATCACCCTTGGCAGTCTCTTGTAACTTTTCAATAACTTTAACCATTCTTCTTCAATGTGTTGTGGATATCCAAAACCAAAAAGTGCTTTAAATGGTGCGGTAACAATTATTTATATATACACAATATACAGTATACTGATGAATGTACAAAACAAAGAACTAACTTTAGCAGCAGTAACAATAATAAAGTGGATCACTGATGAGTGGGGTAATAGACTCGAGTGAATTACACTTTAGTAACAGATTTTAAATTGAGTGAACGTTGGAGCAGAGTCACTTAAAGTGGAAAAGAAAGGGCTCCGGGAGGATAGACGCACCAGTGGGTTTTGATTTTTTTTCAAAATTTTGAAAAAAACTGCAGTATTTTGATAAGAAATCAATATATTTGGTACTAAAATCACGTTGATAAGAGATGATGATGAGGATAAATCACGAGCTGGATGACTACGTACGACCTTTTGATTGGATCGTCTTCTTACCTTCTCCGCGTTTGATTTTCTCGATGCAAGTGCCGCGGGCGGTTCCGCCGGGACATCCAGGATTGTCATACCTTCTCAGACCGCAACTTTTGCATTGCTTATTATTATTAAGACTCAAAGATTTTGGTTATGCAAATTAAATCTCTTTTGGTACTACCTATACAGACTGATTAGAAGACTTTTCACTTACTGAAACACTCGTCGCAACTAATTACATACGCCGACTGCCGGCTTCAGCATTCCGAGACTATGATTGTGATCCAGAGATGACAGAGACTGGCTATGCGACCAGCTATTAATCAACTAAGCTACTTTGCTAACAAGTGACATTAGCCACTAGACTCTACTCCGCCAATGTCTAGTTGAGGCTATCATTATCACCATCATCAACGTAAGCCGCGTTATGAGAAATCGAATCAGCTTCCGCAGGCTTCAACAAGTGCAGTGATTTAGCTCCAATGTCACGTTCCAATAAAGCGCTCAACTACGCTGTCGAGGTGGAGGCCAGGCGATGAGCAGAACTTCGTGTAACAATGTCAAGGTATCGAGAAAGATATAGCTCTAGATGTCGAGGGATCTTTTTGAATATAGTGAGACCATCCGGAGTTGCACAACGATAGCCAGTGTTCCACTCATCCGCCATCTTCTGAAACGATATTCTTTTGACACTCCCAACTTGCCTTAAGTGCAAATTTAAAAGACTTCCAAATTATTAGTGCTCTTGAGAATTGAGCATAGGAAGGTAAGGCACAACAGACTTCGTCTTCTTTGCCAAATACTAGATAGATGGCTTGTAATGCCTAATCTATTCCTCAGATACGCTCTCATATTGATCTCGAGGAATGCAAGGGATTACTCCAAACTATTCAGAACTTAGCGTGAGATCTGTCAAATCAGACCACCACTTGTGAACTGAACTTCCATAAATAGCCTTGGAAAACTTTTACACAAAGTCCATTAGGAAGTGGTCATAATGCCCCAACTTTGGAAAGCCAAGACGATTTCTCTCACTTGCTCTTACATTAAATCGGTGTCTTATAACACTTAAAGCTGCGTCAGCGAATGCAGGGCCGGCATTCCAGGTCTTAAATTTCCTCACTAATTTCTAATGAATTCCCCCTTCTAGATCACTTGTACCTCTAATACATCGATAAGTTGTCAGCCCTTTACTATCTTAACCTGTCTCGTAATACAGCCCGATTCCAACAGGATCGGATAAGCATCCTTTATCGATATGAACAAGAAGCTTCTTGAACGCGTCCAGACAATCTTAATCAAGGAGTCGGGCACCATCTGATGGATCACAGTAGCAGTCTTTTTAATATTCGGCAATCAACGCTTCGAGTCGCTTGCGGAGCTCCACGGGACTAGGAATTTCACGCCGACATCGCTCGAGAACCCAATTCGGCTTTGCAGCCATCAAATCATCAAACGACTCATACTCATCGCTCTCTTTAACATACTATTCTAGAGCGGCTCTATCTTGGGGATGTATGATAAATAAAGCATCTCTAAATTTGCGGCAAAACTGAGGCATAAACGCGTGACCCTTCTTAACCGGAATTCTCGCCATGGCATGGTATGGATCTAAAAGCACCCTTGTAGTTAAACTAGCGCTAAGCTCCGATCCATCACTGGTAGGACTGCAACAATCATCAGAGTTAATGCACGAAGAAATATCAAAATCTCTATCAATATGCTGCAGATATACTAAAAGACTTGCCATCGCATCCTTAGCGGCATAGATTTACTACTCCTAGGTAAGTTTAGATTTCGCCCAATTAGACAATCGAGGCCCATTGGCAGACTTTGGCAGCTAATAGCCAAGAACTATTTAAACGAGAGCATCCAGGCTCAGCGTAGCCTTATTAACAAGTCCAACGTCTTTAGCCCATTTCGATAACTCTAAAGTTTGACTGACACGGATGTTAAAATCTTATAGCAAGTACTTGACATCGCCACCGATAGATCTACCAATGAAGAGACATTATTACGATTCCAAAAGTAATTTGAGACTTGGAGGAAACTGCTTGAAATGAGTGAGATGAAACAAGTAAACATCGCCATCTTGAAATGCCAATTACAATAAGTCCACTTTGCCCGCCTTTCCAACATTATTAGTAGTCCATTCACAGTCCAAACCAATCTTAACCTGATCTTTAGAGGATACACATCTATTAAATAACTCAAAAGCAGAAGCACAGGCAGATGAATAATCATTGAGGTAAATAATTTGCTTTGGATTAGGGAATTCAGATATCAGCTTTGTAGACTGACGAAGGCTTGGAAATACAGATTCGTAGAAAGCTCTATCGTTGCAGCAATTGTCCGTGTAAACTAGTTCGGGCAATTCATGCCCCAAACTATTGTACGTCTCCTGCATGTTCTCCATCTGATCCCTCAGATAGTCGTTGGACACTGATTATACCAATGATTGCTGGCGAATCTCTTCATATTCATTCATGACTGAGTGCAATCCTTCGAATAACTACTACCCATTCACTTGCATTAAGTGCCTAGTCCACTTAAAACTGTGGTCTACCGAAAGCACCTTTCCACCTCTTCTTTGTACCTCCAGATCATAGTACGACTTCTTTCTTTAATAATCTTTCAGAAAGACGGATAGCAAGTAGTTGCCAGAAGGTGTGAATCCAGAGTAACCATTGGGATCGGCGAACTTTGAAAATTGAACAGCGGAAGAGTCAATCTTAGACGCAAAGAGTCTCGTTTAAGACGCATATACAGCTTTCAAAGTATTTAACGTAGAGTAATATTGAACCTCCAGTTCTTGGTGCTTTAAAGAATGCAACTCTTTTAAATAATCGGCTACAGCTTAAGGACCCATTGATTGATCAATAAAGATGTTGAGCATCTTGACAATCTTCAAATCAATTCCAGAGCGCTTCGACAACAAGCATGGGAATGCAAACTAAACCTCTAATGGAAACTGGCGCAAAACATCCGCCGACGTCGGCACAAAATGAGTATTACAATCTTTGCATTGATATCTGCATGTAGCTATGTAATAACAATCTTCTACGTCAACGATTCTTCGCATATATTCGGGAAACCCTTTTGGAACTACTGACGCCGATGAGCATGAAGGATTCGGGCATGGGATCTTTAGATGAGGAAACATCGCATCAGGTACAAATACAAACACTCTAGGGTAATAAAAATCATTGGGATTTACTTAAAGTCCATTATTGATAGACTTAGTAAGTGCCACAAGAGGATTAGGTGGTTCAATCCAAAAATTACCACCTCTCACAGCTTTCATAACATTACTGTTGCGATCTTTAACCTTGGTAAAGACAGAAGCAAGATACTCTGCAACAACAGAGCCAGCCTTGGGTTAAGGCAAATCATCCTCAAAGTCTTCAGACAAATCATCTACTACCTGATTAGATTAAACATCAGTGCGAGAGCCACAGTTCAGCTCCTCAAAATTATGGTCAGAGCCCACCAATAAATCATCAATATCTCTTCCCTGATCTGACACTGGATCAATCTGTGCACTTTCATCACTAGTAGTTCCAACAGATAGAGTCCCAAGCACCGGAGCTAAATTTGGTTAAAGCAAAGGGGACTAATCTACCGCATCAGCTGTTTCAACTGCGGGAGTTGCCTACAATCTACTGTCCGCAGAAGCTGCTTCAGAAGTTACAATAGGGACATTGATGAAGATATTTGGCTAATTTTAGTCATCATTGTCTACAATATCATCAGCCACGGCTGCTTTGATCTTTTTGGAAGCTTGTCTATCATTATCAGTCGAATCTGCAGAGGACTTTCTACCAGCACCGGCGCGTTTCCCTCCACGATATTCTGGCAACTTGAATCTACATTTGCAGTGTTAAAAAACCAAGCAATTACAAAATCAGCTTACCTTGGCTCTTCCACAATCTTCTTCTTCCTGCCGGCATTAAGTCTGGCTCCACCGCGACCATCCTTTTTCTTCTCAGCAACCGATTGCTGTGGTCCCTCACCAGTCACAGCTTTGGGCTTAATCTTCAACCACTTATCCATCATGCCTCGTAGTTATTCTAAAAATGAGTTCTTTTTTATATCAGATTGCTAGCCTTGTTTAAGTTCCAAAGCGTGTTCTACACTAAATAAATAATAGCGGATGAGAGTGGGAAATAAAGATTACAGTGTTCTATTGTTTCAGCGTTGGTGTCGTCGTTGTCATTGGTATTATCGACACGAGCGCGTTTCATTCTTCCTCTCGCGCGCTCGCTTTTTACTGTTTTACTGTTTACTGTCGGTGCGTTAGTCATAAGGTTGTCAAAGAAGGCTGGGAACTTTTTATTTTGAATTTTGAAAACGGAATTCTCTGTTACGAACGCGCGTTCTCTCTCTCTTCACCTTTTTGAGAGTGGCGTTCTCAGCCGACACGCGATCGATCGATTTTCCTGATCAAACACAGACATGTTTCTCGTAGTCTTCCCTCATCTTTCTCGTTTCTCACATTATGCATTTATCAACTTTATTGACTTGGGCCACGTCAGTTCACTGTTGTTTTGCATATAAAATTGGAAAGTTAGTGTGATCCAGATGCATAACTAACTCCCTGAAGCAAACGATGCCTAGTTTCTCCAACTAAAGTCTTTAGAATTGGTTAAAACAATGCGATTGAATGACGGTCTGCTCTTTAACTACGACAATTTTATACCGTGACTTGAATGATGACAAAGTCTTCTGTAGATATTTCGGTCAAATAATTCTCCATCCATTTTTGAATTTAAAATTGTTCAATACAAGTGAAGCCGACGTCCGTTCTCTATCACTAACTCTTCGACTCTCTCTCTAGCGGTCGCGTTTAATTCTGAAACAGGTCGGTTCAACGTTCACAGCGTCTCTCTGTCTCTCTTCATTTGCATTCTATTCCCTTACAGAATCTGTTAAATACTCGGTTCGTACTACCACAGTACATTAAATTTCTGGATTTCTCTAAGAATGACGGTGGACTAGTATCATGGGGCGGTTAGAAAGATGGTGCACAGAATATTAAACTCTTTTAATATGCCCGTGAAGCCTCAAACAACAGATTATCTACTACAGGTTATGTAAGAACACGGTATTATAGATGCAGAAGAGATTCAATTGGCTGTAGATAGTATAATGACGCAGTACTTTATTGAGGTTGAAGATGCTAATGAGATTAGTGCTGAACTGCTAAAGCCTGTCATTTAGAAATTGGCCCGAGATGCCAAGATTGATAAATAGAATGCATATGAGATGATGAGTGAGCACTTGTACGTGATTAATGCAAAGTAGACGCCCAAGTTGTCTTTTAATCAGGTTCAGCATTAGTTTACTCTGACTGCCGAGCATAAGATGGTCTCAATTGGCGATGTGGATGACAAATGTGCCATGTTCAGGGAGAGGTTTGAGATTATTCATCACAGAATTACTGCAGTGGAGCAGTATAAACCAAAAGACTCCAAAATCACCTTGACACGTATCAAGAATCTGCTCGGATGTGAAGGATAAGAATTCACACTACTGGGGATGTTGAGCTGTTTGAACCAGGGGGAAATACATCTAGAGGATCTGGATGCTTCCGTCAAGCTCATTATTGAATCTGATACAGAAGTTGAAATGGGCATATTCACAGAGACGTGTATAGTGTTGGTATCTGGAGTTTACTTTGGTCCGGGTGGATTTAGAGCCACGGTGATATCGCAGCCTCCTATAGAGTGTAAACTTGATTCACTGCAATATCTGCGACGTTTAGACTACTTTGGTGGCCCTAATCCTCTTACTCACCCAAACACTCTTTAGTAATTAGTTGCGTAGAATCAGCCATCTGCAAGTCTTTTAATTATATCAGATTTCTGGATGGATCAATAGGCGGTCATGGATAAGTTCAGAGCGGTACTGGATGGTGTTGAACAGCAGGTGGCATTTGCATTATCACATGGTAAAGTTGGGGCAATTACAGCTATAGTAGGCAATTAATACGAGGCTCCAATTGGTATTGTTCTCATAGGTGATTTTGTGAGTCCAAAGAGCCAGAGTCTATCTGACTTGTATTCCACTCATAAAACGTGTTGGAACCAGTTTTGGAATCTTCTATCCAACTATCCGCTCGTCTGCAAACACACTCATCTCATATTCGTACCTGGTCCGAATGATCCGTGGTGCAATTCGGTATCATTACTGCCTCAGCCGGCTCTACCTCTAAGTATTACGCGTCCACCTTTTGCCAGGAGCGAGAGTGTGGCCAAGAAACTGTTATAAATCAAAGAGAATTTGATCCATTTCGCAAGCAATCCATGCAGATTGAAGTTTGGAGGTTCTTCATCTCAGATGGCGCCTGATAATCTAAATACCGCCAGCAGTGCTTCACCTAATGAATCTATAATTACCATTAGCGGATAACATAATTCGTTTATTCAGAATGCTGTCGGTAGAGACGTGGTATTGTTCAGGGGAGACTGGGCAAGTAAAATGTGTCGCAATGCCATACTGAGACCAAATTTGTAGAAGGAGAGTAATTTGAATGCCCACATGGCAAGAACTATTCTGGGTCAACAGCATTTAAGTCCTCTGAATCCAAACGTATCTCCCGTCGTATGGAGTCAAGATAATGCACTGAGACTGTATCCACTACCAGACTTATTAGTCATGGCTGATAAAGTTGAGCATTACGCTTTTGAAGCTGAGAGTTGTAAAGTTGTCAATCCTGGCTCCTTCCAAGCATCCGGATTCTCCATGATTCAATACCGAATATCTGATAGCTCTATCGACAGATTAACTCTATGAAAATGTATCTTCTTGTATTTAAATATCTCAACTGTATTCTGTAATTTTGAACAGTTTTGATTTATTTCAGTTATAGCGAATTTGTCCATAGAAAGTCAAGTACAGATCATAACGCGCGCTCCTTTTAAATCTGCTCGTTACTTTAACACTTTCTTCCCTCTCACTAAATTCTCGCATATCATATTACTGATTTTATCAATTTATAATTCCTAGTTTAATTATCAGGTAATACACCAAAAGTAAGTTGAAGATGGAACTAGATGATTTGCTGTATGCTAGGTTTAGACTATAGATGCCAAATGTGTTGCAATAAGACGTGTAAAGATTGGATGATCTGATGGTTGGTGTGAGATTTGCTTTCATTGTGGGACTGTATGTTTAGAATATGGCATCTTTTGATTAATAGATGGAATGGCGATATGCTGTTAATACAATAGAGTCTATAGATCAAGTCAACAAGTTTTAGTATACTTTGCGCGTAAGCGAGATACTGCGGCAACTGGAGTATGGTTCAGATGTTGGATTCACGTAGTTATTCTATCCACAGCGAAGTGAGTTGTTTGCCATACTATCTTTTCTTGTGCAAAAGTATGATTAACTATGTACTGCGAGATAGGGATCCCTCTCTGGTTATGATGACGATAACAATGCTGCCTATAAAGCCTTAATGCTGAGTAATAGCAACAGATATTCGAGATCTCAACTTCGAGAGATGCGCGACTCTTGGAGGTAGTAGTTGCAACAGTTTATGCGATAAAGGCCTGCCTCTCAATAATCTATACGCGCCAATTCACCACAGTTACTGTAGTCTTAATAACAATAACAGCAGTAGTAATAGTCAGTGAGAACAGATTAAAATGTAATTAAGGAATCGAACTCTTTAGATTCCAGCAATCTCGTGAAAGGCAAGGAGCTTCGACAAAAGATAAAGGTGTTGCGTTAAGATATTAAAGTCTTAAGAGAGGCCCAACAGTTGCGAGAGAGTCAAGCAGAAGTGTCATCGTCTGCTGTAGTTATAGATCCTGTATATATTGAGAATGCTAGATAATTTGTATCTGAGCATAGTACTGGCGAGGCTCAGGGGTAGCTAGAGAATCTTCAATAGCTATTACAGAATGCATAGAGGCAATTGAACGAAGTTCAGTAGTAGATTGTAGATTAAACCACTAGTCTTGATTTATAGTTGAATCAGCTGTAAACTGAGTACAATTAGGAGAAAGATGATGAAGTCATAGATATTGTAAGCAAACAGCAAAAGATAGAAAACACCATTCTGTATTTGAAGTAAATTGAGACTAAGCTGGACTATGAGCTTCAGGAATTGCAGGTCCAAGTGTCAACGTTAAAGTCATTCCCTAGCAGGTAGTAGATGATTGATCGACTTAAAACATTGAACGATTTGGTGCAGAAGGATTCCGAATAGCTTTTGCAGTTGAACAAAGATATAGTTACTGCATAGTAGGAGAAGGAAACTGTTGTTGACTAAAGCGGTACCAGCTATAGCCGTCTTAGGCAACTGTTGACTTCAAAAGTATCTCTATAGAATCCAGTATTTACTCAGCAATGTCTTTCACTATTGGAAAAGTATCACAACACTGTGTTGTAGTGTGTGCAGAGTATTCAGCGTATCTCTGATCAATAGATTGAATTGCGTCGACTGTAGAATTAGATACGCGTTTTATAAGTGGACGAAAGAGTTGAATAACGTCACGCTGCTCTGGTTGAAGATTATCGGGCACATAGACTGAAGCAGTAATAGATTGAGTAGACTTCATGAAAGAAAATACAGTATGGTACTTGATGATGATGATGGATGATACTATGAACATAATTTTGATTCATCAAGCGGTAAACCATAAACTGAAATTTAGGGAGAACCAATTACAATATTCATGTATTCTTCTTCATATTATTCACATTTGACTTGAAATCGGACGAGTCGATCATATCATATTCGTCACTTTCATTCCCTTTAGGCTTTGATGGGCGGCGTTACTTTAAATCTCCAAGATTTCCTTATCTTTATTATTATTGTGAAGATGATGATGAAGGTTTATTCGACTGATTACCGCTACCATCATTCTCACTTAGCTGACCAGATCCACCTTAAACGTCAGGACGATCACTATGACGAGAACCACTTTCATTACTAGTACCAACACCATCAGCTGGCGAGTTTTACAAGAATTAATCAATCCAGTGCATAGGTGATAAAAATGAATAATTGGAAGACCTTCGATCATCATACGCATTAGCCACGTTCTTATTGCTAATAGGAGTCTATTACTAAGATGGATCACCTCTTGTAAATATGTCACGAAAACTGTCAGCCGTAGAGGAATTCTATGATACATTCGATGGTCTACCTTAATACTGCTACTATTACTATGAAGATTGAGAAGGTCGAAACATACGCGATGCAGCCGGACTTCCCTTCATGTATGTATCATCCAACTCCACAGCCTACTAATACTTATCATACCATCCACCAACCACATTCACGATAGCATTAACTGCTGGCCTCAGATTAGACTCATAAACGCGATTATGCTTCAGCCTGTCCAAAGATCGATGTATAGGGCCAGAGGTGGAAGCTACTGAATCATAGGCGCGACCGATTATATGATAGTGGTGGAGAACTGGCAGTAATAGAGGACCAACCAGAATAATGTACGCAATACTCTTGTCACTAAACACAAGTCCAAGTAGCGATAAGGCAACGTAAATCAACGCCACAATTACCAGATATCGCAAGGCATTCTACTACCTGATTGTCGACAAACGATCCTACAGAGATAGAACCTAATACTCCAGTACTGATACATAATAGCAAATATCAGTCAACTCCAAAGGTTTATATCCGGTCCTCTGTTGCACTTGATCAGCTGACTTGTACAAAATATCACCAATCTTATCAAATGCTCCTCCGAGGTATCGTTGAAGAATCTGAGCTTTGTACAAATACTCCACCAGCGCCACTAGTAGCCACATCGATACCGCAGTGTATATATAAGATATCTTGCCACTGAGTAGAATTCCAATAATCGATGTCCACATATACAGAGTCACCATTGAAATCCAAGGCGAGAGGCCCAACAGAATGCTGTAATACACGCCAATCACCCACTTTTCATACTCTTACAATACATTTAACCACTCTGCTGTCCGCTACCCCAACCAGTTTACTGTCTAAATATCAACGTCCTACGGCATAATGATTAACTTTCGTTAAAGTGGATATAATACATTAAAATGTGATGAAAATAAAAGTTTAACGAAAGAAAACGGATTTGTGTTTTGATTGTGACCGGCAACTTGTTTCGTTGTAAAATGGAGCGTTCAATGCAGATGTTGAATAGTGATTGTTATGATATGAGAGGCTCTATTCATTACAGGGATATTAGATCTGCATTTGCTTTATTGGAAGCCACATTTGATTCTAAAGCAAAGATGTTTATTATGCTTATCAATCAACAATCGCTGATCCAATGCGTGTCACGCGATTGATTGTTTCTTGGCGTTTCAGCTGAAAGAGGCACACTTCAGGTGACGAGTCGCTTTCAATGTTGACGGCAGTAATCTTTTCTAATGCCACAACGCTTAAAAGGCGGGTTTGAAACTATCTTTAAATTATAGCATAAGTGATAGATATTGGATGTTAAATGGTAGAACTGGCACATTTTTAATGGTCACATAGTACAGTACATGAGCGGGCTTTCTTCAAATGTAAATTCTTAATCTCATCCACAGATTAAACTATCACTATTTATTGAGGAGATACTCACGCAGCTTATTGAATGCGCGACTTCTATGGGAAATTTGATTCTTATCCCCTTTATCCATTTCTGCATAAGTCTTACCATTTCCCTCCTCTGGCTCCTACACATTAAAGACAACGTTTAAATATATTACGCGCAATTGCAAACCACCATATAATCTTACAAAGATGGGGTCCCATCCAAAGTTGGTAGGTCCTCTAGCTTAAACAATCTTTCCCTACACAACTAAAGTGATCACGTCAATAGACAGACAGCATTACTATACAATCTAACCTTTGTTACGCCTGAAAACAATTTAATCTCATCTTCACCGGGGATGCCGAGCGCGCAAATAGTCATTGCATAAGCTTTATTATATCCATCGGGATTGTCCTATTTGAATCCTTCAACCATCTTATTTAATCCTACACACACACGTATGACATAGTATTAAGATGAGAACGGATATCATATTGTGTCTTTAAAGCAAAGAGATCGTACCAGAATGTCCCAACGCGTGAAGAAACTGTTTGATATAAGCACCGGGGAGACCGTTAAGAGAATCGAAGCATAAACAGGTGTCCTCAGTAATTACAGGCTTATTCAAGATTTTGAGTGCCGCCTTACACTTGGCGATTGCAATCTCTTCAGGCGTTCCTTAAATCTCTGGCACTACACTCTAATACGGCAGATCTAATTTTCGGGTAATCGATTTGAATAAAAAGCGGATTTTATTACCATCTTCGATAGCAGCGGATGTCAAATTGATATCATTGCCGATAATCTGCTGCACTTCAGCCAGCTTGTTCTTATTACCAGTGACGAACGTGTATTAAATGCGGTGCATTCTACTTGTAGTGATATTGAATAGAGTAAATCTTCGTTGAGAAATTCGTTGAGCATTCATAAGCAGAGAGACAAATGTAAAGTCGCCGAATAAACTAAATTATGATGATGATTATTATTACAATTGCATTCACTATTCAAAAGATATAGCATCCTTACACTTAAACTTTACAGACGTACTAAGCGCTTATAAGTAGAAAAATCTAAATCTGAACCCTCAAACCTTGTCAATGGTCCAAGCATCTTTTTGTCTAACTGCCTAATGCATCCGTTCAATGAGATTGGTAAAGGTACTACCACGAGTGCCGATGAAGCCATGGGATCTTGCAGCAATCAACTGGTCAATGAAAGGATACCAAATGGAGTTTGAGATTGGATTAGATCTTGCTGTATCTTCGGGAGAAAATGACTACAGACTCAGCTACTCATCTTCATCCAAGTTGTGGCCGTGGAGGTAATCAATCAGCGGGCTCAAAGATTCCATATAGCTTGTGGATCTCTCATCAGACAGCGTATGTAGTATCTCTGCAAAAGGATCCATGTCAAAATCATTCAAAGTTACTAAAGTCTAAACTTCTGGACAATCTGCAAGAGGCTGCAATTACGAAGGATCACTTAAATCAGTAGCCACAAAGATGTTAACTGGAGTTTTTATACATTATGATGGCAATTACTAAGCAGGAGTATCTTCAGGGCACTTGTTCTTCTAGATTGCAGCAATGATAGACTACACCGAAGTACCAACTCTATTCTTAAATGATCCATCGCCGCTCCTTAAATGAACGCTAATCCAAAAATCATTCTTATCGAAAGGCATTTAGGCAATCAGGGAATCTACAATAGATTCGAGATTCTTATTCTGCAAAGTCAAGCTCCTTCTTACTTCAGCCATCGTTGCATTCAAAGCAGCGTCATCTCCCAATAAAAGTAGACGATTGAAGCCAAATGTTGAACCAATAACTACAAGTTTATGATCTGATTCTTACCAGTTGACAATGTGCTGGAACTTGTTCTAATATTGCTACAGCTACGGTGGAAGTTAAGCTTATTCAGATGCTCCTGCACTGAAATTCTTATGCAAACCATCAACCGATAATCCTTACATTTTGATTTCGCTGTCATTCACTTAATCTAATCCGAAGAGATATCTGTAATGATACTTGGCCTACTCTTTAATCAGCAGAATATCCTCAGCATACAGAGGACCAGATGTCTAGATATTCTACACAAATTCATACGCCGAGACTGATGATTCCACAAAGTCCAAGTTGAATAACAAATCAGCAGGGAGAACGGCCTTCTTTTTAAGATTACTGTTTGAATTGAACTTGTGCTTCATCTAGTTGTACGTATCTGTGTTCACATACTCTGAAAGTGATGTCTACTCTCCCAGTATTAAACTCTCGGCAATTCTGACACTTTACATTAAATCATCAAATGGATGCCATGGTACATCCTGCCATCCAATATAGAGCGGAGGAATGATCAGCGTTCTATTGCTGAGTTTAGCAAGCATTATCGCATTCTCCAACTCACCCACCTGATTGCTAAAGCCACTATGAGGTAAGTAAGCAAGATACTTAGCGTTGCTGTTCATTGTGTTGCTAACTACCGATGATTAAGGTGATGCTGTATTATCATCACTTCCTAGGGACCCTGCAACAGCATCGTCATCATCATTCAAATTATCTTTCAAAGCCAGCTCTGTTTCAGAACTCACCAAATTTACACTAATAGCATCATCACCACCATCAACATCGTCACCGTAGGTGTGAGATAACAAAGCATCCTTGTCCAGCAAGATATTGCGGAATGGATTCTTGAATTTTTCCAAATGAATACTCCTAACATTCTGCAGAGTCCACAGATTCTAGATAGAGACAACGAACAGGATGACCAAGCTTACAGCAAGGAAGAGCAGAATTTTGAAGGCAGTGGACTGACGTTTCATCTATGTACCAAGTGCTAAATTCTATACTAGTATTAAAGTGTAACAGACTTGAAAGTGGATATCTGTAAGTGAATGATGTGAATGAGATAGATTGGTGTAAAAGGTGAACTTTCAGGGTAAGAAATTCTGACTTGGGAAGAAGCGACGCGCTTAGAAGCGTCTGAAACAGTTCTGAGTGCGCTCTTCAGATGTCAATACGAAACAGAATTTTACGGCATTTGAGTGTAAAGGTACTGTAGGTATTAATAGTAGGGCGTTTATTGTATCTTGACGCGTTCTTTTAGTGATGGAATAGTGAGCATTCATATGTTAAGTTAAATTACATTTATCGTACGAATATATAATTGTGCTAGCAAAATCCGCCTAAATTTTGCTCTCTTCTTGAACATAATAGCCTCAAAACAAAGACTAAGTTCTCTCCCATCACCAATGGGACAGACATGCTTTTAAAACAGACAATTAAAATTCAGTAGTACTTCAATTCTACGTATGATTATAAACGTTCTATGGCTATGATTATTATAATATATCAATCATTCTATCATATACTAGTATACATCGGAGCGCAGCACGTAGTATTTGCTCTAAATAACAGCAGAACTCAACTAAGAAACTAATCACGAGCGCTTCTCCATAAAGCTTTGAAACGCAACTATAAATTCAGGTAGCGAACGAGTGGCCTATAGTTTCTATATCAAGTTCATCTTGTAATTCTGGCCATTTGACGATATAATGTCTGCAAAAACACGCTTCACTAGTAAAGGATCGCGACGAGCAATATTGTACAGCACCTTTGTAAGTGCATTATCAGCACTTTTATTCTCTGACGCGGCAGCATAGATCGATGACACTATTGAACCCTTCTATTACAGAGTCAATTCCAACTTATCTTACAGTTTAGACAGAAGCTACGCAAAAGTTTCACTATTCACCACATTCGGGCTTTAAAAGCCGACCCGCAAGAGATTGGATACATACTCGGCCTAAATTGTCTTGGGAATCCGCCTGAGAATTTATGTCACTAATTCAAAGACACTATTAGCATATTCCATCTCCATTTTCATGATGGAATAGTCGATAGAATGATGGAGTATGTAGCCAAAAAAGTTGGTAAACAGAGGTTTGATCACGGAGACGGTTTTGAGGAGGATACGAGGATCTCCTATCATGTCGAGCAAAGTGCTTAATGCTTATACACACCCAGAGCTCTGAAAGGCCAGATTGTTGCTGCTAATTAATTGCAACGCTTAAGACACGGCGGATTCCAATGAAAGAACGTCAAATTCATAATGCACAACTAAGACGATAGTTCTACATAGAATATACACATAATCTTCATATAACTGTTCAGAATCTCGAGTCATCTATTATCTAGGAAAGCCAGTACAAACATTTAATACACAAGCAACAAGAGATTTAATTGCATCTACATTTACAAAATTAGCACTGCTTAAAAACAGGTGCAGCACTTTTAAAATCAAATTCAAATGCATATGAATACCAGCTACACTATGGTTGATGACATTCTGATTCTAAACCATGCCTATAATGGACTAAATTAAAACAGATTATTCATCTGCTTCCATATCCTACATAAGATGAAACAAGCATTAGATCACACACAGCCGCTGATCAATTCTGGTAACGGGCAGCTGTATAAGTTACATATATAGCGGTTTGATAGCGGAACGGCAATTCAAACAGAGGAGGATGCATAACTGTTCAGCACTTTTTAAAGTCTCACCAGATCCAGATACGAGCAGTTTGAGTAATTCTTAAAATACTTCTTACAGTTGCGATAGACTAAGATGTTTAAAGCACTTTTGAGCAGATATGAGGCTCTTGATACAGTAATGAGATAGTTCGGTATGCTAAGAGGCGATAGCGAGCATGGAATGAACAAAATACTCCGCTAAATCCATACTCCCAAATTAGGAATATTCAGCCGCCATCTGCAAACAATACAGCAAAGCCTTAATCTAATTCATGTTCATTTAAGGAGCTTATTGACGAAGAACATCAACATATTGACTAAACGCGTCCACATTTAAGACAAAACTCATAGTTTTGAAGCTCTGTCCGACTGCGTCCGCAAATTCTTCAACATCATGCTCATCCTAACTGATTACCTCACTAAAAATATTCAATACTCTATTCAGAAAAGTAAAAGCGGCTTACGACATGACATCTTTAAACACCTAAATTCTTTATTCGTTAACTGCATTATAGATAGAAGTACCACTATCAGGCTAGTCGAACGTAATCAACTGCTCTAAAGACAAGGAGCTAACACTAGAATTTACAGATTAAGACTATGAAGCTACCAAATTTCCATCTTGTATCACTGCAGTGTACTTATTCAATATAGACTCACATGACTCAAAAATAGCCGCCCATAAAGTCACCACTTAATTACCAATGCTGAAGGCATATTGAGGGTCACTCAGTCGAATCAAAAGATCTAATATTAAGCGAACAGAAGAGCGTGCCGCATCATCAGATAGTAACAAGCACTCCAAGATTGACAACTCTTCCACCATGAGCAAGAGTAACTACAATATTTCCGCAATACCATCCAATGCCTGGGATTACATTAGACTTTCAGTATATTGAGCAACCGGAACAGAGACGACAAATCGCAAAAGCATTGCTTGTAATGAACGAGTATACTTGCCTGACTCTAGATGGTTAATCAGTGCAGAATACAGAGCGATTGATGTTTTAACATCTTCAGATGCACTCAATGAGGTGATTAGTGGCGCCACTTACTGCAAAGTAAATAACTTCATACAAGCCGATAGAAACAACTTGTATGCTTAAATAAGACCAGCATCATTCGAAAAAATATCTTAAAGACGAGTTAACCAATCGAGCAAATTTTATCTATCACCACTGTGTAGGGAGTAATTCATTTACTCCACATACAATTAAACAATCTTTAACTTTTGCGATAATCCAAGACCTATATGCTCACACAGAACGTCCAGTTCAAGATCGCTTATGACAAGGGAATGCGCAGCATAAAGCTAATCAGCAACCATGGTCGATAAATCTTGCTAGCTAAGAATTCTAAGTAATGTTTATATCAGACTACCCTTCTATGAGCTGTCAGCAAAATTACGCGCCAGATTATGGATTAAATTCGCAGCATACCACTAGACAATATGATCATACTTAGACGGCGAGAGCAGTATCTATGAAGCAATTTGCAGACTGTCTGGATTTCCTAGGTACGACTCTAGCGTTTTTAAATCTTACTATTGCGTCGTAGCGTATTTTTAAGGATCTTGCAGTCTTAGAACTACGTTGGCAAATTATTAAGTCATCCTGCTTCTCAAATAGCCATGGAACAATGAAATTCATCAAAATTGGAGGGGAAACGCGTCCGTCTTGTGGAACGAACAAAGGCTCAAGAAACGACCCAGCCATCATACTTTAATGTTGGCCAAGTTTCATACAAAAGTCTAACTTTCTACTATAAATTTGATACAATAATCAGGCTATTAATTTCATGGGCCCTGTAAGTAGCCAAAAGCTATTTTTCGAACATGCTAACTATCTATTTTTAGCCTCGAGTTGAAACATTTCACTCTCTTCCCAACTCTGTGATTAACTACTACTACCTCAATTTATACTGTATTCTTTCTTGCAGTTGTTAAAGTGTCCATCTTACAAGATTACAAATAATCAAGAAAAGCTTCAATCAAAGGTGAACTAATAATGTCTATTGTTGAATCAAGAAACGTAATGTCAAGATTCGAATATCAAAGTGATCCAGACGTGATCATGGCTTTTAAGTGCAATCAAACAAGTGAAATCAGTGATTAAGCTTAATGCAATGATGGCTTGGAAAGATGCGAATGGTAGAAAGGCTACTTCAATCCTCGTTTCGGGTACGTGTCCTTGAGAAAGCCGCGGAAGTTGCGCCCAAAGAAGTTTTTAAGAAGATTATCGGACTCTGTTTCACAGGCTGCTCGTCGCCTGTCAAGTATCATGACCGGAGAAAGAGATTCAAGATATCCTTCACTAGTCCACATCAATGGTGATAAGTATGTGGCTTTGTAGGATTCTGATGGTGGTGAAATGGTGAATGGTGTATCATAAGAAGGCTTTGAAGAGATTGGCTCAGTTGATGGCGGTGATTGTAAATAAGAGAAGATCGAAACATGCTAGAAAGATAGTCTAAATGTTGTACATAGAGTTGCTAAATCATCTGTTAATATAATGTCCTAGCTAAGAAGGGCAAGTATCATGTCCACCACTACTTAAAAGTTCATTTCTATTCTGCAATCAAGACGCTCAAGTTATGAACGCGATGGTGTCTATTAATAGCCTTCAAAAGAGACACAATATTGTACGAATGATTCTCTCGTCGGACCTCTTAAATCTAACTTATTAACAGTGTCTGAATCTGAACGATAAAAAGAAGAAGGCTTGGAGCTTTAAAATTTTTGCCATGATCTGTTTACATCAATTACAAAGAAGGATATCGAAGAAGAAGATTTGCGTATAAAAGCTGAATTGGAACGATATAAAGGCGCGTCTATCAACGTTGTAAATAAGGCGAGAGGAGTTTAGATTTGTATCATAAAAGGAGAAGAAGGCGAAGAAGATAATTACGCGTAAGATAGTCAAGTTTTGAAGACTGTCTGCGTATGAAGTTGTTAATGAGTGAGTAAGCATTAGGGAAGAGGTTATTAACGATGATGATTTTGATGATTTAAATAGATGATAATGTGATGGTTTTAAAAAATTATACAGTATTGTTAATACAAGTCTTTGGATTTGTTTACTTACTGTCAATAACAAATTACATTACGAAATGTGACAAAAAGAGTTTCTCTCTCCATCTTCAGCAAATCTACGGTAAAGTAGAGTGACGTTCTGGCGCTTCTCTTTCCGAACAAAGGTTCAGCCAAATTAGAGTTTATAAAAGTCACATTTATTAATAACCAGAGTAAAATAAAACGTATATTTATTAGATGTCTCTTAAATAATTAAAAAATTTCACGTCATGGAATAAATATCATCTTGGAGGTGTTCGGCGGTATCAATTTGACGTGCGATATAATATCAACAATAAGCTACAGTAGTTGAATTGTAAAACTATATTACGACTAGTATCAGTAGATAACTCGCCGAATGAAAAGAAGCAAGATCCAATATATGAAGAACATTATGGCAGGGTGCGGAAGTATAGCGATGATAAGAATGTCAAATGGTAGTTTGAGTCTGCAGGAGGCCCTTCTTACCTTGTATCACAACTCCGATCAGTGTTTCTACCTATCAACTATCCATCATCTGTGTACCCGTGCTATGTAAAGTTTCATGCATGGTAGGCACTTGAGACGTACGTTGCCGCAGTGGTCGGAGTGCTTTGTAGTCAAGCCATGTTGGAATCTCTGGGTATCAGTAAGGCTGCGTCTACGGCTGGTGCGGTTGCTATCTAATGGGTTCTTAAGGATGGTATTGCCGAGATGGGCAAGTTGCTGTTTATCAAGCGATATGCCAGGAGCTTTGATTCCCATCCAAGGACGTGGAAGGCTATTGGAGAAGTATTGACCACACTTGGCTCTGGATTGCAATTGTGTACTATCCTGGTGCCATCTAATTATTTTCTCTTGTTGGCTGCATCAGGTAATATTCTGAAATCGGTATCATGGGCAGTGTGGGGAGTCACCCACATGTGGTTCATCAGGAATTTTGCCCTTTCGAATAATGTTGGTGATCTGTCGGCCAAGGCTGAGGCGTAGAGTGCACTGGCTCTTGTTTCCGGTTGGATGAGCGGCGTGGTACTGCTATCCTACTCTCACTCACCTGCAACTCTTTTTCTGACATATCTCCTGTTGGCGCCTGTGCACGGATTGGCCACATATAAAGAATTGAAGAATGCTGAGATTGGTAGTATGAACAATGCCAAAGCGTTAGTGCTTTGTCGAGGCTTTGTTCACAATAATGGCACTGATGTGTATCAGGTGGGAGATGCTTAGATTGAAAAGTGGATCGGGATATTGGGGGAGTCTCTGCGCAAGAAGCCTAAACGATCATTAGATAATGGCAAGCTTAAGCAGTAGCATTAGGCAGATGATGCATTTGATAGATTGCCCGATGTTAGGATGGGCAGCACGATAGAAAGTTCATTTGACGCCTTGTAGGATGCCAGGATGGTGGCCGAGACTATTAGGGACGAGAATTATCTACTCGGTGTGAGAACATTGATGAGAAGTGATGGCAGTCGACAGAGAACGATTCATATAGTGTTGCATAAAGAGGCGGAAGGCAGAGATTCATTAAAAGCACTGCTAAATGCTGTTAAACTTGATCAAATGCTTGACTTACGAACCTTACAGAAGGAAGACGAGCTATGCCATAACAAGAAGATGATGAGCATTTTTAAAGACTCTCATTAGTGGACTTTGGATCATTTTGCATCCTTCATCGCTAAATTAGACAATCATGACTGGTAGACTGAGTCTGTACTCTTCTCTGATGCTGGCTTCCGTGCTTAGTGGAAGAAGTCACCCAAGAATGATGTTATCGATCTGGAAATACCTCCACAATCTACCAGCGCTTCCGATTCTAAATCATAGCAATGATGAGTTGTTTGATTTAAGGCTCTACTAGTGATCATGTAATTTATATTTTTATATCTCTAAACACGACGTATTTTGTAAGCTTTTCAGGTGGGAAAGACCTATTTAAAACAGTTTTGGTTTATAGTGGATTATACTTCTATCGCAGACACTGCGTTCATTTGAATTCGACTTTACGCCACAAGTACTGAAGGTTGGTTGAATGAACTAAAAGAGATTGTTTGGTATAAGTCCTGTAATACAACCAAAAAATCCATACCAAGGAGGCGGTGTGAATTCATTATTAATATAAATTACAATTCAAGTCAATATCCCCTAAGGAAATTGTAGAATTTTAACGTTTTGTACAACTTTACAGCTCGTGTTCGCGTTTTACAGACAGAAAAGAAAAGAACTTCCTTATGATTGTAATTTGAATAAATTCCAAAAGTTATCGTCTGTGATCCTCATTATAAATCGCTATGAATTTCATTGCTGCTCATCTGGTCTTTCTGTTATTGTTAAATCTAACTGGCGCGATCGATAGCCATAATTGTGATGTGTCAGACCATGATTGCGCGTCAAGCGACACTGACTCTGGTGTTGGTGTTCAACGGTAGTCAACCAAGTTCCCTTTATTCGGGCGTCTATCATAATTTTTCCGACGAAGAACGCGTGGTAGGCCTGGATTTCCATAAGATGTATTAGCTAGCGATGTGTCCTCCAGAGTTTAAACGCCTGAAGAAATTGCTCCTGTCATTGGGTCATCTCAATGCAATGATCGTGTGCAACATTTGATGCAGCAATATCTGAATTCGGGCCGCTATGATTTGGCCATTAAAATGTGGTAAGACCAAAGCTTCGCATCGGATGATAATATTCGTATCAGAATGGTCGATGTCATCTGCTCATCCAAGAATCATATCTTATTCGATGGCTGGTAACAAGCGTTGGAATAACAGTATGGTGATCAGATTCCAATGAAGTATTTAGCTCCTTGCTTTGTCGCCGCTATACTAGTCCAAGACGGTCTTGTCTAATAATTTGCTTACCAAAAATTTCCGTACTATCCTAAGTCCTAATACGCTCCTGATATTGAACCAACGACTAATGATTATATCGTTGCGCAGTTGATTGCCGAGAAGTTGCAAACAGATACTGAAGAAAAGCTTAGCGCATTGTTGAAAGTTTATGGTACCGAGAGACGGATGTGGGATTTTGTAATATGCGCGATGAGTTCATTGGAAAGCATTTCGGCGCTTGAAATGGTTTTGGCGCAGTAATCCAATAAAAGTCCGGATCGTTATTACTTGTTCTTACCCGGATGTCTTGCAGGTCACTTATTCAGTCGCTGGAATCCTGAAATGTGGAAATTCGTTGCTCACCACGAGTTTTTGATGACTGTTATTGAAGATTCTGAATGGAGTTTGCATAGAATAGAATTGAATGACGAGAAGTTCCGCGTCAAGCAGATATTTTTCAAGCCTTGGTAGAGTGATTTGATGGTAAAGTCCATGAAAGCCGACAGACCTGAATTAGCAGCCTTTATCATTAACTGCCCTCTGTCCTCAGCGGATTAGATTCAAGATTTGAGTCAGAAAGTTTTAAGAGATGGTCTGATGTTGGAAGACGCAGTCAGAATGGTAAGATAGGGCGACGACTCTGATATATTGCGCGACGTACCTAAACCAATGCGCGAGTTCTGTCTGCATTATAGTTGATCGTAGTTGAGTTGAAATTTTACTGCCTAAGTCTTAAATAGATAACAGAAAGTTCAATATTATTTCTTTTAAACCAAGTTCAGAAATACCGGAAAACGTAAATGTGCCAATGCTCAGATATTTTGTAGCCATAATTGAAGAACGACGCGTTAGATACGCCATTGTCTTACTAAAGGCTAACAGTTTCACTGTTGGGACAATGAAGTTAGTTCAGTCGATGACATCAGCATTAGAGAGTTGGGTTTCTTAGTTGGAAAAAAGCAGAGCTTATTGTGATAAAACTGGTCACGAAACTCCTATTTATCTAACAAACTTATTCAGAAAAAAAGATCTCTACAGTACCCAGAGAAGATCGAGTAAAAGTGCTACCGTAATAGTGTAAAAGCTTTGTTGCCGAGCACTCTGAAACGTTTTGATCTGTTTTCCGATCGAACGACTTCAATCTCTCTTTCACTCTGGTCTGTTGAAAGCCATTATTCTACTCAGTAGCCTTAGTAATATGAATGTCACGGCATTGGATATTATTAATTTATTGAATAGACACGAAGATGAAGATTTTAGAAGAGGTAATTCATAGCCATTGGTTTGTACTTGTAGACACAATATATTCTATCTTTTGCATTAATACGTGTAGCCTGTGAAATCATTAAAGATGTATGCTCTATGAAGGATTATCCTATAGTCAAAAAATTGTAGTGGATATCAGACATGATTAGTCTGGATTTTTACACACCTCTACACGAAGAATTGGTTCAAAGATTTGATTCTGAAGATAATAGTGCCGTCTAGTTGATTGTCGATACATTCACTGCGGTGATTGACGCGTACTCGTTAGAAAGCTGTGAGTAGAAGCGATCAATATCTCCTCTCTGCTCCAAGATATTGACGTAGGATTATAGCCAAACAATTAGTCGGTATCTTGGCTAGATGAATTAATGCACTAAATTTGTTTTGCTATTGCTGATATCTATTGCAAAGTGTTCGCGTCATTTGGCTCGATTGGTGTATCAAAACTTTGATTGGAAGTCTAAAGCTGTACCGAAATTGTAGAATTGCAAATAACACGATATCAGAGCAGTGTATATACATTTTATATGTACGCTGATGCAAAGCAATGATTCTGAAATTGTTCATAATTTGGTATTTATGAAAGTTGGCGGTGTGACTTCATTGTATAAAGACTTGAAGAGTGATGATATCCACACGATTAGAATGCTCCTGTCTACGTGTTATCAGAATGTAATTTGCAATAAAGATTTGAAATTTGGCTGTCAGCTACACCTATTGTCCAAGATGGTGGTTGGTAATTTATTCTAATTGCTAGACTCTGCTGATCATTAGGAGCTGCACAATGACATTCTGGATTTTATCCGTAATGTGGCCACTTAGACAGGCGTTGGACTCTGTCTTAAAGAATAAACTTTATTGATGGACTCGAAGGACGATGATAATAACAATGTCAATGGTGCGTCTCACGGTACGAAATAGTAATCTACAAAGAGCATTCTTTTGTTCATTTGCGATAAGTTGGTTTAGAGTTTAGACTAAGAATCTTATAAGGACCTTCTGTTGGAGATAATTAAGGCTAATCCTTACTTGATGCCTTCTATTATGCGTACTCAGAGCCGTAATCTTGCGGCATAAAAAAGTCAAGTGTGGCTCGATTAATGTAGCCTTTTGATAAGTTTTCTTGACCTACCAATAATTAATACTGATTTGATACGAAATGGTGCTGAGAATGAAGTATCTCAAAGTATAGAAGCTGAGCATCTCATTGACTACATAGTTCCAGCAATGTGCAGCAAGTCCGTTCTTAGTCGCTGCTTGTAAAACTAGTGTGGCCTCATAAAGTTTGTATCTATTCTCCTACTTAATGCTATAATGAAGCGATTCAAGCGTGTCATTGGTATTCTGGAAGATTAGAATTTAAGCCCAGTTGTCGCCAGGTTGAAGGAGATTGTATTTAAAAAGTTGCCTGAAGCCCAAGTAGTTATTGGAATGATTGCATATATTGATAAAGCCAAGTCGAGTGAGAATTCTGATGGTACACCGGCTGAGGATGCAGATAAAGATGGATTACTTTTGCGGGACCTAAAGGATTAGTAGAATGATGCCGGTTTGTTTGATCAGTTCAATGACTATGAGAGTTTGTACATTGGAATTCTGAATGCTTTGACGCATTATCGCGCCCTGATGAGTTCAGTTGATGGTGATACGTAGACTGATACATTTAAATTTGACTGCGGTAAAGCGTTCAAAGGATTAGATGGTGTACTGTAATGCATACTTAATTAAAAGGGACTGACAGAGTAGTAATTATTGCTTCTAGAAGCCGTTATTGATCTCCTGAAGGTGTCTTTGGGTGATGTTAATTGGCTCGCCATCGAGAGTTCAACGAATTTATCTCGATTTGGCACTCTTGTCGTAATTTGCAGATATTTGCAATAGGCTTCTCCCTAATTGTCTGCAGATATTCATAACCTTTTGTTGAATATACTCGTTCAGTATAGCGCATTCAAATACCATCGTTTAGAGGCAGAGTTGGTTATTGAATCTCTAGTGAATGGAAGTGGCTCTGGGTAGTTGTGTGGCGGACTGGATGAAAGTTTATCTGTAGTGGACCAAGTAATCGTTGCAGTTTGTAAAAGTCCTTAAAATTATGTGCCAGAGTATTAGGAAATGTGTATGTCATCCGTGCTGAGCGACTAATCCACTGATGATGATAAAGTTTCTGCTCATCTCTCGTAACTTGCGGTACCAAATGCAATTATGCCAACAATAGGCAACAGTTCCGAGTTGAGCATCCATAAGTCTCCTTTTAGCATGTTCTGGGTGGTGTTATTCAAGAAATTGAAGTTATTTTATTTGGACAATGCTGATAGTAAAGATGTCCAGAGAGTGGTGTTTAAGTTTATTAGTCGACTGCTGTGCCATCTCATGTTATTAAACCAGGTGGAGTTTTAATGCATTTATACATAGTTGGAGATTTTAGTGTCAAAGCTCACCGGGTAATCGGACATTAGTGGTCTTATCCACAGCTTTGAAGCGTCTTCTCTATCAGGAAATCCAGTATATTATCTATTAATTCCAATGGTAGTAGTTCATCGCATTAAATCTGGTTAAAAAGAAAGTGGTGATAGAAATACCAATATTCTGGACTTTGACTCTATGTGTCTCCATTTGATAAAAAGCAAACAGGCAATTTCTTATTCCGATTTACTTTGCGTGTATCGTGGACTCTGCTCTTAAGAGAAGTATATTTAGGCTGTATTGTTCTGGAATCATATCTGCAGTGTAATTAAAGACGCGTAGTAGCTATAATCTGCCAAGGAAGAGTGGTTTCAATTGATAATGAGCTGGTCGAATTCAGACAGATTGGTGGAGGCACTGCTTGCTGTGATTTTAATAGATCGTAGGAAATAATCTATCATGTGTCTATCTGAGTAACAAAAGTAAGTTATCGGTGAAAAGATTATACAGTTTAGCGGTTTGTAAAGCAATGCCGCATTGAGATCATTAGTCTAAAGTTTGACACTTGCGACGCCTTCCAGAGGATTTGGTTATCAGGAAGAACTTTCAGTTGAGAATGCTGTTGTGGATCATAATGATCAAGGTGCTCTTATCTCTGAAATGAATCTGAATGAGCAAGAACTGGTGTCTATTCTAAATTAAGAGATCAAATCTGGCGATGTCGTTGGATTCATTGAAGATATAGATGGCAAGTAGATGTTCTAGCTGGCTCTAGAAGGTGACAAGTCTGAAGACTCCTTATATAAAGTCATGGAGACTCTGAAGTACAGCTTTGCTTATTTGAATCTAAGTGATACTCAAGATTTGGGCATCTTGTTTGAGAAGAATCTCATCGCTCTCTGTCTTTGCTGTACATCAAGCTAAAGATTGTTACTTAGAAAACTTGCTTGGTGCAATATTAACGTGTGTTATCAGGTATTTAAGAAGAGTTCTGTTATCGATAGTCTTGAGGAAAAGTTTGCTACGTCAACTCCTTCCACTTGCAAGGATGATGGTGTACGGTAGAGAAATTTTTACGGTAAGAGAAAGGCCAAGAAGTCATTCAATGAATATGATTTGAGGATCCGCAATGTACCTGCAAGGAGACAAATGTTCTTAATCACTAATCTATTTGTGGAATCTGCATTGGTCAATTACGATGTGCCGATATAGCGTGTTCATGAATTTGTGGTCCCTAATCTGATATCCGTATTCGCTGCTAAATGCATGCTGATTCTGCAACATCCGTATTCTGAAATGTATTAGATTATCAATGAGTACTTGCTGTCTAAATTGATCTTGGATTTCTAAAAGGCTCCGTTGTTCCGATAGTTGATATATTCAACAGACGTCTTTCATTCAAGAATGCATCGACTCTGGATTCTAGATCTTCTTGTGCATGGTATCAAGACGTAGGAAGATGCGCGTATTGCAATCAAGTGTCATGTGAAGAATATACTTATGCCGCTTGCAGAGTATGAAGCTGATTACAAAACTGCCAACCTTATGAAAGAAGTTCTGTCATAGCTTTAGCTACATCATTACAATTGAAGACTGAATGAAAAGTGAATAAGTTCATCCGAAATAAAGTCTTGAATGCATTATCAATAGTTTATATAAATCTAATCATACATCCTTAGACTCTTATCGACTGGATTGACCCCCTTCTAGTTTTGTAATCTTACTACTCATAATATTCATCTTCATTGTAGTTTTGGCATTCATAATCTTAATCTCCTCTTTGATAGACTTCAACTCTGTCAGCAACGTGGCCAATTGTAGCTCCAACTTGGATTCCATCATTGCAGACTTTACTATGCCATGCATAGACTAAACTGGGCGAGGTGGCGGAGTCGAAGGTGCCGAGCTGGAATTCGTGTTCAAAGTCTCATCAGAATCGCGTATACTTCCATTTAAGCTGCTAATACTCTTGCTCTTCCAGGCTGCGGATACTTTGTGATTTAGATGAGTATGGGGCGAACCGGAATTGGAATAAGACGACTTCGTATGCTATTGCTACTCAGCTTCATAAGAACTGATAGAATCAACAATAACACCAGTAAATATATTGAGTAATACAAAGGCGAACACTGAATAGAACACAACAAATAGTATAAAGCTATATGGTCGCGTCGCCATTGTTGGCCGTGCAATATCGCTGGCCCAACCGTCACCACTCAAGACCTGGAATAGTGTAAACATTGCTTTATTCAAAGATCCCCAATAATCATCAGGCAGATTGGCTCCTTCCACAATGATTGTTGTTCCATTCTGCAATGTGTATTCATATTACGCACGCCAATAGTCCTAACTTGGAAACGGATAGGATTGTGGTCCTAGTGTGGATTGAGCAATGACAGCAAAGACATAAATAAGTATACATGTGGGAAATAGAATTACAAATAGACGCGGAGCTGCTGATCTCATTCCCTCATAAATGAACTTGATCCCCGGTATCTTATGCAACACCCACAGTATCCTCAATGACAAAACATTGGCCACAAAACTGGTACCCGTCAGCTAGTAATCCAATATGAATGCAGACAGTGTCAGTGATACTTCACCCAAATTATAGAAATTTAGAAAGAACTCAAATCCCTTCACAAATATCCTAAATAGCACCTCCACAATGTAGATACCAAAGAATAGCGTGGATACAAGGTTAGACACGTACCATCCATCGGCTAGCTCTATGGCATCAATAGTGAACGCAGATAAAACAGCCTAAATCAGAGACATGGAGATGATGTATACAAAGAACCAAGGCGAGTCAAGGATATACTTGTACTTTTTGTGTCCAGGAAACTTTTTAGTCATGTAGTCAATCCATCGTTTAACAATCGGTATCCTAGTAGGTGCGAGTTTCTAAGGCACACTTTTTGTCATTTCTGCCACATTCTTTAAATTTTTCTTCAAATATTCTATGCGTTAAGCTGCAGCACTTCTACGACGAGCCTCAGACTTATCATTGATCGACTCTGACGACGACGACTATATAGGAGATTTACTGGTATCTTGATCAGCCGCAGTGGATTCCGAAGTCTTTTACCGTTCCCGCTAAGAGTTCTTCTTCTTGATCTTGGTAGATTTACCTTGCTTTGCACATGCCAATTCAACTAGATCTGAAAAATGTTCAACTTGTCTAGAAGGATCAACAACTACGGGTGGGGCGCACGTTACAGCATCAATTGCTTCTTTGGGTGTCGTCTCATCACCGGATGGACTATCAATCATTATCGACGTATAATCAGTGCCTTCTAGTGCATCTTCTTCTTCCGGAATACTGCTCTCAATAAATGGCGGCTTCATTGTAGTACGACGTTCCGATTGTAGTTGTAGAGATAAGATTTCTTGAGAGATGAGACTTTACTATCATGCTCTCCGCATGAACATCATCATTATGCGGTTGCTAAGCAACGGTAACTTATGCACGATCTTCGCGCCTAAACATGTTTTATATACATGTTTCATACGGCTTTTTAAGTTGACTTTAACATTCAATATCAGCTACATTCATACGTACATTTCAATACTAGTAATTTGACTTTGTTATGATCAATATTTCGCAAAAGACTTTATTACAGTAGTCATCGTTTCAATTGAATTACATAGAAATGGGCTACAAGCAACATCGCGAAAAAATCTGAAACGAGTATGCAATAATCTGAAACGTTTCAGAATGCGATTAGATTAACCGTTTTCGACTACTTGATAGATTGAATTTTGTCTACCTTCTTGGTTATTACTTATCTCAACATATACGTATCCATCACGCATACGATACCGTTACACTACATTCAAAATGGCTTACAATCATGCAGACAATCACACTCGTAATTCTAATCAGCTATAAAATACCACTGACAATGTTAGATCTATGCTGAATTTGATAATGACCAAGTTGGATATGTTGGACTCCAAGTTTGACTCAATGCATAAGAAAATTGACTCAGTTCAAAAGCAATTGGAAGAAATTTAAGGCAAAATGGACACATTCATTGATCAAGGAAACCGTGAATGTGTAGGAAATTGGGACGATGTGGCCACTTATATCTTGGTAAGAAAAGCTTTCGATTTGTGTACTGTTGTGACATTATTACACGTGTAGATTGTTGTATTTATTACTACTGCCATCGCAATTTGCGGCAATGCAATTATGAGCTGGTGGCCTTAAATCTATCCTGTTCTAAGCATGCAATTTGCTATTCTATGCATTGCATTCGTTACGTTGGTGGTGTTGGCGTGGCCTGTCGACGTCTAGTCAACCGATACGTCAGAAAATTGATTGAAACACTACAGCTGTAATTTATTTAAATAAATACTTGGTGGTTTTATATCCACCCACTATCTCTACTTCTAGTTTTCAGCCACTATTGTATCACCCACACATCGACAGACACTGAGACAGAAAGGCTTCTTGACCAGTCTTCGATACAATTTCTGGCATGTAAGACTCAGAAGCCAGCTCTGACATACTAAAAGCGCTAGAGACGCATCACTTAAGTAAACTACTTTGGGAAGCTGGCTATTAATGATTGTAAACTTACAATGAATTGAAATGACTTTGTCTCTGCACAGTAAAGACGCGATGTTGCGATTATTAAAGATGCTGGTAAGTAATAGTCCAACCGAGTGGGCGAAAGATAACTACTGTAGGAATGATATACCGAATGTAAACCATAAGTAGATAAGCAAAATAAAGGTGATCAGAGTATTTATTCAATTTCATATGATCAAAATAGTACTCTATGAGTCATTGTATAGACTAGAAAACAAGTCTAGCTGGCACTTACTTCAACCACGAGTAAACTTTCCCCAAATGTGAAGCAGAAAAACAGCTCCAATGAACATTAGACTGAAGACTAGCACAGTCACCGGGTCACTACACACAATCATACCAATAACTCAATAATCACTCAATAAAGATAAAATTACACTTTAATGCCAGGTGAGTCGTCCGTGTACATTCTCATCATGGTTGAGGTACTGCCTCCATTGCCAGTTCGTCTAGCTACAGCTGGGGAATTTCCTGCACTCGATGATCCAGTACTTCTCTTGCGTCTACCTTAAAAATGAATCTTAAAATATATATATATCTAGAATCAAGCTGCTCTAAATTAAATTTACACTGAAGAAGTAGATGGTCTACCAGTAGCTTTAACAACTTTATCTTCAGGCATAATTAGTAGCTGTATGTATGTCTTAATTGATGTGTTCAAAAACTTTACATCTAAAGCAAAAATACAAAAGGAAAGGAACGCGCGCGATCAAAGTTTGGATTTGAGAAGAACTTGTGATCTGTCGTATCCTGATCCCTAATGATTATTAACGATACCGAATACAGTATATCGTGAAGAAGAAGATTTCATAAATCATTAAGTACGATTGAAAACCGATTACTTGAGGCATCATGTCTCATCACGAAAACAATTTCGACGTTGATCGCGATAATCTAATTGAAGTTTTTAAGTATGTGGGGCAAGTTACACGTAAATGCAAAATAATAATAAAAGTAATGATCATTTATGCCAAATTCATTCAATTATCATTCTTGAGGTAAATTGCGATTAGATTAGAAAATTCCATGGCGCAGTGAGCGCGCGTAGAGCAAGGCTAGTAGAGGAAGCAAATTCTAACTCGCAGCACTCATGGCTGGCACCCACTCACTTGAAGAATACTTGTCAAATCCTTCCTTCAAGAAGAGTATTTCGATGATAACTATAAATATTATCTACGATTGCGAGTATAAGGTTTTAAAAAATTATCAAATTTTATCATTGCAATACTCAAAACTCGCTGCCAGCTTATCAGGCGCTAACCATCGCGCAATTCATTCAGTTGCGTTTCTAACAAATCATTCCTTCTACGAAGCTCTGTATTCTCCATACGCAACTCTGCGATCTCTTGACGTAAACGTTGCAATTCAGACATTATTTCACCCATTTGTTGATTGTTTACTGCACCTTCGACCTGATGATTATTATTAGGGCCAGTGTTGACGCTAACAGTTTCGCGCAGGTTGTCTGACATTTTAGAGACATAACTGCTGAGACGCAGTCATCGTAAGAGAATACGAGTTAAGTGACATGTGTGATTGATCTGGTTCCAATCATTGAGAATCAAGGGGTCAACGTGCGTGAATATTGAGCCATATTGAGCCGATATCAAGACATAAATGAAGACTGATTATTGATTCTCTAAGGAAGAAATAGATTAGATCTCAATCACTTTCAGCTTTAGATTGACATGACATTTTAGATTATAGCGTTACGTGCCGTGATATGTATCCATGTGGGTTAAGCGATCACTCGTACACTTTAAAAAAGCTCCGGCGATCTTTCATCGGGGTACCCACATATCCCCGTAGTAGCGACTGCAATCTTCGAATTGTTCCAACGACGTAATAAAGCCCATAATCCAACCTGATATTACAACAGGACACCACCACCTTAACCTTGACCAGTTTAGCCTGACACCATGCCTAAACTCATTGCATAAGCCTTTCAACATCTGCAGTACCAATGAGCGCCTCCATAGCAGTACTAAGCACAGCAGCCGTCCACCATTTACCCAATTTAATCAGACGCAAAGGAAATCACAGTATGATGCAACAATAATGACTCTCAAACGTAATACTTCTTGATATAGAGACTAAAAATTTAATTACAGCGCGATAGTATTTCAGCAAGATATGCACCCAGACATCACACATTGCAAGCAAATAATCTACTCCGCCAAGTCAACCGCAACCAAAAGCTTCTTCTTTTAAAACAAGTCCATGAACAATGCAAGCTCCATTAGAGTGACAATATATGAATGACCAGCGCCAAGACTGCAACAGTTTCATTAAAGGCGAACCCAAAACGGACAGTAGATGCAACTTTCTATTATTGAACAATATTACAATTTCTGCAATTTCTTATCAAGAAGAGAAGTAAGGCGTCAACTTGCATCATTTTAACAGGAATGATTCAATCACTAACACTATCGTATCAGACCACGTCATGATGCGTCATTGATATCCGAGTTTCTGATTAACTCGGCACACACGGACTGCAATCGCAAATATCATCATGAAACGCTCTAGTCTAGAATCTTGACTTTGCAGGTATGGATAGCGCACGTTTTTGACTTGGATACATAATAAGACAAATAGTGCTACAGATGTAGAATCAGTATTATACCAGTGACATTAAAGTGACGCGACAAGTCATCAATCAATGAGACTTTAACCTTCATATTTAGCAGAGTAATAATCAAACAAGGTGAGTTACTAGTTAAAGGAAAGACACGGGTTCAGAGAGAATATCTCGATTTAAGACCAGTTTCAATGGATACCATTTATACTGCAACGCTACAAATCATTTCAAAATAGTTGTGAAACAAGCGAACCATCATCTTGTGATCTACTACAGAAAATTTTCAAAAAAACTTTGAAGTGCACGAACGAGAGATTGGCCCTTTTTTGATAGTATCTAATGAAGAAATTGCGTAGAAGTGGAGGATAAGTGATGCAACCAAGTGTCGCTGTGATGGAGTGGCTTTTCTGATTGGCCATAAAACCGGAATAAGTAACCGAACTCGTCCAATCAATCTCAATGAATATTATGGTGTAAGCAACCCAAGCTAGATTTGTATTTACATCGAAATGAAATTCGTATCTAGAATCTATGTGATTATTTGATAAGGATATTGACTTTGTGCTTTTTCAATCAGACGGCGTTAGTCGACTTGCTTTAGATTATCATAATTTTATCGCCTACTTTACGATGTTCTTTGGATTCATCCAAAGTATTACCACCGTTTTTGTCTGTCTGTCTGTCAGTAAACTCACGCGGTTACACGAATTTTAAGTTCATTAACCAATTAGGTTTCGCATAACATGTCACGCTTATTTAACGTTACACCGATTTTTTTAGTCTGATTGTCAAAATTTTCTTTTCTTCGTCAAGCTCTAAGTTTACTAGTATAGTTTATATAGTTATGAGCACTGCTTTTCTACTTTAAATTGTAGCTGAGATTGCGTGATATCAATTCGTTTATAGAGTTGAGTGCACCTTGCGCTAGGCTTGGTAACTGACGGTATAACACTTCTCGAATTCTACGAAAATGGGGCTAATTTCAATCAAGTATATTCTGCAGTTGCCTTGTCATATTATTAATAATAATCTTGAGACTACAAATTTAGTGCGCCACGAGCAATTACGTGATAAGCATGTGCTAGGAAGCTAGCTCAATTGTCATGATCAATGATCTGAAACAAACAGAGCACAAGCCTTTGCCGATTCTCATTTGATCCGCCAGCCCGTGACAAATTTCCAAAATGTAATGACACATTGCATTATAGCCGCCTGTAATAGGAAAGATAAGTGCATTCACAGCACGTTTGTGCTGGTGCTATAACCGCTCAAAATAGCCCAATCGCTCTAAGCACTTTGTCATTAATAAACACACTTGGTCTACATTTTCAGCTTGATGATGATAGCTTCTGACAATACTGACGTGATTTGCAATTAACGCTACCATTAAAAATTGGCTTTTGAAAGAAATGCAGAGTTGAATTGAAGCGCTTGTGAGGGTTGAATAAGGAGACTGCTGACAGTCAGCTTAGGAGAATTATCAAACTGAGAAAGTCCTAGAGAAGCCTCGTGGTAAAAAATTCGCTATCTTCGAGCAGTTTTAGTAGACATAGTAAGGGAGAATTGAGCAGGATATAAAAGCTATCTTTAAAAAATCAGAATAAGATTATGTGGGGCGCGTAAAGATCTACCCAGGCTCGGTGGAGACACCATGCTTGTTAGCCTTTCGAGCAATGCATCTGAGCTGCTTTCGTTGAACGGTGATGGTCCCAAACCACTACAGATATGATCAGTAGAAAGCTAATCGTTTAATTCAGCTACTTGTATAAAGACATTGCATTTATAATAGTTGAAACGCTTATGAGTATGAAGTATCTAAAAGTTTCCAGAGTAGCTTGCGCGATGTTTAAGAATTTCAACCGCCAGAAGCATTTAATTACACCCATAACGATTAGTGCGCAGACGCATAAACTTCAAAGTGCTTAGTAAGTTGTTGACTGTAAAATTTGTAAGATTTAAACGTGCGATTACTTTTCTGTGGGATAACGAATTCGCGGTGCAAATTCTGCAGCTACATGCATTCGCGAGGTTCGAAATCAAGATTGACAATATGCCGTGCAGTGTTATGAGTATATGCATAGCTGCCGCAATGGAAATGAATAAATGGTCCAGAACATACCAAACTCAACCATAAACTCAATCTAAATCGCGTTTTATATCGTCCCGATGTAAGAACGTGTATGACGTCCTGACATACATTAGTATAACAAAATAAAACAATCGTCATGCCTTTCCAAACTAATGCACCACTCAAACAATTAACAAACAGTACTGAAAGTCGTGATCAATCTGAAACTACTATGCCTTGAAGCGCGAAAATCTGGTACAGCTGCCAATTTATTAAAAGAATTGTCAAAACTAAGCAGAAAATCAAGACGACACGTGCCTCGTTTTTTAGATGAAATTTTATCTGAAACTAACCTAATGCAATCAATATTCGTGTATATTTGCAAGAATGTCTGACGAAGTCGAAACGCTTTAGCTTTTACTCACTATATCGTGCGTTGTTGTCACAAAATCAACAAACTGCACATGTTGTCGCGTAAACTATACATGTTTAGTAGAATAACACACTCAAATATAAATCAGTCTAACTAATCGCAATCTACTGTATATATACACAACTCTTGACTGGATGAATCCAAAGCCGTAGCATGGCGCGCAGCGACATGCCCCCCTAAATTAATCATCATCTGCATTTATCAAAGCGGTCACGCGTTACATACGGCAATGTTGTAGCTTATCGCGTAATGTTACATGACTGGGATCACAGGTGCTTCGTTACGCAATCTTAATGGCTGTCACAACTTTAGTGTAACATCAAGTGGTATCATGAGATCTGATAAACTTGGGATGAATGACTACCTGGTATTTCTTCTTTATTTTAAACACATAGTCGTTTATATATAATTATATAGTCTTAGTCACGTTTATATAAAATAGAATATTTATTTAAAAAATGTAGTATCGTAAAATTGCCTCCCTGTGCGCGTCTCTGCTTGTCAGTATGAGCGCGATCAATGCAGTTGATTATGATGCTGATGGTTGTGAAATTGTTTATGTTCATGCACCTGCTTGTGAAGCTCCTGGTTATTAAGCTGGTGGTGGTCCATCTCCTGCTCCTGCTAATGCGCCAGCCTATGGTGGAAGTCCATCACCCGCTCCAGCAAATGCGCCTGCATATGGTAAAGGCCCATCGCCTGCTCCAGCTAATGCGCCGGCCTATGGTGGAAGTCCTTCTCCTGCTCCTGCTGGATCCAATGCTCCTGCTTACGGTGGCGGTCCATCGCCTGCTCCGGCTGGATCTAACACTCCTGCATACGGTGGTAACGCAACTGCTCCATCACCAGGAAAAGGGGCCAATCCATCCGCTCCTGCTCCAACTACTAATAAGCCAGCTTATGGTCCCGGCGGTCTTATGTCTTATCCACCTGGTGCTTGGGGCAAGACTGCTCACGCGACGCCTACCGACTCTGACAATGCACATTGGATCGGTAATGAGTAATGCTACCTGGAGCCTCTCCCAGCTGAGACTAACAAGGTCAAGACTTCTCAGACTTGGTACACTCATCAGCCAGAGAGCGGTGAAGTGCTGTACACTGATTGCGGCTTCAAGAGTGGCAAGATCAATGGCATGACCGTGGCAGCTACTGGAAATAATTATTACAAGAAGAATTATGCTAATACTTGTTGGGAGTACACTCCACTGGGTCGCATCAATTAGGATAACTACCAACCGGGCAATTATGGTAAGCCGCAGATTTTACCTGACTTGACTCCACACTTGGAGAAGCTGGGCACACTGCTCGTTGTCATTGGCGATGAGTGCAGTGACCAGAACTAATGGTGTGGCTTCGATGACGGAGCCTCTGACGTGAATGGTGTTGAAAGTAACATGCATCTTGATCTGCAGACTGACAGCTTGCCTCAGGAATGGCTCGATTTCAGACAGAAGTTTGGCTACAATCTGTATGGTGAAGCCACCATGGTCCCTTGTCCAAAGTGATGATGGTCGCTATGTAATGCGTAACTGCTTTTTGATGAATAATGATAATAAAAATAAGCAAGTTTTGATGATGAACAATATTGTTTATTAATTTTCAATTTAGTCTAGTAGGCTCAGATCCACACCTTCCAACAAATCGATCACGTTCAAATCATTTATGGCTTCTGCAGGCTCTTCAATAATAACTTTCTAGCTGATCATAGAATTGGATATTGAAATCTTCCCAGACATGGGAGTGTTGGCCACACTTGAGGATATTATTCTCCGCTTCTTCTAGTTCACCTTATTGTTAATGGCTTTATGACGAGGAATCTGAGGACTTTCAAACAAATCATGAACATCCACTATTTCTCCACTGGTGTCATCATCAACAATGTCGATAATATCATCATCATCGTCATCATCGCCGACTACAAATGAGCCCAAGTCATAGTCACTCGCACCTTCCTTTAGCACGGGCTTCTGATGTACATACTTTTGTGACAATGAGATATCGTCGTTAAACTTCATTCTGTACTGACCATGATGATGCGAAAACACACCGGGATGTGATTGTTCTTATGCGGATACTTCACTCTGATCGTGATCTTCAACGACAAAATTAACCAATTCAAGATCCTAAGCCAGCATTTCATCCAGCTTATCCTCATCTTCATCTTCACTGGTATTCCTTACTCTTTTACGACTACCGTAATTCACTTCTTCATCAGTATTTTCGGCATCAGTCAAATCAGCCTCGTCAAAGACAAAGTTCCTTTTTGCAGTGCTTTTCCGAGTCTCTTTGGGCTTTGTCCTTAAATGAGACTATCTTATATCTGGCGATGCATTGAAATCTTAAGCCGTTTAATGCTCAGATTACCTAACTGATACCATTGAGTTACCTTCATAACTTTGGGACTTTTTGGGGATGACAATTAGTGAATCAGTACGAGCATAAGAGATTCCAATGACGGCATTTTCAAGTGCCAGATTCAAATCAGACTAGACACCGGTTGGACATGATACTTAATTACGGCAGTTTGACCCAATTTCATGCTGAGGCAAAGCATAATAAACTGAAGAAAAGTCTTTTACTATAGCAGGTCCTTTAAGGATAATCTCTTGACATTATTTCGCTGCGGAAACTATATCTTAAACGACTTTAGGAACCAAAGGTACCGGTTCGGCTGAGACTATCTTGACACCAACACCAGATTCGATAACTTTTTAATCACCCTTTGCAAAATCTTCATCTTCATCATCGTCAGATATTAAATTAACAAACTGCACCTTTTATCGAGTAGTATTAGTAGCAGCAGTTTCGGTCAAATCAGGCGTGGGAACACTAGACTTCTCCTTACTACTTTACTTGGTTGCTTTACTTTTCTTTCCAGTATTAGTATTCGATTTTACATCTTTAACCTTCACTACCGATTATTCTAATGGAATGGCATCTTCGTTTACGGCAACTTTTTTTGATTTCGCTTTGCTCTGCTACTTTTTATCAGAAGGCGGCTTCTAATTGGCAAAGTTATCGTCATATTATGCAAATGAGAGAAGCTGTTCAGAGCATACAGGCTGAGAGACCGCACTTGGTAAAACTCTGCACTCCTGTGGCCACATTGTAAAACACTTGTCCTGAGACATGATAGCTTGCTACACCTTCTTGTAAGAATTCTAAGTTTCCTTGTATTAATACTCCTCCTTCCCTTCGCTCAATAGCACCAGAATAGAACCATCCCGTTTCCTACCAGTTCTTCCCATCCTCTACAACATTCTGACTGGAGACGATTAAGTGTCATAACATACAATCAAATCAACCTCACCAATATCTAGGCCTTCTTCTCCAATGCAGGTAGCAACAATGACATTATACTCACCATTCTGAAACTTTTTTATAACTTCCAATTGCTGCTTCTAGGTGTAACCTTTCACAGATTTATTAGACGATTGTCCGATAAAAGACACAGCTTTGATTGTGGGCTGATGTTTATTGAGCCTAGCCACAATCTCATCCACGGCATCTCTATACTCACAAAACACCATGGCACGAGTGGAGACTGAAGATTACTGGTCCGATGAGGACTGACTATCTGATGAGGAGTATTGACTATCCATGAAATGCTATAACATCCGGCTCTCCAGCACGTCCAATTTCGGATGACCGACAAAAGTGGGCCGACTGGTTATCTCTTCCATGAAGTTCATCAGACCGCGGAAAAGAGGATTATTCATGAGCATCAACTTGGCTGGACCAGAGGTACTTTTCGGTCCACCACTATCTGCCAATACCTCCTTCAAATACTTGTAGAATGATAAGACTCCGTGCTTGGGCAAAAGTTCAAATGCATGATACAATGTCATAAGCGCAGTAAAGTCTCGACGAATTAGATTTTTATAACGGTCATTACCACGATTACCATTCATATTGAATCGCTATCTAGCCATAAGTATCTAATACTTGCCCACATTCATGGCATCTTTCTGATAGATAGCACCCGCTCTAAACAAGCGACTAACAGCTGGCTATAAGATCTATTAACTAAATGTATCACGAACTTTGCAGATATCAGGACTAAGCTTCACCACCACTACATCTTTCCGCTTATTATAAATGTACTAAACTATATCTTTGGACTCTTCAGTTCTAATCTCAATCTAATGAATTTTGCAATTGTTAACAATGACTTGAACAGAGTCCACTAACGATCCAGGAGTAGCCGATAGTGCAAGGATTCTAAACGCTTTGTGGCTCTGATAGACCTTTTCAATAACTTGACAATAAGCATAGTTCCCGGTAGCTCTATGAGCTTCATCAATAACGAGGCATACAATCTACCTGGGATCACAGATGCCAGAATTCAAATCATTACTAAGAGACTGAGGTGTCATGAAAAAGACTCGTCTCTCTTGATACATCTTGGCTCTAGTGGCCGGTTGCATTGCCCCTGTGAGCTCAACCGTATCAGCCTGAGGAATCCCAGTAATCTGATAACAAGCTTTGATCTACTACGCTACCAAAGGCTTTGTCGGTGCCAAGAAGAAGATTTTACTCTTTGGGAACCAGCGATAGTAGTTGAACATTAACACGGCGGCAATAAAAGTCTTACCAAGGCCAGTGGGTAGGCAGACCAAAGTGTTAACAAACAGGGCCTTCTTGATAATACTGAACTAGTACTGCCTAACAGGATAATTGTTTGGATATATCCAAGTCTTGACAGCATCCTGATCAATCTCATGATGTGTTTCAACAGAGAAGTTTTGAGTGTTTACGCGCAAACTAGCAATAGTACTAGACGGTCTTGAGAAGTTGGCAATATTATTATTAGAGTCAGGAACGTGCTTCAGTGAAAAGTTGTTATCAAACAGAGTAGTCTGCTTATTCTCTCGAATCTTGGTATTACTAGTAGAAGACTTTACAATACAACTAGATGAGGATGATGCTGCTGTTGTCTACTAACCTTGCCATAGTTGATGATTATCCATCAGATTAGTAGTAGATATATTAGGCCCAGTGTCAACCACATTCTCAATATTATCTAACGCACACAACAGTAAATCATCATCAATTTCAAACTCCATTTCTATTATAACTTGATATATAATGAAATTCTAACAAGGCAAATTACAATTAAGTGAGACTTACCGCGTAAAGAAGATGAAAGAAGAAAGATAGAAATGGAAATTCCCGGCCTGAAACAACTTCCTTCTGGTGAAACGAACGAACGTCTCTGACGGTAAAGCGGCGATAGAAAGTCTATTGAGATAGAGTAGCGCCTGCTGTTTTCAGAGAAAATCCAGATCAGCTCCTTTGATGAAACGCGTCGTACTTTCCTTCTGACTGGAGCGCGTGCTCTTTCTTCATGGTCTTTCTTCCTTCAACCATTCTACCTAAAGTACATCTAGATTGATTACACTGTAAATATTATTCAAGTTTCATCAACTATTATCAATAGAACTGAAGTGTCATTCATTTTATTAGATACAGTATTGAGATATGGAGGGTAAATTGAGAGAATATTTGGAGAATGCTGTTCCAAGTTTAATGGAATGTGATCATAAATTGTTACAGTTGGCGTTGAATTTACCTGATAATGGTAAGTTGTTTTAGAGTTTCTGCAGTGGTAGTGTGTCTACTCTTTACCTGCTGAGAGTTCATAATGGGGATGCTAGTGAGAGTGCGACTCTGCTGTTTTAGTCCGAGTTGACTTAGAGTCTGGGTAAGTGTTAAGGCGTTCTATGCGTGAACAAGTTGAATAGCTTAGCTGACTTGGATTCTTCTCAGCCACTGGTTAGTTAGCTATCGTCTTTCTATGTGCCAATGTTGGACTAGGCTTCTTTGTTTGGCTCATTGCACGGTACTGTGGTGAACGCATTGAGTCCATTATTGTAGGCGTTTGCCGGGCAGCAGGTGTCTGGTTCGGATGTGTCTGCCAACAAGTCGTCCATAATGTCTCGTTCAAATGCGAATAGTAAAGGTGATAATGCCGTCAATTTGGCGAGGCGTAAGTTGGCCGAGTTGGCTAATGCTCTGCTCAATCTGTAATAGAATGTTGATATTCCACATGTCTAGTTGAAGGTTAGCAGTGTTAGAGTAGTGGAGTACGTGCAAAAGTGCAGATAAAGTGGACTAAAGATTCAGGTGGAAGACTTTGCAGATGTAGCCACGGATTAGACTTTCATTAATCAACTATAAAGTGATGTTAATTCATGGGTTATTGACATTTAGACAGTCACCAAGTTGGTTAGAGATTCTGCTGTTGTTAATGCTCTGTAAGAGGTGAATTTCTGGCAGCAGTTAGAGCGGGAACTCTTGGATATTGAGAAGCAGCTGTAGAAGGATGAAGTTTTATTAGTGATGGATCTATTGAAATAAGCCAAAAGATTCCATGCCACTATCGGTTTCATTTAGGATACTGGACTACAGGCTTGTCTTGATCAGGCGTAAAAGTATAATGTACTATTGAAAGATTTTCCTGCTGCTGAAATGATGAATGCCGACAGTATGGAGAAGCTGCGTGATGGAGTCATCCTGGTATTCTCCCACCTGATTAAGAAGTTGAAGCTCAGTGGTTACCCGGTGGCTCGTGCATTACAGCTGGTGGATGTTATAGCCAATGACTTTAATGACTTGATGGTGAAGATTGTAACGAATCTCAAGTTGATGAATATGCCGTTTTCTGCATTCAAATAAAATATGGATTTTCTGTTTGACCAGATTTTCACTGTATGGGATGAGTAATGTAGAGAGTTTGTGACTGCTGCCAGAGATTTGATTCGTCGACGTGGTGAAAAGTTTATTCCAGTGAAGGTGAATGCGTAGCATGAGAGTTTAAAGGACCGTCTTGATTACATTCTACAGTTCAGAACTAATCACCATTTGCTGGCGGAAACTCTGGAGAAGATATACTAGTCTGAGTCTGCCATTACCGTCTAAGATCTTGGGGAAGCTTATGGATTAGTCAAGACTTTGGACATTTGTGACATTTCAGATGAAGGGACTCAATTATGGAATGCTAACGAGAAGCTTTATATGGAGTAGGTTGACAAGATTGAATATGAGCTAATTGAGGATTTGAAGAATAAGTTGGATCAATGTAAGAATTCAAATGAGATGTTTAGACTATTCAGTAAGTATAATACTCTCTTTGTGAGACCGAAAGTACGTGCTGCGATTAAGGATTACCAGGTGCAGCTGATTGGAAGTGTCAAGTTGGATATCCATCGTCTGCTTGATAAATTTTTGGCTGGTTATACAAAGAGCGAAACTTACTATTATGAGCGTCTAAGACAAGCACCTCTGGTCAGTGGTGAAGTGATGTGGGTTAAGTAGCTAGAGAGATAGTTAAATCTGTATGTGAAGAAAATTGAGAGTGTCTTTGGACAGGGCTGGGAGACGTATGCTGATGGCTAGAAGTTGAATGAGGAGATTTAGAATTTTCGCTCTAAGCTTGGCACTTAGTAGTTGTACGATAGCTGGCTTCAAAAGGTGTAGAATGCTGATTATGGATTTGGCTCCAGTTTGTTTAAAATTGTCAAAGATCGCAGCGCCGATACTCTGTCGCTTGTATTGAACATCAACGTGGCCAAATTGTCAATGTACAAAGATGTTTAGAATTTCGTGGCGATGGGCTTCTCTGTGCCTCATTCTGTTGTCAGTGCGGCCAAAGATTGCAGACAGATTTATCCTTACGCTGTGAATTTGCAAGCGGCATTGTCATCTTTTACATCAAGTTTGCACACTGTGAGTTAAGCTGGAGGTAACTTGGGAGTTTTGGTGACTAAAGAGATTTAACTCATCTAATCATTGCTGCAGCAAGGTATTGAATATCGTTGGGAGTACTTTACGTTGTCTGCAACTGATGGACGCAGCGGGAAATATGGCCAGTTTGTTGCGGATATCAGTGACGGTGTTGGTAACTTGTAAAATAAGGTGGAGTTCTATTAGAACAAACATGATGCTATCGCTTAGGCTATTAAGGCTATAGAGAAATGCGGAGATGATTTGGAGAGCAAGATTCCGAGTCTTATGGGATAAATTTAAGCTATAGTCGATTTTGTTAGAATGTCCGCTTAATCTTCCATTCTGCCTTGGCTTAATCATGTTAATACTTCAGTTGAAAGAGCTTTAGTTCTCAAGATGGAGCAGATAATTTAGTACTTGGGCGCTGTTTTGAGTGGGACAGAGCTGCCTGGCGGTTTGACGCGAAGTTTTTTATCTATTGATCCTATTGTTGTTGATATTCGTTGCAGGCTGAAAAAGATAAGCTCTACTATGGACTTTAGCGGTATAATGCAGGTCGTCGTATAGATAATCAGTGATAAACTTAACGTGATTTTCTCATTAAGTCCTTTGATCGAGACTAGGGCCGATTATTCTCATCTAATAGGCTAAGTTTAGTCCCACTTAATTGATGATTTGTGGAAAGCTTTTGCCACCTCAATGGAGCGGTGTCAAATTGCTATGGGTTCTGTCATTGTATATCAGAGTTTGTGGGACTGTGATGACGGCGTTGTGGCGGAGACTCTCGGCGATAATCTTGGTGGATGGTTGTAATACATGACGCTACTCATTGGTGAAAAGAAAAGGTGTTCCTCTTTACCTCGTGAATTTGTGAGCGGTATCATTCGTTTAACGACAGCTGGTGCAAAGAATGCTCTTGTCGAAAGATTCAGTGAGCTGATTTCTGCCTTTTTGATTAAATTCATTGAGCTGTACGAATCCAAGGCCAATAATTTTTTGCAAGACACTGCTGGTTTACGATATCAAATTGAACAATGTCCTTCCTTTGATAGTGCTTCTGTGCAGGAGATGATTTAATTGGTGTCTCTACTGAATCAGTGTAAGGATGAGGTGAAGTTTTCAGAGGAACGACTTGATTTGTTTTAATAATCCTTCGAATTAGGCAAAGCCAATGGTCGTCGTCCTCAGGTTGAATACGAACGTTTGAAGGGAGAGTATTCTATGCTTGTCAGTATCTATGAATCTAAAAATCAAAGTTTGGCAGACAATTTGAGTGTCATCCAGAGTAAGTTGACTGTTCAAGATAAAGTCATTAGAGAGAAGGTATTTAGAGTGGTTACGCAATGGGGCTCGAGTAAGCCAATAGATGGCTCTTTGCAATATTCTGATGCTTAAGCTGTGTTGAATGATGTTGAGCAGAAGTTTAATTCTCTGAATACTGAAATCTTTACTCTCAATTAGGCTCGGTCATCAGTTGGACTCGAAGTTATGTCTGATAGTCAATTTTAATCTGCCATTGAAGAGCTGAATGATCTCAAAAATGTTTGGTCTTCCATTGCTCCTTTGTAGAAGTAGTTTGATCAGATCATGTCAAGTTTATGGTCTTAAGTTACACCTGATTCTGTCAAGAAGGCTCTTTAGAACGTGAAAGCTATGTTAGGAGACATGCCGCCAGCTATCAAGCATTATGCCGCTTTTGATGCTCTTGCTAGAAGAATTGATGTTACGATGTAGCTGCACAAGTTCATTATTGAGCTCAAGTCGAATTATATGAAAGAGAGGCACTGGAAGCGTCTATTTACTGTTTGGAATCATTCTGGGGGTGATGCTGATTTGAATTTAGGCTCTGTTCTTGGATATCTGTAATCTTTTGCCACTTAGCCAGTGAAGAATGTAATCAGTGATGCTATTGGAGAGATGGGAATAGAGGAATACTTGCGTGATGTTATTGAAAAGTGGGAGAATATGACGGTAGATCTCATTTTACATCGGTCTAATGTTCGCATTATCAGGAACTATGATCAAGTTATAGAATAGTCCGTGGAGAGTATTAATGGCCTGGTATCAATGAAGCACTCTCCTTTCTATAAGCATTTTGAGACTGAAGTCGTTCAGTGGGAATAGAAACTGAATGAAGTCAATGCGCTGTTCTCTAATTACTCCGAGTTCTAGTCATAATTCATATACATGAATGGTTTATTTACCAACTCTTCAGATTTGAAGATGGTACTGCCGAATGAGTTTATCAAGTTTAGCAGCGTGGTAAATGACTTCTAATCTCTTGTAAAGCAGATTGTAGCTTCGCCTCAAGTATTATCAATGGTGCAGATTCCCTTGATTCAATCTACCGTCGATAGATTTCTGGTACAGTTGCAAAAGATTAAGCGCTCATTGTCAGATTTTTTGACGAAATAGAGGGATCAATATCCTAGATTCTATTTTGTTGGGGATGACGATTTGCTTGAGATTATGGGCTGTGGTGGGGATCTTCAGATTTTAGGCAAGTATGTTAATAAGCTGTTTTTTGGTGTTGGTTAATTCATTGTGCAAAATGGAGCTGAGAAGATTACTCTTACTGGTGTTCAAAGTCCAGAAGGTGAGGTGCTTCTATTTTTTACGCCGCTTATAGTTCAAGGTTTGGCAGTTGTTGACTTGTTGAAGTCTTTGGAAGCGCACTTAATTTCTGCTCTTGAAGTATCATTGAAGGCATCTTTTGAACGTTTCTCTACTGCTAAAGATCACACTGATTTTGACTGGTAATAATGGCTATCGGATTATCCTTTCCAAGCGTGTTTAGTCAGCGTTAAGTTACATCTTACACGCTTGATTGAGAATAAGGCTAATCTCTCATAGGCAACAAGTGTAATCAATCAGTTGATTAATGGATTGGCATCTAAAGTTCTAGAAGTAAAAGTATCTGTGCTCAGATTAAAGTTTAGAAATATGCTGGTAGAGTTGAGTTATTGGCGTGACTTGGTGTCAGCTGCGTAAGATGAGAGCAAGAGCGATAGTGTAATCTGCAGAGCAATAATGGAGTACAAAGCGGATTCAGATTTCCGTTAGATCACTATCAAATGCATGGATATGTAATTTAATTACAATTTTGAGTACCTGGGTGTTTGCCAGAAGATTGTTTAAACGCCTACTACCTAGCGTTGTTAGCTTAACTTATTGTCTGCTTTGCATCAACATTTGGGTGGTAATATTTACGGTCAGGCTGGTACTGGTAAAACTGAGACGGTTAAAGCTCTGGGATATGATCTTGGGCTTCCGGTGGTTGTGTTTTGCTGCGACGATTCATTTGACTACAAGTCTATGAGTAGAATATTGTCCGGATTGTGTTAGGTAGGTGCATGGGGCTGCTTTGATGAGTTTAACAGACTGGACGAGCATATATTGTCTTCTCTATCACATCAGATTTAGAATATTCAAGAGGCGCTGTTGTCAAGTTCATCTCAAGTAAAGATTGCTCAAAAGTCTATTAGTATCTAGAAAAACACTGGAATATTTGTTACCATGAATCCGGCTTATATTGGTCGCAATCAGTTACCGGACAATTTGAGGCGTCTTTTCAGACCAATGGCGTTAACTAAGCCTGATGTGGTTCAGATTGTGGAGATTTTGCTTTTCTCCTAAGGTATCGTTAGCGATGGACACACGTTAGCTCGTAAACTAATGTCATTATTTAGCGTCTGCTAGTAGCTGATGTCTTCCCAGCCGCATTATGATTTTGGCTTGCGTGCGATGAAGGGCGTTTTATCAGTAGTTGGTAATTTGAATTTGGCTTCATTGGCAACTGGCTAATAAGCTTAACTTGATGGATTTCAACTTCTTCTGCAGGGTATTAAGAAGGCAATCCTGCCGAAGCTGGTGTCAGATGACTTATCGAAATTTCAAAAATTGCTCTTATGTTTCTTTAAAGATTCAGATGGCGGAGTGTTGGATGCTGAATTTTCTGCGCTCTGTGAACAGTCTATTGATAGGTTGCATCTATGTAAGTCTCCGTAGTTTCTAGATAAAGTTATGCATATCGCCAGTGTCGTTTCAATTAATAACGGTATTATACTATCTGGTGATTCGGGTTCTGGCAAATCCTGTGTATTCCAAGTTTTCTGTGAATGCTTGAGAGATAAGAGTGAACTCGGCGACGTAAAAGTCATCGATCCGAAAGCTGTATCGAAGGAGGCATTGTACGGAAAGCTGGATTTTGTGACGAGAGAGTGGACCGATGGTATCTTTACTTCAACTGCTAGAAGCTTAGTATAGTCGGCATTGAAGAATCCGAAGCTTTTGTATTTCATTATCTTTGATGGCGATCTGGATACTGAATGGATTGAAAATTTAAATAGCGTTCTGGATGATAACAAACTGCTTAGTCTACCGAATGGAGAGAGGCTCACTTTTCCTTCTAATGTCAAATTGGTATTTGAAGTTGATAGCATGAAGTATGCCACTATGGCCACCGTGAGTAGATGTGGAATTGTCTATTTTGACGCGTCCAACGTGGATACTGATATGATTATTGAGTCTATATTGCTGAAACTGTCGCGAGGCTGCCTCTTTGCGTCTCAAGGTAGATTACTCACCGCTGAAGCCGCATTTAAGGAGCTCTAAGTTCAATTTCATAGTATATTGAAGCAATTCTTTGTAAATGGAGGTCTTGTTAGTAAGGCTATGGATTATGGAAGGTCGCTTGAGCATGTTATGAAGTTTTCTGTCAGTAGAAGTTTGAAGACTTTGAGCTAGTTTATCATTGCCGATTTGGGGTCCATTGAGCGTCATTAATCGACCTTTGTTGATGGGAAGTTGGACCAACAATTGATGCTGTTATTTTTACAGAGGAAGCTGGTTTTAAATATTGTATATTCTGTTGCTGGCGATTGTTCGCGCCAAGATCAGCTCAAATTGGTTGACTATTTGGCATCTATATCGACTATCGATATAACTGCTAATGTCATTGACTATACTGTTGACATTGCTAGCGGAAACTGGGTACCTTATCAAGTTAATGATTCTAATGAGATGGTTCTGAGTGATCTATCTTCTGAAATATTTATAGACACTTTGGATACTGTGCGCAACGAGAATTTGATATAGTAGTTGGTTGGAGAATCCTCTGTTGTTATTCTATGTGGCCTACCTGGAAGTGGAAAGAGTTCGACTCTGTTCAATATGCTTCGTAAATCCTCTCAAGTGGTTTTGTATGGCATCAATTTCACATCTACCACCTCTCCGGATATGCTTATAACTGGTTTAGAAGAGTATTGCGACTACGCGCGAAGTTCATCCGGTATTACACTGCAGCCGCGGTAGGTTGGCAAGAAATTGGTTGTCTTTTGTGATGAGATTAACATTGTTTCTCAGGATGAATATGGAACTTAGAAAGTCATAACTCTTATGCGATAGATGGTGACTCGTTAAGGTTTCTATAGTTCCAAGTATAGTTAGTGGATTCATCTACAAGATGTCGTGTTTGTTGGAGCTTGCAATCCTCCGTCGGATGCTGGTAGATTTGAATTTAGTCCGCGATTTCTCAGCAATTGTTCAGTTCTGTACATTGATTATCCATCAGAAGAGTCTTTACACGTCATATACGGCGCGATGTTGGATTATGCTCTTAGACGTGTACCTCAATGCCGACAACTCAAGTCTCAATTGTGCAGTGGAATGGTCTAGGTGTATCAGTACGTACAATCCACGTTTACAGTTAAATCTTAGGCTCATTATATATATTCTCCAAGAGAATTGACGCGATGGATAAGAGGTTTGAACGAGTTTGTGAAGTAAATTGAAGACTGTCTACCTGAAGATCTGGTGCAACTGTGGTTTTATGAAGCGTAGAGATTGTTTTAAGATCGTCTCGTTGAATATTAAGAGCGATCAGCGTTTGGATAGCATCTGGTTAGTCTGACTCAGTAGATCTTTGATGTGGACTTGTCTTCAGTGTTAGTGGATAAACCATTACTATTCTCCACTTGGATGAATAGAACTCTAAGCAGAGTCGATGGAGACGACCTGAAAGCGTACGTTGCAGCTAGATTTAAAACTTACCAAGAGGAAGAGCTTGATGCACATTTGGTTATATATGATGAAATGATTGACCATGCATTGAGGATCGATCGAGTTTTGAGGCAACCGCAGGGTCATTTGCTAATGATTGGTTAGAGTGGGTGTGGAAAGAGTACACTAGTGAAATTTGTGTCGTGGCTAAATGGATACTCTGTTTTCCAGTTAAATCCGTATCGTAATTACTCTGCACAAGATTTTGATGAAGATTTGAAGGCTCTTCTCATCCGTGCTGGTTGTAAAAATGAGAAGATATCTTTCATTCTGGATGATCATGCCATGGAGGATTTGAGATTCACCGAGAGAATGAACACTCTATTGGCTAACTCGGAAATTCCTGGCCTTTTCCACGGAGATGATCTTACAAGTTTGATGATGTAGATCAAGGAGGCATGTGCGAATAAAGATTTACGCTTCGATACAGATGATGAGTACCTGGCGTGGTTCAGGATATAAATCTCCCATAATTTGCACATTATATTCCTGATGAATCCTAATGTCGATGGCTTGAACAGTAAGCTCGTTACTTCACCGGCGTTGTTTAATCGCTGCGTTCTGAATTGGTGGGGAGTGTGGTCAGATGATACTTTGTACCAGCTTGGTGGTAGTTACCTATAGTCTTTGGACTTAGAAGTTGCTGATTTCTAGTTACCGTCACAGTTGGGCACAGAGACTGACTAATCCTTGTATTAATATGCATAGAAGCACAATATTGTTATTGATCATCGCGAGTCTGTGCGCCATGCTTTATTATAGTTTCATCAGGAGGCTCTGTCTACGCAGTAATTGGCTAATCAACTCAGCAATACTTGGTTTAGTTTTGGTCCTAATAACTACCTTAGAATGCTTGCTTAATTTCAAACGCTACATGGATAAAAGACTGGTGAGCTGTAAGATCGTTAGCGCCATTACAATGTTGGCTTGGATAAGATTGAGGAAGCCTCGGACAGAATTAGTGAGATGAGAGCTCAGTTGGATGACAAGAAAGTCCTTCTAAAGAGCAAGTCCGAGAAGGCTAATGTAAAGTTGAAGCAGGTGGTTGAAAGTCAGCAGGAAGCAGAGCTCAAGAAGGAAGAGTCAAAGAAGCTATAGAGTATTGTGCAGTAGTAAGCATTGGATATTGAATAAAGACAGCAACTAGTGCAATCCGAGTTGGCAGAAGCTGAACCGGCTATAGCATCGGCTAAGGATAGCGTCGGCAGCATTAAAAAGTAGTAGTTGACTGAGGTTAGATCTATGGCGAATCCACCACAGTCTGTAAAGATGGCCATGGAATCGGTGTGCGTATTACTTGGGTTTGAATCTGATAGTTGGAGGTCTGTATAGTCGGTGATTAGAAGAGATGACTTCATATCATCCATTCTCAACTTTGATAATGAGAAGATGATGACAGAGAAGATTGTTAAGCTGATCAAGAAGGATTTCATGTCTCAGCCAGAATTTAATTTTGATGCTGTGAATCGTGCTAGTAAAGCGTGTGGTCCATTGGTAGCCTGGGTCATTGCGCAGGTGAAGTACGCAGACATTTTGCAGAAAGTTGGTCCGCTCAGGACTGAGGTTGCTAATTTGTAGAGTAAATTGTCATCGGTCAAGGAGCAGAATGATCAGCTTTCAGCACAGATACAGATATTAGAGGAATAACTTCAGACGTATAAGGATGAGTATTCGGCCCTGGTTGGTGAGACGGAGCAGTTGAGAGCCGAGTTGAACCAAGTAGAAAAGAATTTGCAGCGCAGTATTGATCTTATGCAGAGTCTTTAAACTGAGTAAGAACGATGGACTGAGACGTCATCCCTCTTCTCTAAGAATATGTAGGATGTTCATGGTAATTCTCTGCTCAATGCGGCCTTTTTATCCTATTCTGGATCACTTCCTGAAAAGTAACGTAACTAGCTTTATTATAAATGGTAAAGTGTCTTGAAGTAGTATAATATCTCCTTCACTCAGTCTGCGACAGCTGTCGACCAGTTGGTTCTATCTGAAGCATCTTAATAGTGGAAAACGTTTGGACTTCCTAACGACGATTTTTGTGTTGAGAATGCCGCCATTATGGACCGCTCATTGAAAATTCCTCTGATTGTCGATCCGCAAAGCTAAGCATTGTCATTTGTCACATAGTTGCATTAGAAGTAGAATGTGTAAGTCACTTCATTCCTGGATCAATCATTTCCTAAAGTGCTGGAAACTAGTGTCAGATTTGGAAGATTTTTAATTGTCAAAGACGCCGAAAACTTTGATCCTCTCGTCTTACCTCTTCTCAATGATGAAGTTAAAAATGTTAATGGGCGCAAGATGGTGAGGCTTGGTAAACAGGACGTTGACTTGTCTTCTTAATTCAAGCTTGTGCTTTACTCAAGTAGCCGGGATAATCAGTGGACTCCTAATATCTGCAGCAAGGTTGGTATTGTCAACTTTTCCATCACTAAAGCCAATGTCCAGGCTCAGATTCTTGACTTGCTGGTTCTGAAGAATAGGCCAGAGATTGTAGAGAAGAGGCGTGAGATATCGAAGCTACATGGAGAATCTTTGATCCTGTTGAGGAGGTTGGAAGAATAGCTGCTGAATACATTAAATGGTACTGTAGGGAATCTGTTGGAGAACGATTCCGTCCTTGATCAGTTGGTTAAATTGAAGAGCGAAGGGCAGTCTGTGGTGGAGAAGGCAAAATCTAGTGAGCAGATGCTGGTTGAGATTGAGGCAGCCGCAAGTTCGTTTGAACCTCTGGCGGATTATATATCAGATTTGTTCTATGTCATTATTGACCTGGCAAAGATGTCCAGATTCTACATGGTATCTTTCGACTGGTTTATCAGTGTTGTAAAATAGCTGGTAGATTAGTGTCCGATTAATAGCGCGACCGATTCTGTTGAATTCAAGCAGCTGCTCTTGAGACGTGTGAGCGATCACATATCCATGTCTCTTGAACAAGACCACTAATTAGTCTACGTGATCAAGGTTTTGTAGTTGCACTTTGAACATGAAAATGAACCTCAGCTGTCTAAATGCGGCGTTTCCTGTCTGCAGTACATCACTCAGGTGTAGTAGAATGCCGCAGGGTAGTCTGATATAAACAAGTTTGCGAAATCTGAATTGTTTGTTGGAGATAATCTGCAAAAGGTTATGCAATTACGTGATTTTGACTTGATTGTCAGAGAAGATCCTAATCCAGAGTCTAAGCTAGTACAAGAGTTGGATAAAGAATCTGTATACGATTATCTATCGCTGGCCGTTCTTATGGCGTCAGTTCGACTTGATAGATTGTAGAATGCTCTTTCTCTGCTTTCCAATAAGCTCTTCGGGTTTGATATCACTGTGAAGTCTGTCGATCTATCATCATGTCTCTAAGAGTCAAGTAAAGTTTTGCTTCTATCTCGCCGTGGTATGGATCCTTCGTACCTGGTGTAGGAACTTGCGCAATAGCAATCGATAAAGTTGTTATCCACGTCAATGGGCACGGCGGAGAATGAAGAAGAAGCTGGTTAAATGCTTCGTCAGGCTATGCGAGAGGGATGCTGGTTTATGGCCACTAATATTCATTTATCAGTTGGATGGATATAGAATTTCAAATAGACTTTTCTATTAGACCATGGTACTAGATAGTCTCGTACAGTAAATAATGACGGCTTTCGGCTGATTCTTGTTGGTTAGATATCGCGCACTATTCCTGCGTCTTTGGTGGAACATTGTCGTAAAGTCTTCTTTGACAATTCCAGCAGTCTTAAATCTACTGTATCAAATAAACTATCTATGGTAGTGACTGATTAGAGTGATCGATTGCCATTTGAAAGAATTAGAATAGCTTTCATGCTTACGTGGTTGTATGCCGTGGTGTGTGAAAGAATGAAGCATGTACCGCTTGGTTGGTCTAAGGAATATGAGTTCTCTGATTTGGACTTTAAGATGGCCGTATAGATGATTGACCGTATCCTTATGGTTGTCGCTAATGGTAAATCCAATATTAATGTCCAATAGTTGCCTCTGCAGTAATTCAAGTTTGTTCTCATGAATCTCATCTATGGAAATAGTTTGGAGAATGAGTTCGATCAACGCATTCTAAAGTCACTAGTCGACAGTCTGATGTCTATCGATGTATTTGGTAAAGAGTGTATGCTTCTCGGGTAGAAAGAACTGGTTCTATCTGCAAGTGGCTAATATCAAGATTTATAGAAATTTGCAGATGGACTATCTCAGAATACCAAGCCCTAGTGGATTGGTCTTCCAGAGGATTCGGATATCGTCATGGCTCAGTCTCGTGTTTAAAAGGCTCTTTTAATGCTTTAGCAGACGACGCAGACAAGTAGGGATCTTGCAAGTTCTTCGACGATAGTTTAGCAATTCACTGGCGATTGGAGCAAGTTTAGTTAGTTCTTAACTTCTAAATTGAAATCAGTGTCTATTAAAACTCATTCTGGTGCGTCTGACTCTGTTTAAGATATTGCGCGAGCTGAAGTTGAGTTGTGGAATAGATGGCTTTGCAATGTTCAGTAAGCCATAACATCTAAGGAATCGTTAGCACTTAATCTATTATCAGATGTTCTGCCTCGTTCTATACGTTCTTTGGAATTGGCTCAGTAGTATCTGGTGAGTAAGCGTGCATAGATTGAAAGCATGTGTTCTATCACCGATTGGAATAAAGTCTAATGCGATCTTTCGCGTCTATCCTCTCCGTAATCAATGTTTGTGGCTCTGCAACTGTCTGCTGGAGATCAGAAGAATTAAAGTCCTGAAGACATGGTTGCTGTGATCTCTTCATCTAGAGACAATCTGCCTGAATCTGCTATCACTTTGCAAGGTCTCTTTATTCAGAGTGGTCGCTTCTCATCGAGTGGATTATCTGCTGGTTCTTCTCTACTTGTCGAGGCTGGGGACTTGTTCTTGAGTTATATGAGTTTGGAAGATATCGCTGCAAAGGATTACATTTTGATTCCAATGTACAAAGACATTGGACGTAAAGATCTAATTCAATCGTGTTATGCTAGAGTGAGCAACTCGGCTCAAGTGTCTGAGCTTATCTTAGCCAACGTTGCTCTAGTGCTGGAAAAGTGAATATGATTGAAATACACAGGACGCTTTGATTACATTCATATTTTGCATTCCTTTTTTTGAAGCTGATGATTATAGACAAGAGGCTTTATATGATACTAAGAAAGTCAAAAAAGATATATTCGTATCAAAGATGATATATACATGATATTACTTCAAAGCAATTAAAGTGCATTCATTAATTGTGGAATCTATGAGAAATTCTACAGCGACTTTAAACGTTCGTAAAATACCGGACATTCTATAGACTCGCAGGAAGTGGCAGCGTCCACACCTTGATGGGCGCAACAATTCTAACAGACTTTCACAAGTGCCAAATACTTGGACTCTGCCACTGAAGCTTTACTATTTAAATTCATTGCAGTAATATCAGGTCTCTGTAAGCATTCTTGACACAGCAACTACTACTTTTGTCGCTACATCGACTACTATTGTTACTTTGAACCAGTAGACTTTCCACAAGCGTAGCAGTGTTGTGATTAATAAAACTTTTCAAGGGTATTCACAGCTTTATGGTTAGTAGCCGCAGCCTTCTGAACAACATTGTAATCGAATGGCAGAAGTTGATCGACAGAGTACTTTATAATCTTTCCAACTTTAGGCATCTCTGTGTACCATGACATTATATCACATCCAATCAAGTCGAACACTCTGGCAAGCGCAGGTATAATCTATTTGGTAATATAATACTCTGCATTCAAACGGCATCCACCAGGATCACGCATAAAATCTTCAGGTGAAATTACACAATCAACCAGACGTGCATCCTTGGACAAGTACCTGACCAGGTAAGGGACCCGTTCTCCATACTGCGGCTCATCTCTTCGATCTCGGGCCATTTTGTCAACACTTAGCACAGCTCCAGGCGGACCTATACCATTCTCAGAGTAGGTGCCCAACTTGACTTCTTTTGCGATGACAAAGTCTTAAAGTGATACGCGCCCGCTCTATATCTTTTACCACTGCATCTACAAATACCGCTTCAACTCTGACATGTCCTGTGAGCGGAACAGAATCTTCAAGCTGGATTCCATAATCTTGGCCACAGCTGGGCATCCATCTCTTCGCACAGTCTCTATGCCCTTGGCGTCGAACTCCCCTTCCACACTCTGCTCACTCTCAAACTTCCAGCCAACGTAACGCTTCTTACTCAGCAGCACCGATGGATGATAAACCTTTTCAAATTTCAACTTCATTGGATACGGATTCTGACGGGTGATGGTGTCTGCAATCTCTCTACCAACACTGAATGCCCGTTCCCGACTAGAACCATCCATGTATATGAACATGGAATCGGTATCTGCATAGACAACTCGCGCATTCCACTGTGGATGTTCATTAACCTACCTGATTGCCCGCTCCAACGTCTCCCTTCCCATCTGCACAATGGAATCAGAGACATCGACACATGGCATGCGGCCACTGAAACTGGCAGAGGTATAGCCATACGTCACATTGGCAATATACTTTAAGCCAAGCTATCTAGCATCCAGAATTCTAGTCAGCGCTTTCCTATTCTTGTACAACTTCATGCTATCCTTTATCATAATACGTGTATCCAGCACCTCTGACAACATCTTTTTCAGTATGCCGTCACGTCGCGTTGCTTTGAGAAATGCAACACCATTCGGACTGGCATTCAACTGCTATGCAAATCCTTATTCCGATTCTACTGGCATCATTTATCGTAATTACTAAGGATCAACTTTATAATCCGCAAATCCAAGCGTATCCAGATGCTGAGGTGTACATTTACCCAAACAGGTGGAAAAGCAGTAATTGTAAGCAATCATTATGGATGGATACAGAGACTGGAAATCCAATACCACCAATGGACACTTATAGAATGCAGATTCCGGCTCCATGACAAGAGGCAGACATTCCAAGGCACGCATCTACCTCACCTGCTACCTGGATGGAGATATGAGCAAGTAATTCTCCGGTTTAGCAATTCTGGCCATCATGGACTCCACCTTGAACTGAGAGCCGCGGGATATGACAGCATAAAACTATACACCAAACACCTTGGCAAACTCCGCCGTCCTAATTAGTATATTACACTCATCCAGCATCTTTAAAGTGTTCAGACTCATATCAGAATAGTATTACACCACCCGATATCGGTCCAATCCATCCCGTCCCCAATACCACCGAGATAGACTGAACGGCGAGAACTTGGGCACTCTACGATGCAGCACATGATACATCATAGTCTGATACGTGTAAGAAGTCAGCGCCATCTCAGCTCTAAACAATCGCCATGCATTAAGTACAATCCGTCCAGTGACTTTTAATCCTGACGCTTTCTAGTAGCCCCACTCATTAGCTTTCATATTGAGTCCTTCATTACGATGTTCATTGTTCTCATCACTGTTAATACCTCCATGACCTCTTGTATTTATACGATGATCAGCAAAGGATCTACTAATCATTTTACAAAGGTCAATCTTGTATTAACTATAAGCTCTTTCTGCTGCATATCCCCAAGAAGACATATGTATCTCATAACCGAGTATAATTTCAGGATCATAATCACGTACCAACTGGATCAGGCAATTGATCATTTGTAATTCATCCGCAACTAATATCAGAATGTGCTCAGTTAATGGAAGTTGCCTAAGTCCTTCATCTTTGATCATCATGACTATTCTCTTATAACCGAATCCACTATCAGGATCATTTTGATTGCCATTGACTCCACCAATAAAATCATCACGCATATCATTATCATCTTCATTGTCATTGTCAGAGTTGACTTTAAATTTAGAATCTTAAACAGTCAGCATCATACACTGAATAGGATCCCTACTAGGATCAGGCTTACGTTCCTTATCATGTACAGAGGCGTGCAGTTCCAATGACATTACAGTCACCAAGTCACATTCAGAATTACGATTCTCCTGTACAGAAGCACTAGCCAATTTAAAGTCTCTACCAGCCATGATCATTGTAGGTCCATCAATTTATGAGATATCAACTCTATTTTTACCCTTAGTGTCGCCTTTATCATTTATGATGGTTGTAGGAGATGACTAATTATGCAATAACATTTACTACTAGTGCTACCTCTAGAGAGACAATTCACGCTAGACTTATTGATACGATGGCGGTCGCATAACAGGAGTGAAGTACTTTGATTATCTATCAGACAATGACCATACGACATGAGGCAGTACAGATTAGAACCGTTCTCCACCAACAGCTGCATCTGGTCCTCCAACTTTAAACAAAGCACCGCCAAACTGTCTCGCCTTCTTACCAACATCTTTCACCTAAGAATAGAATGGATCTCGATACTGCACAGGGATTACACATGATTTAACTTCAGCCAAGACTTGCTCATACGATGGAGGTGATAATTGTGTAAAGTGATGACTTGGTTAACTTAATTCTGCTTAAGTACCTTCAACCGGTTCTATCCCAGTGCATTAAGATTTGAGCTTCTGGGATGGAGAGTGTACCATTGGTTTATCACTCCAATGCTCAATTTATCTACCAACTTTCTAAGGGGACCACATGGCATCTAAATTGCTTATAAAGTTACTAGATTCCATATTTACTTGATTAATCGTATCATCTCTATGAACATTCTACTAAGATAGCAGATTAGATTCAATGTTGGAAGCATAAATGTCATCCTGAGAAGCCTTCTTCTATGCCATCCACGCCAATAAATCATCAAGTTCACTATCACTACTTTCATGTTCATTCTCAAGAGAATCGTCTGCAATACCATTGTCAAACTGCTACTGCTACTTTTATAAATTCTCAAAAACTTGATCTCCACCATCATTATCATAATGATCATCATCATCACCTAAAATTCCGGCAACAATATCATTATCAACCATCTAATTAGGGGATTACACGCGTTGACTTTATATAATAGATTCATTGACGTACTGAGTGGCATCAATCTTCAGTCCACGTAAAGTCGATGGGATAGCTGTCGCATAAGATCTAATAGGCTCATCTGTTAGCTAATCTAGAATCATATCATCCGAATTATCACCTTCTGTATGGACTTGGTTGTGTACATCAGTCTATGAAGTCTTTGTGGATGCACTTTAATCAGACTTTCTACGGACTAAAACATGAGCCGGATACAATGCAGTAACAGATTAGAAGCTTGTCATATAGGCAGACTATGCAGCAGATTAATCATCAGATTATGTACGATCATTAGTATGAGCACTATCAACAAACTGCTTTACTGCATTCAATACGCGATCCTTATAATCAATCTTAGTGGGCAGTGAACGGTCATTCAAATCCACCTCCTACTTGGGCATCTCGCCATCACGCCGTCTCTATTCATCCAACCACAGACACTGGAGAGAGTGGACCAACTTCTCTTTCCTATCAGTTATGGGATGGAATGGCTAAGCGGCTCTCTCCTTTACCTCTGCACGATTCATGATAGTCCACGGGTATATATCCAGCTCAATATCAGCGGATGATTCTCTTCCCATCACTGATTCTTCATAACACAGCAATTAAGGCTGGTCATGTGGTGTTCTTATAAGGATATACTCTTCATTCAACTACATGTAGTCCATGCCGAATAGATTATAATCCATCATAAACTGCAAATCGAATGGAAAATGGCTCTCATACGGCTAGATGAATCTGTTCATTATTGCGCCACTACACAAGAGATCAGATAACTGATTAACACTGCGCGGATCATTCAGGTATATCTTGAGATAGAGTTTATAACGCGCATGGTAGCCATACATATCAATTCCTTTAACTGGCACAATAGCGCGAACGTAAGACACTTCTGCTCTGCCATTGTTCTTCAAGCTCAGAGCCAGATTGATAGCCTCTTCTAGCACGGCCATGTAATCACCAAGTCTCCTCCTTTATTGATCATTATTATTATCGCTCTGATTCTACTAATAGTTTCCGCCATCACTCAATATAGAATCTTCATACTCATAATATGGAATGTATAGATATGGGTAAATCTAATGCACATGCGACACAATTTTTCTACCACTTCCGTCCTCAATTCCATAAATGTCCAATACGGGTACCTTCTACTTCCCGCTCGCGTAATGCCAACCATCAAATTTATCATAAACACTCGGAAACACCTGCCTGGACTCTATGCTAACTATCTTGACTTTCATACTGACATTTCATACAGTTTTAGTATTATACACCTCTCCAAATGATGGAGGAGATTGATTGAATAACGTTATGTTCTCTCAAGAAGAAATTTTAATCTGATCAGGCAGAGAAGAAAGTTTAAGTTGGAACAATATTACTTTAGTAGAAGCAGTGTTAAGGCGAAGATTTTCACAGCGATAACGACGCGCTGAAAGGATTAGTGGAATAGCTTTCGATCTATGCAGTGTCTTTGATGTTTCTATTCATAGTGAAAGAATATGGTTAAGTCTTTCAAATCTAAGTTCACGGTGATAGCTAAAAATGGCTACATAAATGAGACACCTTAAAAAGGGATAACACGCACATTGTGATGCAATGACCAAAAAGTATCAATAATAATTCAAAAACATTTCAGCATATAATAAGCGCCCGTATGAACAACAAAGAGTATCATGCACTACTACCTTACTAATTCAAAGCAGTATAAGCAGCATCAATTAAAGACCCAGGTTAGTCGCTCTTGATATCACCAGACAGTTCCCAAAACATTATGCCACCCAGATTCTTATCCTTGATGTACTATGCTTTAGCACTGATACTCTGAGGATCATCAAAACTGATCATGAGTCCATCTGATACATCTGGCGAATAGACATAAGGTGCCTTCACAACATCATCCCAATACTTTGGCATTTACTTGGAAACTACATCCTTGTAATCGAAGACACCAGTGGCACCTTCGCCACTCATCTAATCCCATGTGCCCATTGGAACGGACGCGTACTTTTGGTATAGACCATTGTTCACATTCTTAACACCCTGAAAGCCGCGGCCATACATCACAGCACCAATGTTCAACTTCTCTGCCGGGCATCCAGCGTTCAAGAATGTATCCACAGCGATACTGGTGCAACCAAGATCTGGATACGGATCATCAGAAGATGGATACAGCGGGCTCTAGTGACCAGTGAATGGACTCCATCCACCACGGTAGTCATATGTCATGATGTTTATAAAATCGCAAACCTGTGCAATTTTGGCCACCTCCAAATGCCTGATTATATTACGGTTCGCCGGTGCAGCAATGGTCAAGTAATACGTCTTGCCCGTTTCCTTTGACAACTAGTCCAATGATGATCTAATCTCCTGCATGACCAGAGTATAGTTGACACCATCAGCTGGGGAGTATGCATTAGAAGCAAGTCCACCTTCGACAGGATATTCCCAGTCCAGATCTATACCGTCAAATCCATAAGTCTTGCAAAACTTGGCACAGGATGCAGCAAATAGTTTGCGACTAGATTCTGAAGCTGCCATGGTGGAAAAGTTTCCGCTCCACGTCCAACCACCGATAGAGATGAAAGTTTTCAAGTGAGGATTCTTCAACTTCAACTCACCGTTGATATAACCAATGTTACCCTTGACAACTTCGGGCGGATCATTCCAACTCATGCCCGGATACATGTACTGGATATCGGACCAAGAGTCTCCAATTTACACCTCAAACTGACCATCTTAAGATATCTTGGCAAACGCGTAATTTAGATGAGTAATCTTATCAGCTGGTATATCAGTGGCCAGGTATTTGCGCGCATAGATACCCCAACTGATAAAATAGGCGACCACTCTTTTACCTCCCACAGATGGATAATGAACTTGCTCTTATTATGATGATGAAGGCGATACAGGAATCATAGCATCACAATCTCTCGATTATTATAATTACTTTGTCTTCTTACTTTGGTTGGAATTATTATTATTACTAAAGATTCTCTTCAATATCCAATTTCCACCGTGATTCTTAACCTTCGCTGACTCACCAGGGGTATCTTCACTTTTAGGAATGGCAGTTTGAACAACATCATCATTCACAGCCAAGTCTTTGTCATTTTCTATCAATGCCACAGCAGAGTCAGGCTTCAACTGCAATTTATTCAAAATACTCAGAGCTTCCTTCATTTCCTTTTCATTGATATCCTTATTCAAAGCGCGAGGATCATCAGGATAACGTCTGCTTATAAAGTTGAGATTGATGATTATCGGGTGATCATTGGACTAGTTCTGAACGTGTTCCAGATTGACATTGTTATTATCATTCTCAAAACTGGGAACACACGACGAAGGCAACAGCTGTTTGATTATCTCCATATCTTCTATTCACTTAATATGTGATGCTCTATGCGTTAATTAAGAGATGAAGCGCGTCTATGAGAAAGTGTTTCATTTATTCCATATCGAGACTTGCCTGTTTGAGATATCCAGGGGGCTTATCAGCAGCGATAAAATCTGAAACAGGAAAGTTGGAAATCGTCAGGTCATCAAAAGAGACTTGACGCGCTCGTCAGGGAGAGACCGCGTGAGAGAGGAAATCTCATCAAAAAGCGCTAAACGCTACCTAATAAGAGGCAACAATCTCCTCAAACTCATTGCTATAGCTTTATCACATTATCTCAAACGATAAACTCTATTCATTCTATGGTATAAACATTCATTATTCTGATCTATATTAGAGCAGATGCTTGATCTCGTTTCGGAGAAATAATATATCACGCTCTCTATTCTTTACACTGGCCAGATAGTTTTGTGACATTTGATCCATGTGCTTTCGAACAGTCTTTTTCAACTTGGACATGTCATTCTTGAGCTTCTAGTTCTCTCGTGACAGATTATCAGCTATAGCAGAATTCTAAGTGATCTAATGGGGCCAACAGTCAGCTGGAGATGCCGCCAGCACAGAGTTTTAATTCAACTTTTATATGGTCATTTTTGCAATCTCCAAACCATCTTAAAGAATCTACATCTAACTCTTAGATTCATCTTAATCGCGCAGCATCTTCTGAAGTGTTATTGAGTGGTACTCCATCAGTTTAGTATAATCATTAGACAATTGATGCACAAGTGAATCGAGAGACTGTTAGCCTGGATTGGCTTCAGCAGTCTTGACGTAACTTTCCACAACTTGGCGCAATGATATAATCTATTCCTGCAATGGAATCAGCTACTTGGATACAATTTCAGCTAATTAAGTATCGTCATGACGGCTTGAATGAACATTCTCACTCAGAGTAGATAGCTACAACTTCAGCTTTTCAACTTCAAATTTCAATAATGTTTCCACATGAGCGGTGTCAGGATCTAATGACAATGACAGACAAAGATCCTAAATAATACCTCGTAGCCTATTGACCTACTAATCACGAGAACCAAATTCAGATACTACAATACTCTTCACATGCTATATTTCCTGAACCAAATCTTGCCTTAATTAACCGCCATCCAACTTGATTTAAAATTCATCACGCAGCTGTTACTCGAACTGAGTAAGCTCGTCTAGAGATTGATCCAAAAGTGATTTCTATAGAGTTTACTCCTGCTATAACATAGAATACAATAGTTGCAATTCAGAGAGCCTACTCCGACTTTCTTCATATTACTATTCAATCTCAGATTTACTATTATTGACACTGATCAACGCTAATTACTTAGTCTCCACCTAATGCTCCAGATTTTAAACTTTAATAGAGAGAGTCTGCACCTGATTCTACAGCACTTGGGAGGCATCAGTGCTATCACTTAGCTAATTTTCCATTTCAACTCGGACTTGACTAAGTTCATGTTCAGTTTGAGTTAATTATTTCTACTACTCCTACAGCTTGCTATACAAATCCTTATTCTCTACTAGAAGCACTTCTTTCACTTCTGCGCTCTCTTTAGATAGAAGCAACTCCAACTTTTCAATCTTTGTATTCTTAGCTTCAATATCAGTTTACAGCACAGAACACTCACGCCTAATCTGATCAACTAAAGAATTGGCTTATGATGAGGCACGATTAAGGATTCCAATTTGCGATTTCAACTTAAGAATTGATGATTAGGACTCTGAAATTTCAGCTTAATGCTCATCAATAGACTTTTGTAATTTACCATTCTTCTCCAACACAGACTGGAATTCTGCTTTCAATTCTTTGGAGAATTACTACTCACTCTTATAATCATCTTCCAACTTGACGAAAGAAGTCTATAGGGTATTAAACTTCTCCTACCATGTGGTCAACTCCAATCTCTTCTCCTAGAATGCAGACGTTATCATCTCAATCTATGATTTAAGAGTTGCGACAGTCTGGTCAAACTAAGATCTATTTTATCTTATCTGCTAGAGAAGCTGATTATTCTCATTCTTCTGCTGCACTATTTTTTCATCATTATCATCCAGTTCATCCCGTAGAGACTTGACTGCACCTTCATAAGAATTGACGAGATTCACCCGCTCTTTAAGTGCCTCATCAAGTGATGCGTCGAGTCTCTTAACCTGAGATCTCTATTGGTCCAACTCAACCATAGCTTTCTTTAACAACTCTGAGACTTCAGCTTTCTCGCCTTCAATCACAGCTACTAATGACTTTTAATCTTGCAAATCCATCAGCGCCTGGGCTAATTCTCTTTCCTACTCCTAATAATCCGTATTCAAAGATTCAAACTCCTACTACAACTTCAATAGCTCAGAATTAGACTATTACTTACGCTTCTCGAGTTCAGTCGCCAGTGCAGCATTTTCAGCTTACAGCTGTCTAGCCTTTAGATCGAAAGTTTCAAACGATTTCTCATAATTGCTCTTGTAAACATTTCTCTCTGCAGTAAGATCTTTGATTGACTTACTAGACGTCGCAATCTCTTGCTAAGCCATTGCCAATCGCTCATTCATTGTAGAAATTTAACTCTTTGCGGATTTCATTTCAGCCTTGTGTTAAATTAAGATTGACTACACGTCCACATGAGACAGCAAGAGATCTGAATCGGTCTAACATCCTTGTTCGAGACACGCTTTGGCATCAGTCTGGCAAATCTTGTCCTTCATTCCCTAACTCACTTTATCTACAATAGCAGAGAGTCGAGAATTTGCTTGCTCCAACTCTTTCAACTTCTGTATCAATGCACTCGAGTTCATTAAACTTTCACCACCAGCGGCCGTGACATTATTCATAGACACTGTGGTGCGCAGCTCCGGCTTTGTAGATAGCTTATCCATAGATCCTAGTCGTGACCTGTTTTATGTAGACTATTTATACTTTTCATCCACCTCTAACAGTTGACTCCTCAACAAATTAATTTCCTTCTCCTTCTTCTCCAGCAGCGACGACCAACTTGGATTAGTCAATTAAAGTTTCTCAGTAAGCACGTTAATTCTATCACTCCTTTCCATCAACTCTTTCTGCAACTCGACCAGCTCATTCTCCAACTCATTATTGGCTGCTACCAAACGACTAATCTCGCTCGACTTCCTTGCATTCTTCTCCTTCTCAATTGACAACTCTTTACTGATATGGTCCATCTTTGCGGCAAGCTCTTGATCATTCTGCTACTTCTCTTGCAACAAAATTTTATTGCGCGAAAGTTCAGCTTCGTACTTTTGCTTCATGTCCACCTCATAATGTTCATGTATTCTACGCTCTTCCTCCAACTGCTCTTCAAGTTCTAATGCATGAGACACCGATTTACTCAGATCCAACTTCAGATCGACAATCTATTTACCACACTCCTCCAACTTCAATCTGTATGAAGCCGCTTAAAGTTCATTCTAACTGACAGTTGATTAAAATTCCAAAATCTGAGAAGCTTACTCTTATAACAAGTCTTCCTTCTGGGATAATTACATCTAAGCATATTCCAGCTTGGCTTTCAAAGAATCATAATCATCCTTTCCAACACTATACTTGCGAACGCGCTCATACTTTTTAACAGCAGTAGTGGACTATGCGAGTTGAGGAGACTTATTATCATCAAAAGCCGGAGACTATAAAGATGCGCTCATCATCTACTCCACCGGTTGATGTAAAGTATTCATCGAATTAGAAGTTGGACTAGTCACCGTTATTTAAATCCCTGGCATTTCAGGAACAACATCATACCTGCCCTTATCACCAGCATCATCATCATCCTATAGCGAGGCGCTTTTTTAAACTTCAGCCTAAGACTTTGACTGACTAACAATAACATCCTCATCTGCATTTACATCACTAAGACTGCGCGCTTTACTCCTAGCCAGAATGGCGTGCTTATCAAGTAACTCGCGAGCTATTGCTTAATGATGCTTGGCGCTCTCATTATTTAATGAAGATGACCTTAATCTGCCCTCTTTACTACCGGCAGTTTTAGCAGAAGCCAAGCTCAACTTTGAAGCATTCATCACAATTCTACTTGATTTTAGTGCTGAATTATTGAGAGGATTCTTCGACCGCATAGTAATATTGCGACTGAGATCACCGGGTTCACGAAGAGAGTCAGTGACAGTCGATGTACGTCCACTCGATTTCTATGTCGAATCCAATGCGGTCAAATTGACGACAGACTTCTCTGGGATGCGTGACAACATTCCAGAAGAGGTCAAGTTCTTCCAAGCCTGTATCCAATTAGCTTTCTGCTCTTTATTATTAGCTACAACCGTAAATCTTTCCTACTCCTCATAAGTCTGCTAGTCCAGAAATACCAACTCAAAAATGTTCTACTTATCTCCAGGAATTTCATTCAATGTCACACATTCAATCTCAGCACTTGCGATAGAATGATACTTTTCTCTCCAATCCTTCTTCGCAATCAGCACCATGTCATTGAAAAGAAATATCTATCGAGGCTTTTATCTCGACTCTGGTGGTGGTAAGAAGATTGAGAGGTGGTCCTCTCTGATCAGATAACGCGTCGGAGAGCTCAACTCAATCTTCTCAGCAAATGCATTCTAAATCTCCACTATCCTCTACAAACCATCTACACCTTCATTAATCACCATAAGAACATTCTACAGCTTAGCCAGCGCAATCTCCAAATTAGTACGATCTGGATGAGCTCCTGAGGTGGCCTTGATAATCTCCAACAGAAATAAAGGATACTTGCATATTCTCTAAACTGGCTTAATCAGATAACTACTCAGATCCAAGTGACGCGTGGCTGGAATCTAGTAACACTCATTCAAGAACTTTGCCAAAGTTTTATTAGTCGAAGTCAGATCTTTAACCTTGGTCAGTGCTTTGGCATTATTGCTACAATACATTGTGTACGCGAAGAACTAATCGCAGTACTCTATGAACATTGATCCAAACGAGTCAATAGTACTACTAGAGTCATAAAGCTTCTCTAAATGTTTATGAAACTGCTCGTTGACACTAAGAATCTTTTCCAGATTGCCAAAGATTATCTCCACATTCTTGGCAGTCAGAAGCCGCTTATCCACCATCGGACGCATAAATACCTCAATCACCATCTTCAAGTCCCTAACATATGCTCCTTCCGTAATGAACAATTCCCAAATAACTTATTACCGCTTCTACTCGCGAATACCCAACTTTTCAACCTCCTTATCGGACATACCGTCCTTCCACGATTTCTTCTCTGGTCTTTGTGGACTGTTCATCACCTCCAAAGCTTACTGTGATGGGACGGCGACCACGATTTGAGGAAAATCTTACGTGGATATCTATCGACTGACAACTTTGCTCTCACGCGAACCAACCGTAGATCCACCCGACATTACAGATGGCAAGATTCCCTGAGTGGTCAATCTCTTGAACATATTAATAGACTTCTTGGTCAATGAGCCATATTGCTCAGAGTTAGGCGTATGTTGACTGTCATCTCCATCACCTTGAGACCCCTGGTTATCTGTACCGTCTTCTTCCTCATGCCTCTCGGTCAACTTACCGCTAATTAACTCAGTTATACCAAGCTTTGTAGAGGCTTTCCTTTGCCAGAATTTCTTCTTAGGCCTTGTGGATTCATCATCAGCTACAGAGACAACAGAATCTTTTCGCGCCTTACTAGCTGGAGGATAATCAGCCTACTCAGACTGTGGAAGAATTTCGACAAAGTTAGCAGGGAACCAGCCCACGGTGCCTAGTCCTTCGTTCTTGGTCCATAGAGCACCTCTCCACCAGCCGCCAGGAGGACAGTGCGTGACAACTGCTACATCGCCCATTTTCAACTCCAGTTCATCGCTCTTTTACGCCTCATACGGAAATCTCACCGCCACCTTCATACCAGGTATGATCTACTTTTACATTTCTTCCACATATTGCAAATCAGCCTGCTATTGTTACAAAAGCGAGGACTAATCCCCAGAATTATCAAGCTGATCCTGCTGATCAATCTACTCGTTAAGAAGAGCGATATCGCCATACTACTCCGCACCAAAACTATTATTAAGATCTTAATAAGAGCCAATTATGGAAGAATCTGCAGAATCTTTTCGTTTCAACTGGTTCTCATCCGCCTGCTGATCAACATCATTAAAATCATCATTCTATCCAAGCAAGTTCTAATCTGCAGAGATACCTTAAAATTACTCAGACTCTGGCTAGTCTCCATCAGCTTCAACACAATCAGCAGGGAAAAATCCATTCCGTCCATTCATTGGCCCCAGATCTCTGTTCACTCCCTTGATATAACCTTGTTTCATCGACTTGATCTCATCCGGATCTGGCTATTCAATCACAATCAAATCGCCCACACTTAGTGATAATTCGTCATAATACTCTGTCTTAAATGATTTAACAGCCTTACACACCGTTCCTGGTGCGTACTTGGTATACTATATAGGCATTTTTATACGTATTTATCTATCATACGAGAATGGTATTTGATAGAACGATATTGACGACAGGTTGCTTCTGTTGTTAAGCAAGTGGTTGAACGCTTTATTCGGTCAAAACATGTCATATATTATTCTACAGGAAACGATACTGCAACTAATATTAGACAATGATGTTTATTTCCAGATTCATGAATAGAAAGATAGAATGGAATGAAAGACAATGTCAAACACCATCTAGATGCCACGCCTCTTGAACTTCTTTAAACGAGGAAACGTGAGATTTCGTTTCACTTTGCGCCTTTGATTCGTCCGCTTGCTATTACTACTATTATTAATGATCCTTACCTGTGTCACGAATACTCTCATGCATTGCTGCGCCATCATCTAAAGGCAGAATTGGAATATCAATGAATGCATTCTCGAAATCAAAATCAATAGGCTATTCATCACCAGTCGCATGCCCCTTATATTCAATGGCTTACTCTTCTTCTTGTTAATCGTCGTTGATTTGATCTGCAAAATGCTGCTTCTGTTTCAGATAGAGATTCGACACGAAACTTTCTTGATCCGCATCATCATCATCATCGACATTCTCTTAGGATTGATACTGTTATATCTGTGGAAATTCTTATTATTAGAATAAGGAGCTCTGAGTACGTGATTACAGCGTATCATCCACAGTTTCATCTCTTTTATCAAATATATTTACACTCTACAAACTCAGCACGCAATTATTATCCGGCATTTCGCCCCACAAGTCCAACTACACTCAGATTTCTATTTTAATATTAAATTGTAATGAATAGAAAGACTCACATGCATTTTAAGATACTTTTGATTTTTACTTTTACGCGTCATCACGGTGAATATTATGTCAAGTTGCAAAATGAATAATATGCTAAAGTGAGTGTCGCTATTGGGAAATAAGTGACATAAATTGAAACAGAAAGGGCAAAGAGAGAACATCAAGTGAAACAGAAAGATCAATCCATTCTTCCCTTCAAATGTTTGACAGTGACGCCTTCTTCACCAATCAGGTACACCACGGCACCCCATCCACTGACAGCATCTCTGTCCATGGCAGACAACAAAGCCTGGCTAATACATTCAGACAACTCATCCTTGGACATGTCAGGCTCCCACAGTGCTTCACAAGTACCGTATAGTTGGTGAGAAGATGTTCCAGCCACGACGAAATCCTTTGCAAAGTTGATGCACCCAATCAAGTCAGTACTACAGATGAATGGCTTCAACTTTGTCTTCTGCTACTTCGTCGACGACTTATCATTAGGTGACTTTTCGTCAATCACTGGCTGCAGTCCTGCAATGACTGGCTCAGCATAGTACGGACTGAATCTCTTCTCGTACAGCGTGCTACTCACCAGATGACTGAAGGCGACCGGTGCAATTTTACGCCCTTCCTCAGCTAACGAGTACAACTGACAGCGCATCTTCAACATCTAACTCAGCGTCATAACATCAGTGCTCAACCCACTCAGTGCGATGAACAGACGCTCATGCATAGAGTAAACTTTAGGGTTCTCCGTGCTCAGAGTCATTGCCTACACACCGAATCTCTTGTCTGAAGCAATAGCAACATGTGTCTTGCCAACCATTGCGACGACACTGCCACCGTTATAAGCCATAATATTATCTCCCATCTTGACGCTATTTTATTATTAGATAGCAGAAGCTGTGTGTATATTAGTTATTACAAAGTTTAAATGTACAAAAGGAGTGAGGATGACAAATGTTAAACAAGTCGATAATGCGAGAGAGAGAGAGCAGAAGGAAATACTCAGCGGAGTATGAGGGAACGACCGGAACAACGGCAAAGTCTCTCCGGGAAGAAACGTCGTGACGAATGCTGAAATCGTTTCTTTACTTGACTCTCTTTCTCTCCTCTCTCTCTCTTTGCCTCTTTGTCGCGATTCTTTCGACATTTCTGGATTTCTCAACCTTTCTTTATAAGGTGGTCTGTATTTCCTCACTCTCTGAGAAAAATAGTTTACCTGTCCACTTCATTTAATCTTTGCGTTAAATCGGTTATAGAACTAGGAATATCATAATGGAAGTTATATGTAGAGTCTGTAGGTGTGAAGGGACGGATGATAATCCTTTGAGATAGCCTTGCCTGTGTTCCGGTAGTATCTAGTACGTGCATGAGTAGTGTCTATTGGAGTGGTTACAGCGGTCTAATAAATCAAAGTGTGAGCTATGTGGCCATGTATTCAAGTTTAAGAATGTCTACTCTGTGCCTGATGATCAGATTAAAGAAGTTCCTGTTCACAAAATGCTTGTACTGGTAGTTGCCCGGTTGATCGGCAGTCTCATGTCTACTATTGCGTATGGCTGTAGGAGCGCGTTTGTTGTCATTGTTTGGGGCGTAATTGTTCCATTGTGCGCGTCTTCGATTCTGCATTTCTGTTTCAAGCTTAATGATGGCGGTGCGTCATCTGAGTCGGGTGGATCTATTACTGGTGCTTTGAGTAGAATTTTGTCGGCTTTCAGTGAGTTTTATAATTATTCGTCATCGCGCCGAGTATTGTCGTCGTTCTTGAGTGATACTTTTACAACATTAGACGGATACAGTTTATTGAATCGTATTATTGAAGGTTTGCTTATTGGTATTTGCCTGGCTGGAATATGTTTGATGGTGATGTTGCTGCATGATTAGTTCAACTAAGTGGTATTTCTGAGATAGATTGATTAGACGCGTTTTGAATGGTTCACGCGGGATTAGTTGGAGCTTATGATTATTAAACTCAATGAGAAGTTGGGATTGAATGTCATTGTCGGTTAAAATTTGCAGTAGGAGTTGCTTGAACAATAGGCTGATCAGAATGATGAAAGTCTGAATATTGAAAGGGATTTTACTCATAGTGTCGGTTAGGCAAGTTCAAGTTCTGTTAGTTCTAATCAATAAGAGGATAGACTTAACGATAGTGCTTACAATTTTAATAACCAGGAGCTGGATGGCGTTGATACAAATTCATAAGACTAGTAGTAGTGGCCGTTTGAATAAGACAGGGATCATGTTTAGCCTGATGTCGTGCGTCTTGATGAGTTTGTATAGTTTTATAATGATTAAGCGCCGTGGTAAGATGCTGATGCTGATGCTGATATACCAGTTGAGGAAGGGTAAGCCGCAGTTATGCCTATGAACGAAGTTGAAGAGCTTCCTCGAATTCCTGATTTAGAGCCTGAAGATCATTAACCTGTAATTGATCAAGAACCAGCCGGTTAAAATGCAGGTAGATAAATTATTGGCGTCAATAATGATCTGGATGATGTAGATATAGGAGATTTGGGATTGTTAGACCTGTTAGGATTTCGTGGTCCTATTGCAGGTCTTTTGATTAACGCTACGTATCTGGTGCTGTTCATGTTTATATTTATAACTGCATTTCTCAAAATTCCGTACAGTGTTGGCGTTTTGAGCAAGTAGTTTTTAAGCATGTTTGGAAGCGTCAATTTATTCTCCCCGGTATAGATGGTGGTAGCTGCCGATGTAACTACTGTTTAAATTAACAATTCAACACTGTCGAATTTGGTTGAGTTGTCAACTAAGAATGGCAATCAATCGATTTAAGATATATAAATCTTTTCACCTGCTGTCATTGACTTTGCCGTGAATATCTTGCCCACTATCGGCCTGGGGTACTTGACTATGATGGCTGCCTGTGTTGCGCTCTTAATGCTTTCCACTGAGCACATAAAGATATTGCTTTTACCTTTGCGCCTGCTCGATGACTCTCGTTAGTTGGAAGGTGATGTCATGTCGTATATTCTATCAATATAGAGAAGAGTGAAAAGGATTCTAAACTTTTCTCTTCTATCCATTAAAATTGTCATTATCTTATTGCTAGAACTGGTGATATTTCCATTAGCCTGTGGCGTGTTTGTGCATATCTGCGCGATGCCTCTGCTGTATGGTGCGGACTAAAATGGTAAGTTATTGTTAGGGCTGGTGGAGAATGGTAACCTTTTAATCATGCTAATGGCACCTGTTCTGACGTGTGTTTACCATGGCTTCCTCACCTTCTCGGAATTCCATCAGTCATACTATAAGAGTTCTCTATTTCTGCACTGGTTTGCTGGCACAATGTACATGTTCTCTTTTGCCTACTTCACGTCGTACTTGAGAAAGTGCTTTAGACCAGGACTCTTATGGTTTATTAAGGATCCAAGTACGTCTAATAATGATTTTAATCCTATTACAGAGATTCTTGAGAAGCCATTTGGTAGGTAGATGTAAAGAATATTTCTTAGTTTGTGGATGTACTTTCTGATCATATTCAGCGTGTTTGGCATCCCGTCCTTCTCCCTGCTCTTAATTGAGCACTGGGTTAATACGGTGTCATTTATATGGATTTATGTAAGTACCTCGCAGCCATCAGATATGGTCGAATGCTTGAAGAGGGCTTTGAAATCAGCATCGCTCACTCAGCCATCATTTATCCCACTGCGTCTAGATTTGCGTTTCGGATTGCCTGTTGTGTCTGTCTATGAGTTTTTTTGCATCCATATGCTCTTCCCCTTTGCTATAAAGCGGTCGAATTTGATTAATACATTCACTATGGCATGGAGATAATGTTTATTCTATCTAGCGTCTTCACTAAAGCTTCGGTCATTCTTCTATGGCGGTATCTGGCCTGAAGATGATATATCTTTAGATTCTTCCCGTATGGAATCTCATTTAACATCCAATGCATAGAATCCTCATGAAATATCTATCAATAAAGATGATAAGATCTGTTTGCAGAATGTCAGATCTTACAAAATGGATGAGCTAGATTACCATGGTCTTGTCAGAGTTATTGCATAGGATGATTTATCATCTTTGGCTGAAGTGAAGAAGGCGTTCGGGCAAGATTTGTAATTTCCACCTGAGGTGCGATCAGTCTCCTTTATAACGGCTACTGAGCATGGAGGCGTCGATATTACCGAACATCCAATGAAGAGATCACTGCTTAGATCTATCGTTAGTCCGTTTTCTCACTGGAGGGATCCGTTTATGATACCAGCTTCATCGGCAGAGTCCAATTTGACTGAGAATAGACAATATACTCTTGATCTGTACCAGTCGGTGATGGATCCTAGATTCGTGTACTTTACACACACGTTGCTTATGAACAGATACCTGAATGTGCCTGGTATCAATACCACAATGTTTGGAATTATACCCAAAACTAATTCGTAGGAACTGCTTACCGCTATAGTCTTTAAGCCAAGGAAATTTCGAATTAGAATGCGCTTGTTTGTATTTGGCGTGTGGGCTCTGATGGTCTGCGTTTAAGCTCTGTTCTTTTACATTCCAATTCTCATGGGTAGATAAATGGCCTAAAAAGTGCATGACTGCTTAACTTCTATTGGATCATATTATAACATTGTTGAAAATGTTCCTAGCAGTACCGAAAATCCATTAATGTTGCATGACTGGTATGCGTTCACTATAGGATTCATCTTATTACTTTTGGTGTTGAAATTTGTCCAAAGAGCAGTTTATTTTATGCGCGATTGTCTCTACATGCCTTGGAAAGCTCTTGAAGTGTTATCTCATGCTGTAGACTAGCGGATTATTTAGAAGGTCCGTACTTTGTATGGAGCTGATGTCCTTGATGAGAAGGTAAATGACATGAAGGAAGACATTACGCGTCAATTTGAGTCCAACTACACCTTGGTCACTGCGATTTAAGATTATTTTAAAATTGGAGCAATGCTATCTACATAGATTATTGACTTGCTCTTATTGATAAAGTTTCGCCAGCTGGAGAACAACGTACCCAGAGAAGAGATAAGATTGCTAAGTGCTAATAGCAGCCGGTTAAGCCTGTCTCTTTTGGACAAGATTAGATTGAGTTGGATCATGCTGTACAGTTAATATCTATCCAGCGCATTATGGCTGTCAATTAGATAATTTGTCAGTTAAGGCATTGTCATGATGAAGGCGGCTTATTTAATTGGATGGTACTGTATATTGTGCTTTTTGAATGCTATGCTTGTGGTTTTAGTTATTATTCGCCCCATATTGGATATTGTATATCTAGTTTTATCACTATAAAATGCTGGTTCTGATCCGCGTAAGCTCAGTCCATAATTTGTTAATGCCACATCTCAACCAGAGACTCGATTCAGTGCTGGCTTTGTTTACAGATACGAAATATTCCCATTATTCGATGCGTTGAGTATTGGCTTTATATTTACATCGACAGTTATTCTGTTCATCGGTCAGTTGAATGTGGGCAATGTTTAGCGTTTGGCCAGAATTCCACCTGCTCCTCTGATGCCACTCCCAGGTGATGATGATAACGCTAGAATTGCTGTGTATTTTGTTCGGTGTCAGAGGCTTGCTGTTAGACTCTACTCCGTGCTATTGTTCAAGATTTAATTGATTATTCATCAATTGTGGAACGATAAATTGAGAGATGTATCCATCAAAGATGTTCACCTGATCTGCTCATTATACATTTTGAGTGCTGTGGCTCTGATTGCTCTTCCTTTTACCAACTTGGTGTTTGTTCGCTTTATTGTATCAAAGATTCGATTCATGCTTCCTAGTGCAATCATAGAACTTTATTTATATAACTCGGAATTGTAGCCGTTGATTGACATTGCCGCATCCACAATGATTTATCCTCTGCTTTAGCTGATAATCCTAATGTACTTTACATCAGACATACTGAGCTAATCCTTGGATGGTGTCATTGATAAGGCGTATGATGATGCATTTCTGGTTGGAAAGTAATTGTAAGATTTGAGCGAAGGTGAACGGAGACAAATGGCGAGAACCTCCACTTTATCTTCTTCTACTTCTGCTGTATCCTATGGTGGCGATGATGATGGTATACTCCAGTAGATCCCTTAAGCTGCTGATAACCAACCAGATGCTGCACCACACTAGTAATAATAATATTGAACCGACGCGTATAATATAAAGTAAGTAAAATCTAAAGACAATTCAAATAAATGTTCTGCAAATCCGCTTACCATCCCTTACACCCAAATGTGCGGATCCACAGATTCCACGACAGTTTCAACTCACAAAGCGTGGATCCACACTTTATTGGTTATCTTACTAAGAACATTTGAATCTGACATAAAATATATTCTTTATATTAATGAGTATAATATAAAGTATCAGAACAAGCTGAATAGTGATTAACAGTGTGATGTTAAGCGTGTTATCCAATGTCAAATTATTGATCAAACATCCACTTTGAACCACTGCACCTCATGCGGCAGGATTTCCACGCTAATGCTAAAAGTGAAACATGCTCTGATAAGATCAGGCATAAAGTACAGTAAAATTTACAAATGCAATACAAGATACTATATTAAAATAATTAGAGCATAATTAATGAGTACTAATTCAAGCAGATTATTAAGTCAAAGTCTCGATCTTCTTTACCAAGTCATCAGGAGCAATGCGTACGGTGGTATAACTCGGCGTCCCATTAACAAAGCCAGACATAAACCGGGGCTACATAGGCTTTAGTTTCTAGGAGCGCGCGTATTTTATAGCATCGCTCCGGCCTTCTCTGATTGTCTTACCTACTTATTAACCAGAGAGCACTTCAGAAGACTTGGCCAAAGAAGTCTTTGCAGGAGTCTTCAGCTCTTCAGCTTCAACTACGGACGAGTCAAGATCATCACGCCCACAGGCAAGCAAACACATTGAGATAACTTAAAGTATGACGCTAGTCATATTCTCAATGCCATATGACGAAGCAATCATCTCCCTAGAATAAGGGACACTATTATCAGAGGACTCATTAAAACAACTGGTAGTCCAAGTATATACTGCATCACGACTATCATTCTCCACAAAGATTTTGAAGGCTTTTTAAGAATGTAGAATTGTGGGACATCCCGTGGAAAATAATGTGGACAAAGTTTGAACGCCTCGAGAACCATGATGCCACATTTTGTCCGGTAAAAATGCAGAAGCTCTCTTGCACTCTGTGGCGAGCAAAGAGTTGCCAGACCAACCGTTGAAAACAGAATCAAGTCTTCCACGGATGTCATATTCGGAATTCGCCAGAATGCCACCGACTATGTATGATTCCTAATGGAAGTGCTCCACTGAAATACCGAGACAAGTCCCAATTCTAATAACCAGGCTTCCGAACGCGGTTTAAACAACATTTTCACTAACATTCTCCTCTAGACTAACCAATTTTCGATACAGACGCTTCACCAGGTGATCACTGGCCACTTTTTGCTCATAAATCTAGTACCAATCTAAGGGCGCGCCAACCAACGAGGCCAAATCATTGAGAGAGTTAATCGGTTTCAATCCTCGATAAAGATATGGATTTAAAACGACATGCTAGATTTTAGATGCAGTGGGGGCTTTTACTATTTTAATACCAGCAGACATTTATTAATCAGAGTCAAAAAACTCCCATGTAGGAACTAATTGATCAAGACAAGCTTTATTAGCCAGAAACTTGGCCCTCATCAGCGCGTTAATATCATCGGCTTACTCCACCCCAACGTCAAGAGATTCCACAGAGACTTGAGATTCATCATCATCACTTTCACTAACATAACTATCGACATCAGTATTTACACGAACAAATATTGTCTGATCTCCACTTTTGTACTACGGCCTTCCAAGCATTCTGCGGCAGTTTTATACAAATTACAGTAGGTGCCAATCCACAAAGTTTTCATAGAAAGAAGTGAGAATTGACGCGTTTCACTTTAACCTCGTGTGTTATTAGAGTTCTCAATGATCAAAGACTCTCAATGATCAAGAAGAATCTGCGTTTTACGTTTCAAGAAACCAGAAAATATTACGCGTAAAATGAAGCGCGTATAGTAAATTGACTTCAACAAGTGGAATCATGACCTTTAAAAGTTGCCGTTGCATTGAGGTACTACCTGGAGGTACTGGACTAGTTTAAATTTTGTTCAGAAATAAGTAAAATCTAAATGCAAGTCAAATAAATGAAATTCAATTCAAAAGCAAAAAGTCACAACTTTAAATACAAAATCAAACGAGGTATATGGTCGACAGCCAACATACCAATTCCAAAGTAAACTAGAAACTTCACCGTCATATCAAGAGACAACTTGTTAAATGAGAACTCCATCCCATACTTTCCATCATAGTATTCCAGACTCAAAATATCCTGGATTATGAGAGTTAGATCGTCTTCATGTTATGATACTTCTTCCAGATGTTCATTACTAAGGCAGTACTCGGATAGGGAAGAAGATACACTCACACCAGAATCATTCCCGTCTTGAAGCACCATATCCCCTACACTGTTATGACTATTGCGAGACGGGTGCAACAAATCCTCGGTATGATCCGTAGCACAAGATTAATCTTCACAAGCGACTGCTTCAGAAAGACCAGAACTCATCCAACTATTCAAATGTCCCTCTCCGTAATAGGAATGCATCATGGCATATACGGGAGTGAGTAGAGCATTAAAGAAAGCCTTGGCCACCAAGCGCCATAACAAGAGCATAGACATCATCAAGATCGCCCTCAAACAGATACCCCACACTGACAGCACTGGTATGTGGCTTCCATCAGCAGCAGCACCTAAGCCCATAAAAGAAAGCGGCAGATACCATCGCTACCAATCGAATACAAAAGGGATGGATGCACCATACTTGAAATCATTCATTCTAGCAGTCAAGGCAAAATCAGATGTACCATATAATACACCAGCAATAACAGCGCAATTAGACACTGTATCAGCGTAACATGGACACTTTTTCATAGGCGATGGATGCATATGCACGAAACAGATATAGTAAATAATCAGCGATGCACCCAATACAACAACAGGAGGAGAATGAATCACGAATTGATCGATATTCAGATAATTAATAGCTATAAACTACCACCCCAGAGTTATAGACATTCCCAATGCACCGCCAACCTGAACATCAGTAAATGAGTGCATGCCACAATAAACGCGAGACAGTGGAAGAGCAATAGCATAAACCATCAGTAATCCAATAAAGATCATATCTCCATTCGAAAACGGATCCATGCGCCCTTCATACAGTGGCAGTATATAATGATGCAGCATGATAAAGGTGACGATCGCTGTACTATTACACGCATGCGTAGATGGCGCACCATATTCCTGAGTGTGATAAGATCCTTTGGTATGCAGCAGACGCGTAACAAGTCGATCTTTTATCCTAAAGATTAAAGAGTTTACATTCGGCCCATCTCCACTATGTTTAATGTCATCCAGAGCGGGTGGTCTAGGCAGGCAAAGGTAATCTTTAAGGACACCAGTGAACGCCACACACAATCCACAGATGATGGTCATATGGCGAGCGAAATAGAATTCAGCATGCAATCCACCATTGTCATAGAACAGAAATAGTAGCGGGAGTCCAACAAGAAAGGCGGTATGTGTACCCATAGCTGTCAGAACAACAGCGCATATAAAATCCAAAAATGGTCCACGCCATCTCTTCTAGAGCTAATTTATTGCAGACAACTCTGATTAGATTCTATTCCACGCAGCGACTCTAACTCGATGTCTCAGAGAATTACCCCGCAATTTCTGCTACTTTTTATATTAATACAGATTTTGCATTGACATTTTATGTTATATTAGCAATACAATGCTAAACTAATGTTATAATAAAGCGATCTGCAATGACGCAATGGCCAAGGCAATGTGAAGTCTCAATCGATTCGACGGAAACGAGTGAAGCGGGGCTGTCTGTTGACATTTCAGCTTTATTTACTCGATCGGTCGGCGTCGCTCTCCGTCCGTTTGACATGAAAAATCGTGAGAACACAAGACGCGGTCTCTAATGGCAACCTCCTCTCACGGAGACGGCCTGAATCGCAACTTTGAGCAAAACGCGCAAATTTACTTCAACTCTTACTTTTAATTACCGTTAAATTAGGCTCGTTAAAATATACACTGATAGTCACTCGTAATAACAATGCCTAAGTCTAAACGTGCCAAGATTGTCAACTTGACCAAGGTGCAGAAGAAGCCAGCGCAGGAGAAAAAGTCTGCGCTAATACAGAATATCCAAGACAATTTGGCTCACTATAAGAATGTTTACTTGATGCGCACTTTCAATGCAAGAAATCAATTTTTGAAGAATTTGCGTGATCAACTCAAATCGTCTATCAGTACTGGTGGTGATGATAATGATACTGCGGGCCAGCTACATGGAAAGATTGTATTTGGAAAGCATGCTATAATGAAGGTCGCGTTTAATACCGCTCAGGATATTGACTTTGGCGCTGATATGTCTTCTGCTATTGAGCAATTCTCTGCACAAAAGAATGTTGGCCGAATGAACGCGTAATTGTTTCTGCTTTTCACTGATGCGAACTCTGAACAGGTTAAACAGTATTTTGATAATCTGCAAGAAGATGATTATGTACGCGCTGGTGTACCAGCTCCGTTTTCATATACTATTCCAGCTGGAGTTATGTACTATCCACTGTTGACAGACTTGTAAAAGACTGAAGATTCTGCGGCTGTTGGTGGGGGAGATGATGAGATGATGGAGCGCGATGTTCATAGACTTCCCCTCCCTGCATCTATGGCTCAGCTCTTGCGTACTCCTCATTATGGAAACATTCCAACGTCGTTAGATAAAGGATAGGTGCATGTTATGCGAGACTTTGAGGTGTGCAAGCAGGGATAAGAGGTGAAGGTTGAGATGGCGCGTGTCCTTAAGCTTCTTAATGTTCAGTACAGTGATGGCTGTATGGTTGGATTCAAAGTTGAAGTGTTGTGTCAGCTTGATACGATTAACGAGTAGGTGGTATCCTTAGTCGATGTAAGCAGCCAAGAGGATGTTAACATGAACTCTGATAAATGAAACGTTTGATTTCTAATTACTTCGTTTACTGTGAATTTGACACGCTCATAGGCGATGCAATTGAGTCCATAGCTATAAACAACGCTTTACTTCATCGGAGGCACGTGCGTTTTATCGAATATAACAACAATACAGACAAGAACTGAGATGATAAAAACGATCTGAGGAGTGAATCAAAGCAATATCAATTGTTAAATGGAATTTTCAGAATCCTAATAACTAGCATCAACCAATCACTAGAAACGGCCATTAAGATGACAAGACTACGAATACAACACGCAATACGCCGCATATAATAACTTATGCTTTGCTACTAAAAGGGTGGAGATTCAGATTATTTCAGCAGAGAGTAAGTACTGTTAATTTATGGTAGTGATTAAGGCACGCAATGCGCAATCTTATGAAAACACTATGAAACTCTTACGCAATTTCAACAAACAACAAAAAGCCTACTAAATTATTGTTCATGTAATAGCGTTCATACATATTTTTCAATCATAAAGATATATCAAAGTCAAGAAAAGCCACAACTTTATGAGCGCCTGTGATGAACATTGTTCCATCGTATGCGAAGCTTCAGGCACAGGTTCATATGCGCGCAAACTCAGTGTTCTAGCTCTTCTATACTCCTGTACAGAGGATCTCAGTTGTCTGTCCATACCTTTGGCTATAAAGAAAGACAACTGATCACACAATTTGCAGCACATGGCAAGAGATGACGCGTCACCTGCAATGTCATTGGATGAAACGCTACAGCTAATGGCAACAAAGTCACGAGCCCACTAAATCAAGTACAACAGCAAGTCTCTCTAATCTTGTGGAATGAGAGCAATTGAGGATCTAATGCAATTAATAATCAAAGACATAGGCCGTTGAACAAGCGGCATAAATCGCTTGGGGTGCGCATCGAATTGACTAATCAGTTGTTAGTTAGAGATCAATAATTCCACTGATCTACAAGAACTATCTACGCTTTATAATGAATCTCTTAACGCCACTTATTAGTTAAACCGAAGTTAACATCCAGAGTAACTTGTCAGGTACAACTCGATTATAGTTAAAAGCAGAAAGTGACAATCAACCGGAACAAGTCCACCGCTGATACTTCCTATCCAGTTGAAGAGAGGGTAAGTTGCCAGAGAAGGAGATATATTCTAAATGTACTAAATGTCATCAACTGTCGCCATAGGATTGAGTTCAAAATAAGTCTTGACAAAATTTATGTCATGCTACTGGTGGTTATTCAGTAAGATGAATTCTGAGCATACAGATCCATTCGCTCGCGTAATCGTCACGTATTTACAAAGAGTAACCACAAATTATGGCACAATTAGCTGGTACTACTAGATTTCAATCAGTGCACCAAACTAGTGATTAATCAATGAGAGCTCTGATCCCCACAGCGAAATGGTATTCTGATGTCTGGCGATTGCGTGAGGCATTAAGGCATTCCTTGAAGAGCCAATCTCTTCTGACTCTGAATCTCCAGAAGTAGATATATTGAATACATCAAATATCGTTTTCCGCTTCTATTTACTTTAAGCCTTGTATAATCCAAAGCCTCCTGCCACAGAATTGTATAAACTCCTGAATTTAGCAGTGACTGACAGTGTTTCATCATTGTGGCTTAAGGCTGAAACAAATCCATCTTGCGCTGAATCCACTCCACTTTCGATCTAACACTCATTCTAATCACCTGTCTCCATAATTTCACCTTCTGATAACTACCATACTTTTATATCTAGTGAATTTAGTAAGTAGTTTCTTGGATTAATATAAGATTCGATATCTTGTTTGAGAAAACTTGTAATTGGAATAGCCTTTCGATCGTCGTATAGGTCATCTATCAGTTGCCTCATTTCACTCTCCATCGCCTACTTTGACTTGTAAGACTAGCATTTTCTATAATTTTTTCTAGAGCTGGTGAACATAATTACAGTTTTATATTATTCGATGAAGTTGATTGAAATTTGCTTACAAAATACAGAAGTAAAGAGCGGGATAAAGGGACTGATAATCAACAAACTTTCGTTTAAATCAAATGGGTTTGACAATCTGCGATGAGACAACCTTCATTGATAACAATATTGTTCGTTAATGTCCCCACTGGTAATTGATGATAGATAGTTACAATATATTTGGAAGGAAACAAGACAAGCTTCTCTGCTAAATTGTACTGTAATGTGAAGCTTTAGTCAAAACTGTTTCAAACAGTCGAGACTCATCTATGACGCAAATAAAGGTGTTTACAACAGTAGTTCATTTTAAATTTTTAAACTATTCTTCAATTCATGGAAATCATTCAATTTATTGTTGTCACTTTCCCAATTCATTCATCTTCATCATACTGCTCAATTCAATTTTAAATCATTTCTGTTGACAACAAAGGCTCCAACTATTTCACCATCTGCGCTGCAGAAGCGCGATCAGCTGGATTTTATGTCCATCCAGATTGAATAACAGCCTCCAAAGCAGGAGCATGCGCATTCACGTATTGCAATCTGCGAATCTCCGGTCTTTGACCCATCAAAACAAATTGTTTAATTTGTAGTAGACTGCAGCTTTACCACGCGTGACATTAGGAGTAAATCTCATTCAACACAATGGATGCAGCATATACATCGCGCGCAGGATGCAACCGCTCAGGCAATGCACATTACTCGAAGAACTCGGGAGCAGCATAATGCACAGTAACACCTTTAAGACTATTCCACTCAATGCCTGTTACTTTGTTAGATTGAGTCATCAATGTGCAGATACCAAAATCCGTTAAGCAGATTACAATCTACTGATTGACAAATTGGAGTAGATAGTTTGCACTCTTGACATCATTATGAATAATACCAGCAGCATGTAAAGCGGTCAGCCCTCTGAAAATATCAAGACCAGCATTGATAACAAAATTCATACTCCAGAATGTCAGCTTAGATGCATCACCTTCAATTGCATCAGTTATCAGGCGATTCAAAGAACCCAACTCATAAAATGGCATCAACAGAATCTTATTACTACTATCAAATCCAATAATTCTGGCAATAGAGCGCTCCTCCCTAAAATACCACAAAAGCGCAACCTCTTACAGAAACGCTTCAGGCTTAGAATTCTTGTCGTAATACTTTGCAACACAAACGGGCACGGCTGTTCCTTTGTACAGATGGGATGCTGGAAACTTGAGCACTTCAGCCTTACAAATCTTTCCCTATCCACCTGCAGCCAGTGGGTTCTTTTCATTAGCACGGAAGTGCAAACCTGCAGTCAGTTCCAAAAAGGCAGGCACACTAATGACATCGCTCTGGTTGAGCAAAGTGGTGTTGTTGGCCATCGAAGAGAAGTTGAGGACAGTCTGTAGCTGCATCTGCGTCTCATGCTGCTCACGCTGCTCTGTTACGCGTTTAACGGCAGTCAACCATTTCGCACGTCTCATACGATAAATCCAGACACCGAAAATCAGCGAAATTACGATAATTACGCAAGCTGCTACTGTTATCAGCACTGGGAACAAGCGAGAAATGTTACCATCAGAGTTTGCAGCTATATCACCAACTGCACGATTACTAGACGTAGAAATCGTTGTAGTCATCTTAGCGCTACTAAACTATCCCTGCAGTTTAAAAATGAATGGCACAAATTCAACAGTTTGCGCAGGAGGAAACGAGAATGACTGGAAGTAATCCCCAAAAAAGTCAGGCTGACCAAAGCTATTCTCATATGAAGCTGATGAAGATGACTCTGCGGCAGCCGGAGTTGAGGATGACGAAAGAGTCTCTTAACTCGACGCAAAAGTTGTAATTGTAGTCACTGCACTCTGGTAGGTATTCGTACTCAATGCAGCTTAGGTGGAGAGTAAAGTAGTCTGACCACTGCTGGTTGCAGCCAAAACCACAGACGAAGTAACATCAGGCTCATACTCAACATCGTACTTGACTAAAGCGAAATCTTCGCCTCCGTTTGAGGTGGCTTAAAATTAGAAATTACGGCTCGAGTCCAGCACTTGCAAAGTGGAGGAGAAGCCAACTCCCAAATGAACGGTCATGTTCTTCACAAACATACTTCTTGACTAAGTGACACCTTTTAATTCTGTGAACCACTGTGAATTACCATTCGAATCAAACATCGCAAAGAGAGCACTGTTAGAAGTGGACAAATTGTAAGAGGATACCAGACGAAGCTTTTTATCATACAGATTAACTGAGCCTGTCTGCTATCCAAACGCATAAAAATTGCCATAGCTGTCACTAGCACCGCCTACGTAGAAGGCTTAATTTCCAGAGTAACTTGATCCGTTCCAAGATGCATACTGAGACAGCTTACCAAATTTATCCAACTTAAACTGGAAGCCTGCATATAATCCGATACCATAGCTGACGAAAGTTTGAGTTCCCGTGGTGTCAATCAATCTCTGCGGACTGGATGCAGAGTTTCCACCCACATAGACATTCTCATTCTCGTCCACCGAGATGGTTTACCCAAATTCAGACTGAGCGCCACCCTGAGTGCTTATCCAGTTGAATTAACCAGATTAAGTAGACAGATTAATAACATACTAGTCCCAACCACCGGTGTACCCAGTTTGAGCAAGTACATTATTATTCTTATCATAGAAATATGCTGGCCCACAGAAAGTGCCGCGAATATTCAACTTCTCCCGTGAAGGGGTGAAAGCCCCAGCCAAGTTGCTCTGAGTGCAGGCGTTGTTATGACCAATGATAGACCATTAGATAGAGTTATCAACAGGCGATAGAGACAAAATGAAACTATCCTGTTAATTGGCACCAGCTACCAGCTTCAAAGGAAATTAAAACATCAATATATTTTTGTCGTCAGTGAAGTAGAGCATGGCGGATAACGAATTTCCGCCAATAATGCGATTGCCGTAAGCATCAACACCTACAAAAGTAACAGACGCTCCGTAGAAACCACACACTTACATAGACCATATATAAGCACCATTGGCATCAAAGTGCGCAGCGACAGCACAACTGACGTTGTTATACTGCGGATTGAGGACAGAGACTCCATTTCTCTTACTATCAAACAACATGATAGGCTGAGCTCTGAACTAACCAGACAGCATCACAGAGTCATCTGCATTCACAACGAAGCTACTGTAAAACACATTGCATCCAGTAGTGATGATACAAGAGACAGCAAAAGATGACTTGAACCATCCATCAGCACCGGTGAAGCGAGCCACTACCAGACCCCAAGAATTTGTCTTATTGGAAAATGCTATAGTGTTAAAAATAGAGCTATTAAACGGCTTGTAACGCAAAGGAGCCGTAATAGAAGCCCCACTTTGTAACGCAACCACTAAATCATTATTAGAATCAAAAGCAAATTAACCAATGTCACTTTAAGTGCTACCCAACTGGAAATACTACGCTTGAGGCACCGCGTACGACAGGGCACCGACAGACACGATAATAGTTGATAGGAATGTCGTGACCAGAGCCAAAAACACGCGATACAACATTATGATAAGAGTAAGAGTTATTCAATGTGATAAAGACCAATTGAGTAAGTAATTTGAAGGGTAAGAATTAATAATATATTAAGGCGTTTCTTCAGCCACGTTGCTGATGATATGCATGCACCAAAATAGCACTCACCAATCATGTAGTCGCAACAACTGCCCAATCACACGGGCCTCATCACTTGCAAAAAAAACTGTAGATAGTCCCAAGTTAATGCAACATTACAAGCATGATTGTCACTTAATGCATGTGGAAAGGTAATAACTTCAATGCTAATTTGAATCGGCGAGATTTCTCTGTTTCAACTTAAAACCCACTTCACACTAAACATCTACTCAGAATTTTGCAGAATATGGTCCTGGAAGTCCATTGTAGTAAGTATAAGTGGACCTTAAGTTCAAGAGATAGAAATTATGCAATAAAAGAGTTTCCAGCAGACGTTCATGCTATACTCATCAGTCATGGCGTATTTACCCAACAAGATTTGTACCGCGACGAAAACTACTTGAAATGCTACGACTGGGTGGTCAGGACTGACTGGACGTATTCTTGTACAACAGATTTGATGGACATGAGTGTTGCCGGTACTTAATCAGATGAAGAATATTTCCTGGTCCTTTCTGGTATTGATACAGTGGCCGATGTCTTCATAAATGGTCAGTACGTGCAGAGAGTGGACAATGAGTTCACACGGCACGTTGTTTCACTCAAACGGTCAGTTATCGGCAGTAAGTTGGTTGACTCGCGTTAAGTATCACTATCACTTCACTTTCCAAGTATTTTACAACATCTGAGTAAGTTGTAATGTGAGTTAGACTATCCTATTCCGTCCGACCATTCAGATGCTTTGCGCACGGTTGACTAGATATCTTTGCGGAGAAATCTTGTACGCAAATGTTAGAGTTCCTTTGGTTGGGATTGGGGTCCTTCGATATGTCCTGTTGGTATTTATGGAGACGTTAAGCTGTTATGTTTGAAGCCAAACGAGTTTTAAGTCTTTGAATGCGGAATATGTTCTTATTTAGATCCTGCGCCTGGAATTACGCTATCTCTGCTTGGTCTCCACGTTTCTACAATAAGCTCAGTTACTTTAAAAATCTCGCAGGAATCTAATGGTTAAAAGTGTGATTAATCTTCAGACAGCTCGTTTAATGTTACGGTTGGCTTTGACAGATTTAAAGCGGTCTAGATTGGAGAGGATACCATTTATCGATGTAATATTGATCTCTAAAGGTTACAACTACCTATGCATGGTATAAGGCGTCTTTTTAATACCGGTTAATACTGCGCAAAAGTTTACTTGAATGGCTCTAGTGGGCAAGTTTAAGAGTTTATCAAGCCGTTTTCTTTCAACAAGATTGAACTGAATTAAATTCCCGGCTAGAATGATGATGGATAACCTTTCACTCTAGTTGTAAACGATAATTTGGTATTCTGTAAAGGGTCGAATATGGTGCCTCTTGATATACTACCGTTTCATTTTGATTAGGAGGATTAGTATAAGAATTTGATTTAGAATGTTGTAGCAGTTGGTATAAATTGTATTCGCGTCTGGGCCGGTGGTAGATATTTGCCCGATGTGTTTTATTAGTTGTGCGATTAGAACTCTATAATGGTATGGTAAGAGTTCATGTTCACCTGTGCCATGTATCCAGTCTCTGATCAATTTATTTTGAATGTTCAGAAGGAGATTGTACAGCAAATATTGTCACTACAGCATCATGCATGTATCGTCTTATGGAGTGGAAATAATGAGAATGAAGAGGCAATGTGCAATGGGTGGTTCAAAGACGTTGTATCGAATCCTTGCAAATATGCCGTCGATTATCATTATTTGTATAATACTGTGATTCAAACTATTGTCCGCCAACTGGATCATCGCCCTTATGTGTCATCAAGTCCTACTAATGGTATACTCGCGGATGGTAGAGAACGCTTTAAAGTTTAGAATCCACACAAATATGGCGATACTCATTATTATAACTATAAAGATGATGGTACCATCGTACATAAGATGCCAGTCTGCAGATTCGCTAGTGAGTATGGTTTCCAGAGCATGCCGTGGTTCTCATCTCTGAAACATGTGACTTCTCCAGGCTCTTGGCACCCGCTCTCTGTGGGAATGGTCCATCGAAATCATCATACTAATGGCTAACCTGAAATATCTTTACAACTATCATATTACTTTGATACTGATGATATGCCCTGGTTAATTGATGAACGCGCACCATGTTCACCGTTACAATTTGAAAAGTACTGTATAATGACACAACTGGCACAAGCTATCTGCGTCAAGGCCCAGACTGAGCATTATCGAAGACTGATGCCGTACTGCATGGGTGCCCTCTACTGGCAATTGAACGATGTTTGGCATGCTTCCTCGTGGTCGAGTTTGTAAGTGGATGGTAAGTGGAAAATACTGCACAATTATGCCAAAGTATTTTTTCAAGATGTGTTGATCAGTTCATACTTTGGCAAAGATGGTGAATTGCGTGTTCATATTTGTAATTCATCCTTGATGTCGTACTAGAATGTAACGGTTGAGATTCAAGTCTGGAGCATTGTACACAGTGCTTTATCCACTGAAGAAGCTGTAATGCTGAAGGAATTGTCCAGCATGCAGAGCAAAGACATATCGGATAGTTTCTCCGAGAGTTTGTTAGCTGATGCAAGTTAAAATTCATGTGTGTCCTTTATGAAGTGCCTCGATGTGGATGGACAGGTGATAAGTTTCAATGTATTCTATCCTAATGCGTTCAAGCTCAAGAATTATCTTACAAAGTCCTCTGTTCATGTCGAATTCAGCGACTAGTAATGTATAATTCTCAAATCGAAAGATCTCGTGCCACTTGTTGTGCTTGAACATTTAAATGAGTGTGGTGATGTAGTGAACTTTGCCAACAATGCATTCCCCCTATTGCCTAATCAAGAAGTTCGAGTAAAGTTGTTACCCAGAATTGACTCTAATGTTCAAGTAAATCCTAATGATATCAAGATTTGGACGCTGTATGATCTATACAATGAAATGTGATTGTTTAGTGTCACGCGCGTCACGCTCTGATTTGCCAATTGGAATTTTACCTTTTGACTTTAAAGCGATTAAATCTTCTCACATCATCATCCTTTTTACATCAGCTTTTTTAGTTTAATTAAATCGATCTTTTGACGCGAATTATGAGACAATATAAAAAGTAGTAATACGTTGGATTGGGAGTCGCTTTGGGTGTCCTTATAGCGCTGGTGCTATATTCAAGGTCCCTGTACTATCACCCGGGTCATTATGATCACCACCGCCACCATCATCCTCATGTGGAGAGTGATCACGCTAAATCTTAAGCAGTAAATTCTGCGCCTATTAATACTAACGGCCGTGATAAATAATAGCTACTGATTAATGCTCTATCCGCGGTGCATCCTGACTTGACTGTAAAAGAAGTTTAAGAATCGCTGGGTATCAATCTCCAGATGGGAAATGATTAAATTTGCGCATCTGGTCTCAGCGAGTCCAAATATACTAATACTAATTATTGCTATCCGACAGAGGTGCATGCAACTGATAAAGACCAATTGGTGTTATATGGTCAAGTGATACCACCAGGACTCTATGTAAAGATGGATTTCCAGACGGGAATTAGATCAGTGCGACTACTCAATGACAGCGATAGGTCACCAACAAAGCATGGTGATAATGCAGCAATGACTGAGGACTTGATTGTATCGCCTGATTAAACTAATACCGACAACGATCGTCAGGATTTATCTCATCTACCAAAAGCTCAATAGCTTTATATCAGCCTTTAGCAATCATAGTAAAGCAATAGTAATGCTGATGAACAGCTTGAGATTCTAGATAAATTGGAAGAAGCTGTGCATGATTATAAAGTTGGCGTTGAGTTTGCCAAAGTTCCGAATGCCATCCAGAATCTTTTCAAAATGGCATCCAGTATCAAGCCAAAGGGTGTCTAATCGTAAGATGACGGCGAATCTTCTACCAAGATTAGATAAAAGTTGTACCTAATTATGGGAGTGATGTGTGAGAATAATCAGAAAGTACAAGACTTGATAACTGCACAGATTCCTGATTATCTTGATTAGTTACTCAAAGAGATTGGTGATAAATCAGTGCAAGGTGAAGTGTTATTTGCCATTTCTAACTATGTGCGTGGGAATACAGATTCTATACAGAATGTTGCCATCTCCGCTGTAAGTTCTTAGATTGGCAAGTAGATTGACGATGGTGCATCCTCTTAACGATACAACAGACGCGTCGTGGAACTTATGCAAGATTTGTTATTCAGTCAGATGGAGAAGTCCCTTGGTGAAGATTCTTCAGATTCTAACGGCTTTGGTGGTAATAATAAGGACGTAGTATCTTCATAATGGTGCGACATCATCAAAAAAGTTTATTCTATATCTGGTCAGGATTCTGCATTGGTAATGGATGCTGCAAAGGCCACCTCCAATACTCTAAACGACTACTTTGCATCGCGTCGGTCATCCTCCTCAATTAGTGATATAAAGACTTGTGACTTGCATTGATTTTGATTACTAACTATACTATATGTAGTTATTATTTTAAATTTAGTTGAAGTGATTATCTTATGAGGTTTTCTACTTATACACTTTCTAATAGAGGAACTTTCACTTTCTCTTTAGCTTCGTCTCTTTCTCTTCCTTAAACACACCACGGTTGATTGGGCAGATTATATTACTTTGCCGCATTACAGTTGTATATCTATCTGTTAACTCTATTAAGATTGAAAGAGTAAATCTTTATAGAAAATTATAAAGCTACAGTAGTCTGTAACGAAATTGATAAAGTTGAAATGACTAAAACTTAGGTGGAGTAACATTTGTAGAGCCATTACCCGGTGAATATGCCCAGCACTGATCCTAGGTACTACACTTTGTATGCAGAGTTACCCGGCATATGTAAGACTGTTTTTGATCTAGACTTGCTGGAAATTATGCATCCAAATGGTCATCTCTGCGCCGTGTTGTTGAATTGTTAGGTGAACTTGTCCTATGAGATGCCTCAGATAGATCAACTGGCATAATAGCAATAGCCACATTCTAACTAAAGTGGTCAAGTTGTTGATTATAAATAAAGCTAGTACAATGCACAATACTAGTCTAGAATGCATATGAAATAGATGGTCAATATGAAGGAGCGATTGAATCTGATGGAGTACTTCCTTTATTAGTTGTTAATGTATCCCCAGTTAAAGGCCGCAAGTGGACAGAAGTTGAGTAGTCAATACGCGCCCATTATGCAGGAGTATCTGATAAAATTGTCACCAGAATCTTCAATGTATGGCTCATTTCTTCATATCATGCTATGGTTGGTTTATGTTAGTGCTCTATCCGATGGTGGACGTCGTTTTCAGTAATCTCATCCTCTGATTGCCACAGAGATGTTGCGCATATTGACGCATGGGGAGAAGCATCTATTCAGTATTGATTTTGGACACAGCGATATAGTTCAGATGTATTTTGTTAGATACTTGAAGGATCTGGTGCATTATAGTCTGTCGCATGATCTAGATAGTGGTCTGCAGGAACTATGTATTGATTTATATGTACGCTATTTGATGAGATTAAACTCTAAAGGTATTGGTGGTATTGATATGGCGCGGGATGGAGACTTTTATACTACTCTGTACATGCTCTATCTTTAAAAGGTGCACTCTATTATTCCAACTTAGTTACTGCTGACTCGTATTAGTACTGGATTGGATCCCACTATACCACATTCTCAATTCTCAGAGATGGAACTGTTTTTGGATGTATTGAGTCTATTTGATACGGCATTGATTGAAAAAATTAAGTCTTTATAAGCCAGTACCAAGAAGCAGTTTAATTATGACCATTTGGTTGAGAGTGTATAGAGAATTTGCAAAAAGTTGTGCATTGTAGAATAGTGTTAGGAATTGTATCTCACGCGTAATTCTTCCATGGCTAGTGCAGATTCTTAATCTTAGAAATAGGGACTTTCTATTAATGCGCAATAGTCTATCAGATCAGTGTAAAGTGAATTGAAGATTGTGCAGTAGATATTGACCAAGATTGCGGAGTTGTATTGCCAGCAGCAGTGGATTGACTTGAATACGTTGAGATAGTATGCCAGCTAGCAGTTGAGTCTTGCAATGAGACACTCAGCAGATAGTGGAGAGCCGGAATAGGATTTTAGGTAGCGATTGACCAGTAGAGGCAGGCGAGAGATTCTATCTGGTATGAAGAAGTGTAGTATCCGCAGTGTAGAGCCGGTGTTTGATCCTCGCAATCCTGATACTCTCAAGATCAATGAAGTGAGATTTCTAGTGTTGATTGCACTGTGGATTGGTACGAGATTGACTTATTATTATAATTTGTACGTTGTATAGAGTCATCTGGGTCAGTAGATGTTACCTCAATCCTTAAAGCAGTTGAGATTTGAAGGCTTTGTGCGCACCTGCTTTCAAGTTAACAATCTAATATTTATACTGCTCTCCTGGTTCATATTAAGATTCATGTTGAGAATCATATTATGGTGACAACATTGAATAAAGTAATAAGGATAATCAAGACTTGAATGTATGCAAAATGATCATTTTATTATTTCATTGTATTCATTACAAGCAAACTACTACCATGAATAGTCTACATAGTAGATCAGAGACCACCGAGATATCAATACTGCATGGAACTCATGCTAGGTACCAATCCAGCACCACTAAACAAAGAAGATGTTCCTGTAGAGCTTTGATATAGCCAGTAACTAGTCATTGCACCAATTGTGCTAATAAACATCAACACTAAAGGTATCTGGCACGTACACAGAGGCCAGCAGATGGCTGATAAAGGACACAGTGGAATTATAACCATCAAGAGACTCAGCGCAACCAAAGTGCCCACAATTGTGAATATATCCATCATTTTCAGGCGACAACTCTTTTATAATAATAATCAATAACAGTTAAAATAGCAGATACAGTTGCAAATTAGCAGAGATAACGAAGGGAGCAATCAGTCAAATCCAGTCATTGATAAACTCAAGTGATGCATCAGCGTGAAATCACAGCGACTCATCATCAATTGACAGCCAGAATAACAACGATCAGTATAACAATCAAACTGGTTCAGCAAACTAGCTATACCAGATCTCAATATTATCATTAGAATCAACACTTTCTACTTCACTACTTTAAAAAATCAAATTTTGACAATGATAATTAGATTTAGCGGAGCTGAGATGATGCAATAGATTCGTCAAAGTTATCACGAAGCCAATCTCGAACTTTGCACAGATATTCCATATTACCAAGAACTGCCGCATCTGATATTGTATTGTCCACACTGCTCAACACTTGAGTGTAATCTTGCTCCAAATGCGCAGTCCAGGCAGCCAACGTAAGATCAATATCAAAATCTAATGGTTCAGTTTAGCTCTATTATGATCCCATCACAGAACCGAGACTTTACAATGGGAATGCCCGATCATCCTACGTGAAATTAATCATGTGCGACACCTTAACATCGTTGACAGTTTGATCTTTCTTCAACTCATTTGATAGCACAGAACTCTATTGCAACTGCTATCGTTTCTACTGCTTGACGCCGTCTGATGGCGATGAAACGTCAATATTACGTCTTTTGACACCTTTCGTAGGAGACACGTATTCCAACACTTCATTCCGAATGTCTGATGGTAATTCCTTCATGACATCCCAATCCAGCTGGGACTCTGTATACATCTAAGGCTACTGTGGAGCATTAACTTTGTTAGCAGAACTTTACTATGCAACTTTCTTCTACGAGTGCTATGTTTAATGCAACATGTCTTAGTCAATTGACTCAACAATATCGCGTTGAAGCTCAGGTATAGATTTTCGGAGTGATGAGTCTTGAGTAGCAGCTTTATATATCTGACTAAACTAGATACCGATACCGCGAAGATCACGTAGAAATATACGAGACTAAGCAGCAGATTCCGGCTCTTACATAGAACCGACAGAAGCTGCCTATTCTACCATCCATACTTCATTACGACCAATAGATTACCACCACATTTATCGCATCTGGTCCATCAAACAATCTTGCTAATTTTACTACTTATGTTACTGCAACTATAATGAGGAACCCCGCTCATCGTCATTATTAAGAGAATGAAGAATATCAAAGCATTGCACAAAACTAAAGTTATCTGGCACTTTTAAAGACTTTGAAAATGGGACATGCATTCCGCAGCCAAGAGACTTATGTGAAGGCTCCAACTCAGCATTAGGATGCCTCATACGAAGCTTTAGCGTAATCTACTTAAACCTCAAGTCCTGCGGCAGACTGTGGGCAAGATAATCTATCACTTACTAGCGACTAAATGTATCAATCTTATCCTGCTGAGTCTTGCATAATCGCTAACACACTTCTGCATATAGAGAAAGCATAAAAATATCCAATTATTGGTAACTCTCAAATCTAATTCCCCAATTGATTTCTGCAGAGACAGTTTTGGCCACAGAAAGACAATCTTCAGCCACTTGATGACTACTCAACACTCCTATCAGATCACCTTTAGTATTACTGTTCACATGGCTTGAAGTACTTTACACCGCAAGGCTATTCTTCTACTATTACTAAAAGAAGGAATATAATCCACGTTCCTGAACACTTTCATAGCCATGCAACATTGCAAATAACTTTAATCCAGTCTTTTCACCAATAATCTTTTTTAAACAATCAAGACACTTGGTATTAAAACTATTTTATGATTATTTAAGTACATGAGGATTAGAAGCTGAAATTGATGACGATGTATGCCTAGTAAGAGCCATTCTTAAATCCCGAACTTGAATAGACTATTCATCATTCTTCTACATGTATTGATTGAGAGGAGATTTCTTCAGCTTGTCAACTATTGAGTAACCAATCTGTTGCAAATCTTCAATCTTAAAATCGTCCATGAATTACTAAATACGACTATGATCATTATCATCAGTCACCGTAGTGATAAAGATACCATGAGGCTTAGACTTACGCGTAGCCTGACGTGCCAATAACATTGACGGCCCAACGCCTATAGAAGCATCTACTCCAACAGACTCCATTACATCCCTCTGCAACTTCAACGCTACTTGTAACACAGTATCTTTGCCTACAATGTCTCCATCATATTATTCACTAGCTATCCTCCTAAATTAATTATTTTCAGGTTGCAGTAACTATTTATCATTCACCACCGAGGACCATTACTACTAAACCATAGAAGTACAGTCAAGATAGGCCTCATCACAGGACACACCTTAAAGCGCGTCAAACTTCAAACCATAAATCTCGAAGGAGGATAAACATTCATAGAATCTCAACATGGCAGACTCATAAGCATCAAAATCATAAGGTAACATAACCAGGTGTGGACATAACTATTTACACTTTCTTAAATACATGCCGTTGTGAATGCCAAACTATCGAGCAGCATAATTACAAGATGCAATCTCAGAACCACCTTTCCCAATAGATGAACTTGTAGAAGGACCACTCTTTGATTAGTCTTACGACTGATTATGATGACAAATTACCACCGGCTTATCTTTCAGCTCTGGATACTTTAAGAGGGACACAGATGCAAAGAAACAGTCTAAATCAATATGAATGATACACCGTTCACTAGTACTCGTTGACTCTAATTATTTACTGATAGCACTAGAAGGCTATTTGCCATCCTAGTTCTAAATCCTAGAGTAAGAATACTCTGATATCTTCTACTTCCATGTAGATAAATAATGTAAACGAGATTGACTGTAGAACTGGGACACAAATTCTGCATTCATACTAGAATTCTACCGTTTCCATTAATCTGAGCTCTAAAGCTACTACTATTGATTAGATTTCTATTATTATTACTTAACACTAAACTGACTAGATGAATCTCCCATCTGTAAACTTTAATCACCAGCACTTTTAGAATCTACAAATTTATTATTATTACCACTGGTGTATAGCATGGAATGAACATTAGTCTACGCAGAAGGAGCAGAAGACCATTGAGGTATGTCGCTCTCCTGTATGGGCAATACTTTACCAGACTCTATACATTTCAATAACCAAGAGGGCTTAATTACGGAGGGAGATGATGATTTAATCTACTTTGAATGAGAGGAGGAGGACACCTTGCTCTGTTTCGATTTAAATTTCTGCGGGAACAACTGACGATATCGAGAGAAGGACAGAGACTGGGCAATGATGTGCGTCACTTGGGAAGTCTCATAATTACTAAACACCCCTCCATTGAGTATAATCAATTATTTGATATCATCAGTACCACGTCCATCAATAGAAATATTGCCCGTTGCATAGAACACGCATCCTCTGAAAGTGTCAGACTGCTTCTACTCTCGCAGTATATCACCATACTGACTCTACTGTTGTTCCATCAGTTTTTACTGCTTAATTTGCATGTACTCACCGAATCCATTATAAGCCATAATATTTAAATTCTACCAAATTATTGTAACTTAATAATGCAGTATAGTGATGGAATTAGAATATTTGAATATAAAGCGGTAAGCGAACAATGAAAACGTGAAGAGAGAGAGAGAGACGCGTCTACGCAGCTTGGTGCAAAATGTCGGTGGGGCGGTTGATATAGATACCCTGGTTCCATTTACATTTTATGTGAAAGGGATTTTATACGCATGCCACACTAACCAGCACCATGTTTGTTATATAGTTCTGTGTAGGTATTTAAGCTTTAGTCTATATATACTGTACGGTTATCATTGAGCTAAAATGATGTAATCGAAACAAAGATTATGCGCCGATATCACTGAGATTTTAGTAATGTATTCTCTCAGCACCAGGAAAGTGTTTTATACATGAGCGTCGCTACAGCATGACGGATGACGAAAAACTGTAACTGTACAGCGAACTATCAGATAGCCTTTACTGCTGCTCAATTCAGTTATAACGGATACGATTTGATTGGTGGGGCTATTTATACACCTGCAATAATCACTAAATTTGAGTCCTCGCCACTCGTATCCTCTGTGTCTATAGTTTATCTTTTGTATAACTATTTGAATTGATCTCTATTAAACTGCTTAAACTGAGAAATTTATTGTGGTGTCATGTAGTATAAGTCAATTGCAGTAATCGCTGCTCTGATTCTATCTACTCTCATCTCAAATGTAGGTGCCTTGTCTTACGCTGTGCCTCGACCGTAGTATTTCCAGATGGGTAACACATTTGGTGATATTGGTTAATTCGCTTTTGATTCTAATAGTGACATTGTGGTTGCGTTGGAGACTCAGGCTACCGCGACAATCCCTTTACGTTATAAGCCCTTCAATAGCTCTGTGTTCAATGCAATCGCGTTTTCCAACAAGACAGGCACAACTTATGGCCTAGTATTGGCGCGCTTCACTGGTGTTGAAGGATGGTTCAAATCATCCTCTGCCATATCTTGTGTTATTTCATCTGGTTGTAACGTGTTTTATAGTAGCTTCGCTGTAAATGCAGATGACTCGGTAATGCTGTCTGGTTAGTTCAGAGCTCAGCCTATCATGTTGTTTGATGCCTAAAGAAAAGGTGTGGCTGTCCTCAATCCGCAGTATAACAATGTCAGTTGTGCTGTCGCTGCTCATTTTGATGCCAATGGTGCTTATGTATGGTCAATGTAAGTATGTGGATTCAACGGAGCGTCCGTTACTTTTGTAGGTGTCGATGCTTATGGCAATCGTATAATTGGTGGAAATTCATAGTCTACCATGCTCTACTTCACTGATGACAAAAATGCATTGATGTTTTAATTTCCTCTGAAGCTGGTAGCCGGTGCCAATTACCAGGATAGCTTCATTGTGTCTCTATCGCCGGTTGATAACTCTATTCAATGGTCTATAATTGGTCATCAAAATGCATGTATTCAGAGTAATTTGGCTGGTGCTTTCACTCCGTCCCGCGACAAGTTGAATATTCGCGGCACTTTCTGCGGCCCAGCATATTTTTATGATAAAGATAATAATGTACTGGCTTAAACTGGGTATACAGGTGTTTGGGACCAGTATGTTATTAATCTGTCTACTTAATTTGGCTAGTTTAATTGGATAATCACACGAGGCGGAGAAGGTGCTGAATTTGGGGTCGCCATACAGGTAGATGAGAACGAGAACGTATACATTGGTGGCAACTCTGGATCTTAAAATCAGGTCATCATTGACACTACTGGGACTCGACACGTAATTAGCTATGGTAAAGTTCTATTTGCGGGGGCTCAAATTAAGTTGGATAAGTTTGGTAAACTGTCTCACCACGCGTTTTGGAATGGAAATAGTTCCTCGGTAAAACAAGGTGCATATGTCGGCGGTATGAGCGATAGTTATGGCAATTTTTATGTATATGGATAGTATAAGGACCCTGTAGATCTTTACGACAAGAAACTGCGTCTAGTATCCTCTTACAACATGTCTTCTTCGAACAGTGCATTGTTTGCTATGTTTGATTCTAATGGCAATTCTTAGTGGAACACTGAATTAGAAGGGGCTACCTATTCGAGAAGTATATTTACTACGAACATGACCGTATATTTGGGTGTTGGCTTCATTTCCACTCTGCGGGTTCTAGACTCTGGTCGTAATTTCTAATTTTAAGTCGCATCCAATGGCGGCGAAGATTTTGCTATTATCAAGTACGATGTTTTTTATGACCCTGATATAACTTCAACCGTGGTATTGGCCGCTAAAACTGCTTCTATTACAGCATAATTCACTGATCAGGCTTCGTTCGGTACTGATTTGTCTCAAAGTGCTACAAGTACAATCGCACTCTCCACTGTTAATTCTCTGACTGTTTTCTCATCCTCCACTCCAGTTTCTGCCGAGTCTACTTCATCAGCTTCATATGACTCTAATTTTGGTCAGCCAGACTTTTTTGGAGATTACTTTTAGTCATTCTCGTTTCCTCCTGCGTAAACTGTTGAATTTGTGCCATTCATTTTCAAACTGTAGAGCTAGTTTAGTAGCGGTAAGATGATTACAACGAGTTTCACATCAAGTAATCGTGGTGTTGGCGATATAGCTGCAAACTCTGATGGTAACTTTTCTCGCTTGTTCCCAGTGCTGATATCTTTAGCTGCTTGCGTGGTTATCATCATCTCACTCTTTTGTGGGGTCTGGATCTATCGTATGAGACGTGCCAGATGGCAAAAAGCTAAAAAACATGCAACGCAGTAGCGTGAGCAGGATGAGACGCAGATGCAACTTCAGACTGTACTCAACTTCTCTACTATGGCCAACAACACCACTTTGCTCAACCAGAGCGATGTTATTAGTGTGCCTGCATTTTTGGAGCTGACCGCGGGTTTGCACTTTCGTTCTAATGAAAAGAATCCACTGGCTGCAGGTGGATAGGGAAAGATATGTAAGGCTGAAGTGCTCAAGTTTCCAGCGTCCCATCTGTACAAGGGAACTTCCGTGCCTGTTTGTGTTGCAAAGTATTACGACAAGAATTCCAAGGCAGAGGCGTTTCTCTAAGAGGTTGCGCTTTTATGGTATTTCCGTGAAGAGCGCTCTATTGCCAGAATTATTGGTTTTGATAGTAGTAATAAAATTCTATTGATGCCTTTTTATGAGTTGGGTTCTTTGAATGGCCTGATATCTGATGCAATGGAAGGTGATGCATCTAAGCTGTCATTCTGGAGTATGAATTTTGATATCAATGCTGGTCTTGATATTTTCAGAGGGCTGACCGCTTTACATGCTGCTGGTATTATTCATAATGATGTCAAGAGTGCAAACTATCTGCTTTAAGTTGTCAATCAGCAGATTGTATTCTGCTTGACTGATTTTGGTATTTGTACGCTGATGACTTAATCTAGTAAAGTGACAGGTATGTAATGGAACAGTCTTAAAGGCGTGACTGTGCACTATGCCGCTCCCGAGTTCTTTGAGTAGTCTGCATTGCCTGAGCAGTTGCATCCTGCACGCGATGTGTATGCTGCTTCTATCGTATTGAACGAGATTTACTCCTAATGTCACGCGTGGTAAAACTGCAGTCTACTACAAATTAAACAATTTGTTTTGATGGGTCAAAGACCGGAGACTCGCAGGTTGTAATACGTGAATGCTCATGCTCCTGCTTTGGAGACTGTTATTCAATCTGGATGGAGATAAAATCCAGCTGATCGCGCTTCTGCAGCGCAGATGGTGAAATCGTTGGAGTCTTTGTTGTCAACAGAAATGATTTAAAATTGAATTGAGTAGTACGCTGAAGATTAATGAATTGGGAGAGTTGTCAATTGATAAATTCACAAGAAATTTTGTGAGTTGATGGATGGTTAAGTTTTACTGATCTACATATGTTGTAAACACGTGTTTTGCCCTTCATATTACTTCTTAACTTTCCCCGACTTTTTCTCCCCAATATAATCTTTCTCTGACAAAAATGTAAGACATTCTGAACGACACTGCTGATCAAAGTGGCGGAGACGCTGTGAAAGGACAAAAATGGAACAAGCTCTATGAAGTGGAGGTGACACCATGGAACTTGCGCAAACCATCTCCCCTGCTAATTCTTGCGTTGGAGAAAGCTGATAGTAATGGGCAAGTCGCAGTTGACTTTACGCGTTCGGTTGTACCCGGCTGTGGCGAGGGATTCGATGTTTCGTTTCTCGCAGCTAAACCAGGTGCCGTACAGTCAGTCGGCCTGGATATATCTGAACTGGCTGTGTAATAGGCACAGAAGTTGAATGGTGGTGTGAAAGGTGCTCATTTTGAAGTTGCCAACTTTTTTGAGTATACGCCTGAAGTAAAATTCACGTTGGCGTTTGACTACACATTCTTCTGTGCCATTCATCCGTCTTTGCGCCAGAAATGGGCAGTGACATATGCTCGCATTATGGCTCCTGGTTCTCTACTAATCACTGGCATTTTCCCAATAACTTATGATCGTGAAACTCTGGAAGCAATGGTGGGACCGCCGTATCCTCTCAACTTTGACAGCTATATACAAATGCTGAAACCGGTCGGATTTGAGTGTGTACTCGGCCCTGTCGATGTTCCCAAAGATATCAGCACTCCTCATCGTGCCGGTCGTGAGTAGATTGCGATCTGGAAATTGAATTGATTGAAAGATGAAAACATTATTCAATATTATATCAATAACCATAGCTGTACTATACTAATGTTTGACTAGTACTATATCCCGGTAAAAGTATCGATAATTTATCTAGCAATATCAATCTCATGTGACTGGCGACGCATGATCATCACTGAAAACCTCACCTGCCTCACAACGCGCAATCGCCTGATTTTTGTTATTTTCTTTCGCTCTCTCCCTCTCGCCCGTTTTCTTTCCTTACCAACCGCTCTGCCCATCCATCATCTTGTTGTTGTGGTACTGGCTATTAATATTACCTATATTCATTCATTCAAAACACTTCTATTAGGTCTTAAGATTTACTGTACGTTGTCCCATCTTAAATCTGCTAATATTGAGAATATTGTCCATTTAGCATAATTGAATATCTGAATTTAAAGCCAATTTAGTAATTGAATTGAAAGTGCAAATACAATCTCAAAAAAATGTCTTCATCATCTAGACCGAATAATGACAAGACTGCACAGGTGCAGTAGGAAGTTGATGCCGTCGTTGGTATAATGCATGATAATATTCACAAAGTCATGGACAGAGGCGAGAAGCTGGACTCTTTGCAGACCAAGACTGATGATTTGTAGTAGGGTGCTCTGCAATTCAAGCGTGGTGCCAGCCGAGTTAGATAGCAAATGTGGTGGAAGAATATGAAGTTGAATGCTATCATCTGTATTGTGGTGATTATCATCCTCCTAATTATTATTGTGCCTATAGTTACCACTGTGCAGAAGAACAACAATAATAACAACAATAATGGACAATGATGATCATCGTTTATCCACCATTTGAATCTTACTTAGGTGTAGTTGAATATAAATAATTTGAATTTTACACTTACTTATTGAAACTTTACTTTATTTCACTGTAATTTAGGCATACAACCACCTAAAGGCTTCGTCAATATACCATTCTAAGAACTTTTATCTTTGGTGCCCCTGACTTGATCGGCTGTGAAAGAGCTTCTTCGCAGTTCAGTTGTCTTCAACACTTTTTAAGAAATGGTGTAAGCAACGATGAATGTTTAAATAATCGCGTCGTAGAGTGTAGCGTTGCTATCTTGCGATAGATGTACTTCTAATATTTTAGCAGAATTAGAGACGAGTCATATTATTGATGGGAATCAGAGTTAAATCTAGTGTCCTAGCTGCGGGTCTTCCATCAAGGCATCGCTGAGTCTACTGAGTCAATCAACGAGCAACGACAAAGGCGGGGACGATCAGCAGCTCAGAATCTATCACGCGACTTCCATTGAGTCACACCTCCCTACTACTAACACTCAATCATCGGGCGATAATCGCTATTCTCAAAATTATTATTATAATTAGAACGCTAATAAGAATATAAAATCAGCAGCGAATATGACAGTTTAGCCAGGTGAAAGTAACGGTAATTTGAATAGGAAGGATTACTACAAGATTCTGGGATTTCGCTCGCCACTGACTGGGGAGGCTACGATTGAAGAGCTGGAACAGACTGTGAAGGCATCGGATATCAAAAAGTCCTACCACAAGCTAGCACTTAAATATCATCCTGATAAAATGATTAACCCAACTGCGGGCGATACTTAATCTCAAGATGCCCAGGCTTCGTTCTTACTACAGCTGGGCAGTGTTGATGAGGTGTTCAAGATCATATGCGAGGCGTACTCTGTGCTGGGTGACGAGAGCAAACGCGCCAACTATCATCGCATGGTCAAGGTTGGTGCTCTGGACGAGGTTGGCGATGGTGGAGATTCTGCTATGGCAAAGGCAATGTCTAATCCTGAAGAGTTCTTTCAATCTCTGTTTGGTGGTGAGCGGTTTGTGGATGTGATAGGTGAGATTCAGTTGGCGCGTGAGTTTGGCAATGCAATGTATGAATCTCAGTTAGAATAACAGTAGTAATAGGATGGCGCAACGGTCTAGGATAAAGCCAAGCTGAGAGAGAAGTAAAAGCAGATGGATGAAGAGCGTGAGAAGAGACATAAGGAGCGCGTCAAGAAACTGCAGTC